>CM045558.1:29501853-29668576 GCA_024721245.1 Mitragyna speciosa
TAAACTTTTTATTGTAATAGTAAAATAAATATTTTAAATATGGGATGATTTCATATACTCCCCTAAGGGTTTATCATAATTACACTCCACCGTCCCTTAAAATTTAAAAAAATTTACACTTACACCCTCCTATAGTTATATTTTCATAACAAAACAAGTACATTTTGATAATTGTAACCCACAAAAAAACCCTATCAAACACCCTTAAAATATGCTAATTTATTTTAATTGGTCATCTCTTTCTTATTAATATATTTATTTGTAAAATTTTAACGAGATAAGTAAATTCATTAGATTAGTTAGATAATTGAGTTTTGAAGAAGTAATATTTGGTGGAGATTGAAAATTTTACGTAAAAATATAAGTACTTTTAACATTTTTATGATTAATTAATTAAATTTTTTAAAATTTATTTATTTTTAAAAGGAATTAAGCATATTTTAAGGTGTTTTGGTTGTTGTTTTTGGATTACATTATCAAAATCAACTATTGTTTGTTATGAAGAACTATAAACCACATGGAGTGTAAATATAATTTTTAAAACTTAAAGAGAGATAAGTGTAATTATGTCAAACCATTAGATATGTAAAATTATCCCTTTTAAATATAGTGGGCGTGCTGCGAGTAGTTAGTAGGTAGTACAGTATTATTAATACGCAAAAGGAGGTAAGAGCTTTTCATCGATTCAAAAGATTCATATAAGCCCATGGTTTCGTCGGTCCAAAGAATTCGATGTTTGATTTCGGCTCTCAGCGAGACAAAAAAGAGTCCAGCATCTGGTCCGGCCAGGTCCAGTTCAATGCCCACACAAAACAACACACACCACACTGGCCCTGGCAGGCAGCAGTGGCTGTGATATGATCTGATAATAATACATAAGGCCAACAGAACAAAAACACAGTGACGAGAGAGAGTTCTTTCTTCGGGAAGGGAGGGATACACCGGTTTTTAATTTTGGCGCTTCTGTTTTCCCTGCCTAAATTTCAGCATTCATGACATATGTAATATAATCACCACCACATCACAACAGAGACGACAGCCACCCCTTCAAAATCAAAACTAAAGAGTCGGCCATCCAGTTTGATCATCCCCATCTACTGAAACAGTACTCCTTACTACCACATCTCGTCCTTGGTTCTTGTTTTTCCATCACCCCCAGAACACCCCACACCCTTTGCATGTTTAGTACTAGTAGTAGTATATAATCTGGTTACATAATTTAACAACCTCTCTTTTTCTGCGTTAAATTTCTTCCTTTCCTTGGTTGGTTTGTTCCCTTTTAAACATTTGCAAAACATGACGATTAGACTGTCAAGTCTTTGATCAAGTTTATGGATAATTCTTGTTTCTTCTTCCAAGATACTACTCCTCTATTTCCTTTGACTTGTTCGTTTTTTTTTTTTTTCCTGAATTATTACTGCGCGATCCCTCATGGTACGTTTCTTACTTTTCCAACCAGGACACTAAAGATATACGCAGCATCAAAGCTTGTCTTTTCCCTTTTTGGTTTCTTGACATGGCTACTCCTGCTGCTGCGCAATTCAACGCCGGTATGGCTTTTAAGGGACTGACAAAACTGGTAGGACTAGGAATTTTAGGTTTGGGGAACCGAGCACCAGCCTCAATTGTCATTGCGCAGTCCATTAAAGAAGACGTCTTCGAATGTTCTTCGGCAACTTTACCCTTTATCGCTCAACGATCCAAAGGGATTATTTCTTCCCAAACCCGTAACAAGTGTTTCATCTCGGGGCCCAACCAACAATTGAGTTCAGATTACCAAGCCCAACAGTCTTTGAATGGAGAGGAGGATGCTATACAACCTTCTATCTCAAGTTCTAATGAAGGCCTTCAGTGAGACCTGTTACCCTTTTGCTAATTACCATCATTATATGATGGAGTGTTTAATCTAATTCAACTTGTCCATTTACTCTGTCCAGAGTCGTGTTTTGTGTTTGCTGGGGGTGGGGTGGGGGTGGGTTCTCTCTTTTTTTTAAATACTGCAGACTCACACTGGGTTACCATTCTGGTTGGCAAAGGAAGAAAAATCTGTTCTAACTATGGGTGTATTGTGGGGGGAATAATCTGCAGTCTTGAACACTCTGGCTGTGTTTGTATTTGATATTTGAAACAATGAGAAAAATCTATTCCTTCTTTAGTTCTCTGCCTCTCATTTGGATTTGTTGTAAATAAAAAATCTCTCAGCTTTGAATTTTAATATTTGACTACTGAGGTTCCATAATTGGTTAATGGGATTGATGGTGTTGTGGTTTAATGGTTAATGTTGTAATCTCCAAGTTATCTTTTTTGCAACCTTATTATTGTTGTTAATGACGTTTTCCATTGGCATTAATTTCTTTAGGATTGATGAGATTGAAAACGAGTTGAAAAAGATTCCCTCAAGTCCATCTCATGCTCTGGATGTCAGGCGTGAGCTTGTAATACTGTCTTTGCCTGCAATTGCTGGGGCAGGCAATTGAGCCTTTGGTACAGTTGATGGAGACTGCTTATATTGGCCGTTTAGGTAAGGTGGAAACCTTGGATATTCAACGTAATAATCAGTTCATCACCTATGGTGCTTTAATAGATTTACAATGTCTTTCTATTTGCGGTTTTCAGTATATTTTTGTTTTGTTCTTTCTAGTGCTATTTGGTGTTGAGAAGCAAAGAAGGATATAATTCAGTATGTTACTGCTTCAAATCTTGATTATTGACTCAGCTTATACGATTGTGTTCCTTTTATGTTTATAAATAGTAATTCGAAACTTACTTATTGGTTACAGCCTTGATTCAGCAGTGAAGACATCTTTAAAATTTCCTCTCCAAGCTGACCTGCTAAGAGCACTAGAATGCATAAACAATAAGCTTAAACAGGACTCTTTTCAACATTTGGCTTTTATTGTTTGAACTTCCATATCAATCCAAACTAGTCTGAAAGTCTTCTTTCTTTGCTTTAAGAACTTGAGCCAAAGCTTCTTTGTATATCATAAAAATCAGAATGTATCTTTATATTGTTTTTCTTGAAGTTGTTTGTACAAATTTCTTTTTCTTTTTGTTAAACATGTCAATCCAGAGGTATATTTTACCTGTTAAAGAATTGCAAAGGTGATTGAATGTCGAATGTTACAGTAGAGTGCTAATATCAATCCCTTTTGTGTTACTCATCATTTTTTTGTCATAATTTTTGTCCACAGGCTCATTGGAATTGGCTTCTGCTGGTGTCTCCATAACAGTCTTCAACACAATTTCGAAGTTATTTAATATTCCTCTCCTGAGTGTTGCTACTTCTTTTGTAGCTGAGGACATCTCGAAGAATAACAGTCGAGTTTCTGCAACAGGTGAAGTGGAGATGGCGCTTTCAACCTCCTCCCCCCCCCCCCCCCCCCCTTTTTCTCTTCCTTTCAAAAAAAAAAAAAAAAAATAGAGAAGGGGGAAATGAAGGTACCATTCTGATTTTCATTTTTGCAATTTGATATGTAGAAATGGAAGACAGCACCAATGGTAAACCATTTGTTGGCCCTGGGGGAAGGCAGCAGCTATCTTCTGTATCTACAGCTTTAGTTTTAGCAATTGGCATTGGCATTTTTGAAGCCTTGGCATTGTTATTTGGATCTGGATTTCTTCTTAATATGATGGGCATATCACGTGTATGTTTTTGTTCATGAATTTTCAATTGTTTTTTCCTTTTGGGGGCACATACTGGATATGGGCTTGCCTGTACTTGTGTTTTTATTTTGATCCTCATATCTGATCATTTGGGTAAGTGATGCCTCATAGCTGCCATATAATTTTTTCACCTAAATAATGGGTTTCTTTATCATGTGCGTTCACTTGGCATGCAACTGTTGTGTGGTGCAGAATTATTACTGTCTAGCCACTTGCACATGGGTTGATTTATGCAATGTGGATGTATTTTATTTTGCAACTAATTTACGCACCTCCAAATGTGTTTGACATCTGCTTTAAGTTATTAGTGATTCAAGGTCAAGGAATTTGCTGGAGAACAGAGAATACCTTATTTCACAGATGCCTAAGAAATTGTGCAATAGGCTGGTTTTCCAGTTGGGCCCCTAAATATTTTAAAGATCTGTGATGTATATGAGTGCTCAAACGCATACAGAGCACGCTTACTCATTCACACTTTCATAGACCCTTTTAAATTTACCAACAGTGTGGTACTTGAGCATTTATGAATTAGTGGTACTCCACCTGTAAACATACTTGCTTGTAATTTAAACAGTTTGAGGTTCATAGACACATTGTAAATGCCAATATTCTATAAATTCCATTTGCTTTGTACTATTTCCAGGAGTAATCACGTTTCTAAAAAGTTTCTGACAGGCTTCTCCTATGCGAGCCAGAGCACATCAGTTTCTTGCTCTGAGAGCTTTTGGGGCTCCTGCTTTTGTTGTTTCTTTGGCTCTTCAAGGCATTTTCCGTGGTTTCAAGGATACAAAGACTCCCGTATTTTGTCTAGGCAAGTTCTTATTCTGAATTGCAAAGGTTTCAGTAATAATATCATATATAGCACAAGACGTCCAACATCTTAGTAGATAACCAAAGAAAAAGATGTTCTGTAATATTAGGTACATATTTTCTCTTGTTTAAATATGTATTCAGTTACCTTGTAATCTCTTCATGGACCGTGAAATATTATTATTTTCTTGTCATCTTCTAACCCTTTCATAGGATAATAGATGAGCAAATGACTTCATCTTTGATTCATGAGAATTGCAGAAGTTGCTGTCAATAATTTCTAAAAGCCATTTTCTAGGCTTCCATGTAACGATTTTTGTTTTGGTATTTTGTTGGTTGTATGATTTATCTTTTATGTCACCTCATAAGAGGTCTAAAGTGAGCTTGGGTGTTTCTATGAGAAATTCAGTTTTGTCAATCTTAGAGTTGTTTTTGCTTCAGGCTTCATTTTATTTGTGCAGCCTTGTTTAAGCTGTAGGAAGTATGTGTATATGGATATGTTGTCTAAAGGAGTAAAGAAAGCCACGTGTAAGAGATTACCATTATTACTCTATATGAGTAAATTAATTAATCATCAAAGAATCTGGAGATAATTGAGATTGTTGAGCTTCACTTTAGAAGTTTTTCTAAAGCACACTAGTGTATGTAAATTCAAATCATTTCAATTCAATCATAATAGAGATACCCAAGTGTTGTTCAGCATAAACTCTTTATCGCGTCTTAGGTACTGACAAAATCTTGATGGTTTAGTTATGCTCTTGCACCATAGGACAGAAGTGCTTGAGAAGACATTTGGGAATTGAAAGCATTTTATCACATTTGCTGTTTATACTCCCATACTGCTTTCAATCCTGAAATTATTATTATTATTAATTAGCAAGTGATTTTTGCCATAACATGGATTCCTCATTTCTTGTGCTGCGCTAATCATGAAACACTACTTTTTCTCTGATGTAATATTTGTTAGAATGTGGGTGGACTGTATTTTCAAACCTTTTAACAGGTGGCTAAAGATTTCTGTTCAGGACCTTTTGCCCTCCCGGTTGCAATATTGAGTTAGAACCTGAATAAAAGCTTAAGCCGTGTCAGAATAGAGTGGTTGCTGAGTTTATAAACTTTATAAGTTCAGAAAAAAGAAGTTAAGCTGGATTATTGCAAATATTCTTCTACATAATAATTCAAGTTCAGCTCGATAGTTTGATACACCTTTCCTAAAAATGAAGATCCAGTTACATAGTAGATCTGGCTAGTTGTGTACATTCTGAAATCCTTTTTGTCTCTATTGGATTGCTGAAAGTTCTGGTACATGCAGGTTTTGGTAATTTTACAGCTATACTTTTGTTTCCATTACTTATGTATCAATTTGGATTGGGCGTATCGGGAGCTGCAATTTCTACTGTCATCTCGCAGTATGTTCTTTGATTTCTGCTTTTAAGTTCCTTTTTTTTTTTTTTGGCTGCCTATTTTTCCTTATAGTTTGGATTTTTAAACAAGCTTCTTGATTTACCTTGTAATAGAAGTTTAATGTTACTCTTTCACTTTTCAGATATATCGTAACCTTTGCAATGATCTATCATTTGAATAAGAGGGTTGTACTGCTGCCTCCAAAATTTGGAGAGTTGCAGTTTGGGAGTTACCTGAAATCTGGTGAGTGAAGATATGTGCAACTATTGCTTTAATGAAACAATTTTCTCTTTTCATTAAATATTGTTTTTGCTCAGTATAGAATGCTTTGAGGGTTAGATTATGTACTGGATCAGAGAAAGAACAGTATAGAGTTTATTAGACATTCCTAGCTTTGTTTTTTTAATTTGGGTTCCTTTTACGTCAAGCTTTTCTCTGGATTTTGGAACTTATAGGTTTTAAGTATAGGGAGCCATCTGGATAGTGATTCTGGTGAATAAGTATAAACTGATGTAAAAGGAGGTCAATTGCTGGATGCTTTTATATGGTTTTGGTTTTTATTTTGGAGACCCATTATGTATCAATCCCTTGAAGTGTTATATGTTTCTTAGGGAAGCAGGTTTGAGACTTGCAATAGTTGTTGTAGAAGGAAACTCTGATGGTAATAGAGGTTAGCATAAGATCTAGTTCTTAGACTTTATTTGTTCACCATAGTGGTGGTTTTTTCAGATCAAAATTCTATCTTTTCTTTTCCTTTTTGGGTTGTATTTTAGGGCAGATATGCATAAATAAGGCACATCACCTGTTTGTCACTATGTAGGAAATTATTACTTCTTGGGTTAAAAAAAGAAAGTTGAATTCTGTGCTGTGTAGTTTCCCAAGTTGATTATTTGAGGTTTATTCAGCTCATGCTTGCATTAGCAAGCCTACTCATGGAATGGGGGATTTGAATTTTAAATCTAGACGCCATTGTGGTCAACATATGTGCTTGTATAAAATTCTGCTAGAATCTCGTCGTGGTGTTTCCCCTAATATACAGCTGAAAGCATGTATTGATGTATAGACTCTCGTATTCGACTTGCCACCTTAAAAAAATTGGGTTTCAAAATCAAATTCACTGGGCTAAATAAGAGGACGATTTTCCTTGAAAAGGATGAACTAGTACCATCCGTGTAATTTCTTACCCATCTTTGACTCCTTGGAATCACGCATTTGGCAAACAGAAAAATATGGTGTATTACTCCACTATATAGCAGAAGTATTAGGTCCTATCTACATGGAAGAGATTGTTCCGAATTGATACTTTCGACGCTTTGTGCACAGATAATTGTACAACTTTGGCTCCAACACCTCGCTCCAGTTCTGCCTGATTGGTTCTCGAGGAAAACAACTTTTTGCAAATGAAATCTTCAATTTTTCTGAAACTCCTTATTCTTTCCCCATGTTTTACTAAGTCACATAACATATGTACTAGAAAGCCTCCTAGATTAGCTTTCTGTCTAATATACATGATTGCTTCTTTAGGTGGTTTTCTAATTGGGCGAACCCTATCTGTCCTTCTGACCATGACACTTGCAACATCAATGGCCGCTCGTCAGGGTCCTGTAGCGATGGCTGCTCATCAAGTATGCTTCCAAGTATGGTTGGCAGTATCTCTGCTCACGGATGCTCTGGCAGCAGCATCTCAGGTATATTCAAATATATGTCTGTGGATGTATAAACTATGGTGGCCCCTTCTATCCGTTATTCTCCCTTTTCTGCAAATATCTTTTGTTTTTTTTTGGGGGATATTTCCTTAAGTGTTCCACTTAGCAAATACTGAAATTTTGGGGAGGCTTTTGAAAGTTTTTCCATGGGCAAGCTTTACAATACGTTTACATTTGTACTTGTTAATTTGTCAAACTTTACTTATTTATTTCTGTTGTCTAAAAGGAGTAGGACGCTTTCAGTTAATATTGTGATTGACTTTTCTGAATTGTAATGTTTCAAAGTATTGATGATTAGCAGGTTTGGTGGCTTAAACCTTTTTTATTTTAACTGCAAATATTTTTACTCTGTATATGTCTGATGATATATACTTTTGTTGGTTAGGCCTTGATTGCCAGTTATTTATCAAGAGGTGATTACAGAACTGTCAAGGAGCTTACGCAATTTGTAATGAAGGTACTTTTTACTTCATCTGTTTGTCTTTTTGTTGTGCTTCACTAGATTTTTTGTCACATATAGGTTGCTTTTAATTTCTTCCTATTGGAAATCCATCTTCGTGGTTATTTATGATATATGGTTACCATAATCTTGTTGGATAATAATCTTGTTTTCAGCTTGGAGTATTCACTGGAGTTTGTTTAGCTGCAGTTTTGGGTGTTTCGTTTAATTCTTTATCCACTTTCTTTACAAAGGACACTGAAGTATTAAAAATCATTGCAACTGGCGTTGTGGTATGGTTCACATGTCTTGACAGTTATTCATTTGATTCCTATTTAGTTTTATTTGTAAACATGCATGCTTGCTTTTACTTCCCTGAGACTCTGCTGCTGAAAACTGTGAAAACTGATGCAGTTTGTTAGCGCCAGTCAACCCATAAATGCTCTGGCGTTTATTTTTGATGGTCTTCATTATGGTGCTTCAGACTTCCCTTATGCTGCTCGTTCTATGGTAGGTATATTTTCCATAAGTCTTATAACTGCACTTGCAGACAATTTATTTATGTTTTTTAAATCATAGATGCTGGTTGGCGCCATATCTTCTGCATTTTTGCTGTACGCTCCAGCAAATTTCGGCCTCCCTGGTGTCTGGGCTGGATTGACTCTCTTCATGGGATTGCGGATGATGGCTGGATTTATCAGGTAAATTGTTGCATGGAATAACAACTTTCTTGCAATTTTCCTATGAGGCAGGTTTTCAATAAAGTTGTGTAATTTGTAAAATCTGCCTCCTTTTTTTCATTGTTTTTATATTCATGGAAAGAATTGTGATTCTCAGATTAATGTCAAAAGACAGTCCATGGTGGTTTCTGCATGGTGACTTAAACAGAGCCAAGGTTAGTAATTCCTTTTTCCTTTGACTGGGTACATTCATTTCTTTCTAAAATTCCCTCGTAATGATTAAGCCTCTTTTTTAAGTTTATGTTTTTCTGAAAGCTGTTAAGGGAAAAGCATTTTTGTGTGTTTTGTGTATGCCTACATCTCTTCTGGTTTTTGAAGGTCACGAAATGTAGCAACAATATTTCTCAAGATAGCAATGGTCAAATTTTTATTGTCAGTTGACTACTGTCACAACATGATATTTTGATTGTTTTTAACCAGAAATTAGTGAAATTCTTGTAGTTCTGGTGTACTTGAGTTTGAAGTGCTCTTTTTGTCTGTATGAATTGTTTTAACTGTCATTGATTGCTTATCTGATCCATTAACTAAGTGGAAATCTGGTAAAAAACCTGTTAGTGATAGTAAAGTAGAGACTGGAATTCCGTCTATAGTTTTACTGAGATAGGATATCTTTCTTCTATTATTGTCATTACCCAAGGTTCCTTTCCTTTGGGAAATATACATGTTGCCAACATATTTTTTGAAGTAGATCAATTTGTGACTAATTCTTGAGAAGTGTTCACCCGCAACATAAATTTCCTATCCAGTTTTTAGATGATATTAGTTGAAATTTTTGTGTGGACCTTCCAGAACAAGAAATCCATGGCACACCCAAAATAATTTCAAATGACTTGATTGCATACTGAGGTTTGAATGTGCAAACACTAGTGATAATTGCTGGATATATGTCTGACTAGCGATGAATTTCAGCTTGCTGGTTGAGGAGCCTGGATAGAAGTAATGCTCGACTACATTGGACATTTGTAACTGCTCTTGCAGCTCTCGATATATCGGCTGGTCCTGCAGTACCTTCACTGGGAAAGCGAAGACCAAATCATAACAGGGAGCTGCCTTCTGTGGGGGATTTTTTGTGGCGTGGGGAGGGGGGCGGGTTTTAAATGGAGGGAGAGATGGAGAGAATTTTGGGGTTTATGACATATAGAGCAATCGAGAGGAAAGGTACAAATTTATGGAATTTTGTGAACAATGCTTCATCAACTGTGTAATCATCCATCTTGAATGCTGCAGTGCTAAACTAGTGACCGTGCATCTCAAATAGTGTCACCCCTGGAGCTGTTGATTTCTTTTATTCAGATGGACAATTTTGGAGGATGTACAAAAAAAAGTTGGTCTACGAAAGATAAAATAAGAATATTAAATCAACTAGATTTCTGAATTTAATATTAAAAGTGGAAGCTTGGGGTGCAGCCCTTTCTAAGTGCCTGGACAGCATCTATGTTTTACTTCAAGTCGATTGAATTATAGGATGAATGTGATTAATTAATTTGTCTGAACATCTTAAATGCCCATTTTTCAGTTCATGATTTGAAGCTGATTTTACTTCTAAACTGTCTGATACACGGTGACAGGCATGGATGGTGGGGGCTTTCATAAGTCTTAGGCGTGGCACACCCACAACCAATTGTGCATATATTCTATCCAGCAATTAGGCTTTGCTTAGTTGCCGTAAATGGCTGCGTCCACATTGTAGTTCGTCATAGGAAAAAGATAAAACAGAACAGGCAGGTACTACACTATATTAGTAGCAAGCAAAGCTGGGGTGGCGGGTGCTTTCTTTGTTTCGCGTGAATTTAGGCGGCACAAGCATCTAGGCGGATTAAGGAAAAGCAGCCTTCTCTTGGCTGCGATAAACAATCAAAAGTTATCGTAGAATTCTTGAAATAGTGACGGGAGAATTAATGGCTACTAAAAAATAAAATAAAACAATTTTTCCTGTAGGCCTTGTGCTAAAAAATAAAATAAAATAAAATAAAATGAAAAGAAAAAAATGAGGTTGAGGGTTAACTGTAAGGCTGTAAACGAACCGAGCTGTTCGTGAACAAAGCTCGACTTGGCTTGTGAAAGCTCGAGTTCGGCTCGTTCGTATAACCAAACGAGCCGAGCTCGAACACAAATTTGAACTCGTTTAATAAATGAGCTCGGCTCGGCTCGGCTCGTTTATTAAATGAACACAAGCTCGAACAAGCAATACTCGACTCGACTCAGCTCGTTTACAGCTCTAGTTAACTGCGCGGGACTGTCTTTCTTTCCCCGCAGAAGTCTGTAGGTATATGCATGCCTGTGTATAATCCGGTGGCCCCGTATGTGAGGCTGAAAGAGATGTGCGAGGACTTTCTATCTGGCACGGCAATTTTTTGATGCCTAAATAAAAAAAAAAAACTAAAATCTTTGCGCTTCCATTTCATACAGCTCACTCCTTGCTAGAGCTGTAAACGAATCGAACTCTTAACAAATAGTTCGGTTTTGATTCGTTAAGGGTTCAATTCAGATTTAAGTTTTGACAAGCTCAAATCGAACTCGAATAAAAAATAAGATTCGATTGTATTATCGAATCAAATTCGAATTTGTATATATTTGGCTCGAAAATTTTTTTAATAAAATTTTATTTAATATATAATAATTTTTTATATGAAATGGTATATATTTTGTATAAAAAATATATTTTATTCATAAATTAATACAAAATTTTAAAAATTATTTAATATATAATAATTTTTTATATAAAAGTATATATTTTTATAAAATATATATTTTATTAATAAATTAATATAAAATTTAAAAAAATAAAAAATTCAAGTTTTCGAATCGAACTCGAGCCTATCAAATACAAAATCAAATTGAATTCGAACCTACAATTTAAGCTCGTATCGAACTAGAATTCGAATCCGCATCCAAGCTCAAATTTTCGAATCGAGCTAGACAGCTTTAAAGTTCGGTTCGATTCGATTCGTTTACAGCACTACTCATTGCCAATAGATTACACACAATGTCAAATGCACTAAGCTCCCTCATATATAATATTTGAGTATTTATTTTGAAGTACATTAATCTTTATATTACTCTAATAAATTATTTGATCAACGCTAAAAAGAGTTAATTGAATCATTAAGAACTTGTTCTCGATAGCTTCTGATCTTTATCAAAACTGATTTTAGAAAAATTAAAAATCAGTTGCTGTTGATTTTAGCTTAAAATTTTTAAAAACATGGTAAAAAAAAAAAAACAGTTGAAAACATCACAAAATAAATTTTTTAAAAAATCAGAAGTTAAAATCAAGTAAAAAATTTATTGAAAACATGTCCTAATATATTTTTTTTTTTTGAAAATCGGCTTATAGCCTACTCGTGGAATTGGTCCTAATATTGTTTAAGTAGACAAATTTACATAAAAGATTAATTGCATAAACCCCTCCAAAATGTAAATATGGTGCACTTTACTCCTCTCGTGAGTTATGTATTTACATGTTTCCCTGAACACAGAGTAAAAGCACAGTGGTGCTGCCAATAATTTTCAAAATATAATTATGCTCTAAATCTTTTTTTTTTTATTCTCAATTTATATTCAATTAATTGAGATCCAATGAGCCCATTAAAATAATTTATTTATTTTTATTGATTATTAAAAACTTGCACAAACTATCTCATATTTGTGAATTTACGTAAATATTACATTAGATAACAATTGAATGAAATAAAAAAGTGAATAAAGAAAAAAAATCAATGAAGATGAACAAAAAGAGAGGGGGGAAAAAAAGAAAAAGAATCATGTAATTTATATTTATTGCATTACTACTAATTTAATTTAAAACATGTTGGAGTACTTAAAACAAAACAATTAAAAGCATTAGAGAAGGGACAGCGTGGTGGTTTTGTATTATTGTAGATTAAAGTCAAGTCATCGGAGGGAACAGAGAGTTCCGATGGAAAACACGGCGATCTTGAGGGAGTGGTACGACCGAGTTGATTCCGAGAAAACCGGCGGCATCACTGCAACTCAGCTCAAGGTTATTTCTTTTCCCTTGATTTAATTGCACTACTGCTAAGCTAAACTTTTTTTAAAAAAAAAAAAAAAAATTGAGTCAGACGGCGGATGCCGGCCGTTTTTCTTTGCATGGGATTTGCTGATTTTGGGTTGTTCGATAAATATTAATGATTCAGAGCGCTTTTGCCGTTGGTAACCTTGAATTTCCTCTCTCCGTTGTCCAGCAAATGATCAGGTTGGTTGGTGGTGTCTATGCTCATATAGTACTTGAGAATTAACTAAAACAAGATTATCCTTTGCAAAACTTTGCTACTGATTTTGAGTCATTATCTTTTTTCTTGTTCAATTCAGGATGTACGATTTCGACAGAAATGGAACTATGAGTTTCCCAGGTAGTATCCTTTCTATTTTATTCTGTTTTTTAGATTTATTGATCAGACAACCAAAGCAAAAAAAAAAAAAAAAGGATTATACTTCTTATTTTTGGTTCCCAGTCAAGTACATGAATTTCTTTTCTCTTAGAGTCTTATTCTCTCTCTCTTTTTTTTTTTTTTTTTTTTTGGGACTACTGTTTCACTCTGTTATATGGACTGACCATCTCCTCATCTGTTTTACTTGTCTTTTCTATTCCTCAGAATTTGTTGAACTCAACAAGTTCCTTTTGAAGGTCAGCTTGTTCTCTTTCGTATGTCCTCTAAAGTGAACAATTTGTCAAAGTTTATTCTTTTGAATTTGTTGACATTTGCACCACATTCACATTTCCTATAATTTGAAATGGTAATAAATTTGGATTAATGCCAAAACTGTAGGAAACATTACCACCACAATTATCTGTTCACAAGCCAAGATACTAAGTGCATTACTCGTTATATTTGAATGTAATGCAGCCAAATAGAGCCTATAGTTGCTACACCCAACTGTGTTGCTTTTCAATTTGTGTCCACGACTGTGTTCTTGGCTTTTTCCACATAATTTTACATTTTCTGTTGGTGTTAGTTTTTTCTAATAATCTATAAATTAGAATATGGTTTGTTATATTCTGTTCGGTCTTGTAAATTTTATGTTCTGTGATTCACATTGTAGGTTCAACAAGCCTTTGCAGACTTGGAGAGGTGATTTTCCATTTGAACGAATTGCACATTCAAAGTTCCAGCTTTATTTTGTATCACTTACTGATAGCTGAATGTTACCTTTCATTTTTTCCAATGGTTTCCTCAAAAGATTTGTAATTCAGCTTCCTTCATTCTTGGCTATTATTCATTTCCTTCCATGTTGCTTATTAATTGCTTTATATGTTACTTTTGAACTTTATAATGTGTAAAAGTTGAACATGTATAGCTATCTTCAAAAAGGCTTACTTTTGATGCATGGTCACTTAGCTGTGTGTAATATATTGTTTGTTGGCTTTTTGTACCATAAGCCCTCGGAGTTTATGAATCATACAGTGGTCATCGTAGTCACTTGGCTACATGTAATTTCTTGTTGCTGGGTGTTGGCAAGAACTGTTCAATGAACCTCTTTTTATTTCTTTTCCTTAAAAAAGTTTTCTGAATGACTGCTAAAAAACTTGTTAATTTGTAACGAGTTGATCTTTAGACAATTCTAATGGTTTCTACAATGCAGCAAGCTTTAAGACATTATATTTACTATTGGGTCGATAGTATGTTTAATTTGATGGTTTGAGGTACATCCTCTTGAAATTTTTATGCTGCACGGAGAGCTAATTGTGAGATTTTTATCTGTTTAATTACAGGGATCGTGGATTTCTTGTTCCAGAAGATGTCTATAAGGTAATAGCTTGCAGAAAAGCTTTTTTATTCCCCCCCCCCCCCCCCCCACCCCAAAAAAAACACACACACAAAAGAGAAAGTTGTTTATTTAGTTTCAACTTTCAACCGGTCCCCCAATGCGTTTCTACTACTACTCTTCTCCCAGCCATGGATGTGCGTAGTATACCATCCGTCATCAATATTTTTCAGATTGAATTTCTCCTCTTGATTGTTACATAATGCTTGCAGGGGTTGGTGAAGATTGGAATTTCCCTTGATTCTCCTGCATTTTACACCGTGTGTGAGGTATGAAGGTATTGTTATCTCATTAAGTGCCTGATTTTTATTAACTTTTAGGTTTGATTCAAGTTACGGTTTTGAGCATTTTACAATTTACAGAAGTTGGAGACAAATTCACCACGTACATTATTTTATAGGATTGACAGGTATAAGCTTATAAAACAATTGGACAAATGTTTGAATTTTGTTGATATTATTTTATTAACTTTGATGGATCCTCCGCACGGTGGGTACCCCTTTGTGTGGGGCGGGGGGGGGGGGGGGGGAGGGAGATCATCCTTCCTTCCTTCCCTTCTGAAGTGAACAAAACTAGAAACGAAAAAGAGGGTTAATTAACAGTCTGGCACGTGCGATCTCTCTTATAAGTTACCTTCTATTTTGTACACAAATTGCAATCTCTGAACTACTCTAAAACAAGCTAAATTTTGAGCAGTTATCATGTTTAGTGTCAAAGTCGACTTGTGCTTGATGTGCTATTACTGTTTAATATGAAGTTTAGTTGTGCTTGACATGCTGCTGACTAATTTTATCCATTCAATTGTACTTCGCAGAGTTTTGATCAGAAGAGAAGTGGAAAATTCAGACTAGATGATTTCATATCACTGTGTATTTTTGTACAGTCTGCACGGTTAGTGGAATCTTAGCTGCTTATAATATATATTTTTATTCCCCAATTGGAGTTATTAAGCATCATGGATGGTAAAAAAGTACCTTGATTCAGGCAGTTAAAAATGTCATGCTTTTAACTCATCAATCTGCCTGTTATTTATTCCCTTGCCTTGCTTTGGCCTGTGAAGGCTGTATCCAGAAAATTTCGTTTCCGTTGTCTAGGCTGATTGGAAACTTTACAGATACAGACATTAGTTGTTTTGTCTTTTATATTTCTGATCACTTGATTCTTCACACCCTATCCTCTCGTTGTCTCATCTAAAGTGCTTGTCTCACACAAGAGCATTAGTTCTGATGTTCAGTCGCCGCATTTTTGGGGCTTCCTTCTCAACATTTGCATATGGCTTCTATTAGCTGACATATATGTTTACAGTTTACGGTCTGAGCGTGTAAACTGATTTGTGATGGGGCTGAAATTTTCATTTCTCAATTGTTGGTTGCTGCTAACATCACAGATTTGGTATATAGAACTTCTTACTGTGTCTTATTTTTGGCAGGAACCTGTTTAATTCATTTGATACAAGTAATCAAGGAAGAGTGACTCTTGATTTAAATCAGTTTATTTACTGCAGTGAGTATAAACATTTTATTACCATCTAAATTTGATGATAATTTCTCTTCAAGTACACGTCTGTTTTGAACTTAATATCATTATAAATGAGAAAACCGTTTAACCACCTTGATTATCTTTTGCTTTTTTTTTTTCTTTTCTTTTTTGTGATCTGGATTTCCATTTCACACCTCCACAAGACTTAAACACTTGTGCTAATTAATTTTGTATTTGTTCTAGTTCTGCATGTCCTGCATTATAATGCTTTGGCCGTCCGTTTGGTTTCTTAACTCTTTCCCTTCATGTTTTGCAGCTGCCAATTGCAGAATATGATAGGGCTTTGATCTTTAATAATAATAAATAAGCATTGGTCACCGAAGGTTAATAGCGGGCAAGCATTTTGATTCAGCATTGCGGTGGAATTCGTATCTGTTTCCGTATTTTATTTTTGGCTCCCATCATTGTCTGTCTTGAATTTCATTGTTCTGTAACGAGTCTTATTAAATCAAAGAACGTATATTGAATGTAGACTTGTACTTGTCGTGCCTATACTCATCTGGTGAATGTAAATATATTGTTTGAATATATTGTGCAACAAGTGTCCCATCGTGAGGTTCAAGAACTGCCATTCTGGCACCTCTATCGAATTTACGGTGAAAAATCTTTTCTTCTCGGCCCCCCGTTTGAAGTTTCATCCTCCTAGCATTTAATTAATATGCGGGTGGGATGCAGAACAAAGGGGAAATTCCATGCGACTACTTGGGGGTGATAGCTAATCTCTTTCACGAGCTACTGTACTTGACCAGACCCCTCATCATCTAAACTGGACTACATCCGAGGCAGTTTTAGGTAACATTATTGTTGTTAGGCTTTTGATTTTGCCCATGTATGTGCTTGTGCACACTTCAAGCGAAAAATATTCCAGTAGTAACGATGGGATCAAAATACAATAATAATAGGATTGAAATTTGATTGACAAAAATGCCGAATCTTAAATGTGAATAAGTATAAAGTAAAGATGTAAATAACTATTTTTACGATGTTTCCTTAATATTTTGTAAATTGATGCATGCAAATACTCTTATAAGGTCAAAGCAAAATATCATATTTGGTGGATTAATAAGAGGCTTAACCTCAAAATGTTTTTGTAATGTTGGGTAAGTAGCAAATTATCCCTTGTGTTTAGAAAATACACAAATTGCTCCCTATTTTCGTAATAAATTACTCTCTCATGTCCACTTTACTTTTATAAGGACAAATTTGCCTTCATAATTTTTTAATATTGCTATTTTTGTTAATCTGTTATATGGAAACAAAATAAGGTTACTATTTTAGGTTAATATTGTTATTACACTCTTATATAAAAAATTAAAATTATGACTCTAAAATTGTAGAAAATTTCGTTACAAACTATTTTTTGTTATAAAACTAATACTAATATGATATTGGATCTATTGTGGACACTATGCTAATAAATATAAGAAACTAATAAATAAAAGTAGAGAGAAAATAGACGAGAGAGATTCTTTAATTACTCAAAATGAGTTCTGTGTGTTGATACAAGAGGGGTTGACCCCTATTTATAGGAGAGTACAGGAGAGTTTAGATTACATCAAATAACTATGAGATAATGATAAGATCTCATCAGTAACTAAAAGATAATGATAAACTATTATCCAACTGAGAGATAACGATAGAGTTTTATCGCTTAAAGGTTTGAGATAATGATAGACATCCACCATCATTATCTAATTATCTCATAACACTCCCCTTGGATGTCTATTACACAAAGAATATGCCTCGTTAAAACCTTACTAGGAAAAAACCCAGTGGGAAAAAAAATCCTAGTGAAGGAAAAAGAGTACACTATTCTTGTGTCTAATTTCTCCCCCTGATTCAATCATCACTTGAGATCTTTCAATCGACGCATTCCGATATTCTTCACTAATTTCTCGAACGTTGCAGTCGGCAATGCTTTGGTAAATAAATCTGCCAAATTATTGCCTTGAGCGGATTTGTTGCACATCAATTTCACCATTCTTGCAGATCATGAGTAAAGAAAAATTTTGGTGAAATGTGTTTCGTCCTATCTCCTTTGATATATCCTCCCTTTAATTGAGCTATGCAGGCTGCATTATCTTCATACAATATTGTTGGAGGATTTTCCTCTTCAGGGGACAACCCACAATTCTTCCGGATATAATGGGACATTGACCTTAGCCAAATACATTCTCGACTGATTTCATGAATTGCTATTATTTCAGCATGATTTGACGAAGTGGCAGTTATTGTTTGTTTTCTTAGACCGCCATGAAATGGCTGTGCCACCACTTGTAAATAGATAACCAGTTTGAGACCTTGCTTTATGTGGGTCTGATAAATAGCCAGCATCAGCATAGCCAACTAATTCATTTTGAGAATTATATGAATAATATAAGCCAAGGTCAATTGTTCCTTGGAGATAGCGAAAAATATGTTTTATACCATTCCAATGTCGTCTAGTAGGAGAGGAGCTAAATCTTGCTAATAAATTCACAGCAAATGATATATCTGGTCTTAGTACAATTAGCAAGATACATTAGTGCACCAATTGCACTGAGATATGGTACTTCAGAACCAAGTATCTCTTCATCTTCCTCTCGTGGTCTAAAAGGATCCTTAGCAAGATCAAGTGATCGAACGACCATTGGGGTACTCAATGGATGTGCTTTATCCATGTAAAACCGCTTTAATACCTTCTGGGTATAAGCAGTTTGGTGGATGAAAATTCCACCTTCTAGATGTTCAATTTGTAAACCAAGGCAGAATTTAGTTTTCCCAAAATCTTTGATCTCAAATTCTTTCTTTAAATATTCAACTGCCTTTTGGAGCTCTTCGGAGTTCCAATTCAGATTGAGATCATCAACATATACAGTAATAATGACAAATTTTGACCCATTGTTCTTTATGAAAACACATGGACATATTGGGTCATTGATATAACCTTCTTTAATCAAACATTCACTTAAACGGTTATACCACATACGCCCTAGATTGCTTGAGCCCATACAAAGACCTTTGTAACTTAATAGAATAAAAATTTCTAGATTTGATTTACATGCTTCTGGCATGTTGAATCCTTCAGGAATTCTCATATAAATATCATTATCAAGATTCCCATATAAATAAGCAGTGACTACGTCCATTAAACGCATATCTAATTTTTCATGCACTGCTAAACTCACAAGGTATCTCAATGTGATCGCATCCACTACAGGTGAATACGTTTCATCATAATCAAATCCAGGTCTTTGTGAAAATCCCTGGGCTACAAGTCTTGCTTTATATCTCATAATTTCATTTTTCTCATTTCTTTTTCTCACAAATACCCATTTATATCCCACTGGCTTTACACCTTCTGGTGTTTGGACTACAGGTCCAAAAACTTTTCTTTTAGCCAGGGAATCCAATTCAGATTGGATTGCATCTTTCCATTTTGGCCAATCATTTCTTCGCCGACATTCATCAACCATTCTAGGTTCTTGATCCTCGTCATCTTCCATTATATCAAGTGCTACATTATATGCAAAAATATTATCAATAATTATTTCTTTTCGATTCCAATCTTTTCTCGTAGTGACAAAATTTATTGAAGTTTCTAAATTGTTATTTTCTTCAGGTGTATGCTCTTCAAGAGCTAACTCTTCAGAACAACCTCTTCAGGAGGTTGAATTTTGTCACTATTATTGTTCAATCCTCTTTTCTTTCGAGGATTTTTATCTTTGGAACCGATTGGTCTACCACGCTTCAGGCGTGCATTAGATTCATTAGCACTTGTAATTTGTCCTTCTGAGGATAATAATTTTAGCAGAGACATTCTCAGCTAGGAATATATGATTTAGTAACTCTTCTGGAATCACTAAATGCATCTGGTAATTGATTTGCAATCTTTTGCAAATGTATAATTCTTTGAACTTCCAGTTCACATTGTTGTGTATGAGGATCAAGGAAATTTAATTTTATTTTCCAATTGATTTCCTTTTTCGGTTGATCTTTTCCTCCCCCTAATGTCGGAAAATGTGATTCGTCAAAATGACAATCTGCAAATCTTGCAGTAAATAAATCACCTGTTAATGGTTCAATATATTTAATAATTGAAGGTGATTCATACCCGACATATATCCCCAATCTTCTTTGGGGGCCCATTTTAGTACGTTGGGGCGGTGCAATGGGTACATAAACCGCACATCCAAAAATTCTCAAATGAGAAATATTGGGCTCATGACCAAATGCTAATTGCATGGGGGAATAGTCATGATAACTAGTCGGCCTGATTCTCACTAGTGTTGCAGCATGTAAAATTGCATGTCCCCAAACAGATAAGGAAAGTTTAGACCTCATTAATAATGGTCTAGAAATTAATTGTAACCTTTTAATAAATGATTCTGCTAGTCCATTTTGTGTATGAACATGAGCTACAGGATGTTCAATAGTTATTCCAATGGACATACAGTAATCATCAAATGCATGTGATGTATATTCACCAGCATTATCTAAACGAATTTTCTTAATTGGATAATCAGGGAATTGTGCTCGCAATTTAATTATTTGAGCAAGTAATCTCGCAAACGCCTGGTTGCGAGTAGACAATAAACATACATGCGACCATCTAGTTGATGCATCAATTAGCACCATAAAATATTTAAATGGTCCACTTGGTGGATCTACAGGCCCACATATGTCTCCCTGAATCCGTTCTAAAAATTTAGGAGATTCAACTCCCACTTTGGCTGGTGATGGTCTAACAATTAATTTCCTTGGGAGCAAGCAACACATGAGAATTTATTTGTTTTAACACTTTTTGACCTTTTAATGAATGGCCATGTGAATTCTCAATTATTCGCCTCATCATTGTACAACCAGGGTGTCCGAGGCGATCATGCCAAATCATAAATTCATTGGAATTAGTAGACTTCTGGTCTACTAGGTGATTAATTTCAGCTGCACTTATTTTTGTATAATATAAACCAGAAGAGAGTGAAGGCAGCTTTTCTAATACACATTTCTTTCCAGAAATTGTATTTGTAATTAATAAATATTCTCCATTTGTCTCATTCATTGTCTCGATATGATATCCATTTCGGCAGATATCTTTAAAACTTAATAAATTTCGTCGAGACTTGGGAGAAAGTAGTGCATTATTTATGACAAATTTGCTTCCATTAGGAAGGAATATAGTGGCTCTTCCGGAGCCTACTATTAATTTAGCACTACCACTTATCGTATTTACATTTGTTTCTCCCAATTCTAAATTGGAGAAGTACTCTCTATTTTTCAAGATAGTGTGAGTAGTAGCACTATCAATGAGACAAAGGTTATCACCATTATTTGATCCCAAATGTTTGGCACTCATTTCTTCAGGAAATGATAGAAAAATAACAAATAAAACATATATCAATAAATTGAATAAACTTTTATTATTCATAAATGAAATTACATGAAAAATGCAGAAATAAAATTAAAATAACAGAGTATTGAAATGACATAATTAAATTGCATCATTAAAGAAGTCAGCTACATCGAGGTATGGATCAAGTGTCATATCAGCATCATTGTCGTCGTAGACATTATTTTGATCAATAATATTTGTCTCGACATCTTTGTCTTTCTTTTTGAGTGATGCTTGATAGAGGTCAGCTAAGGTGTTTTGCCGTACGACAGGTACGGGACCAATGACCTTCCATGCCACACCTGTAGCATTTTTCTTCATAATTTTTCTTGTGATCCGGCTTCTGGGGATCATTTTGTTTCTTGCCACGATTGTTATCATTGTGGTAAGGTGCATGTCTGCCACGACCGCGTCCACGACCACGGCCACGTCCACGGGCTCCTCCACGACCACAGTCCACGATCACGTCTAGAATTTGAAGATTGAGTCACATTCACTTCAGGGAATGGACTAGTACCAGTTGGTCGGGACTCATGATTTTTGAGTAATAATTCATTATTTTGTTCAGCCAGTAAAAGACATGCAATAAGCTCAGAATATTTTGTAAATCCTTTCTCTCGATATTGCTGCTGCAGGAGCACGTTCGAGACATGAAAGGTAGAAAATGTCTTTTCCAACATGTCCTCATCAGTTATATTTTCACCACATAATTTCAACTGAGAGGTGATTTTAAACATGGCTGAATTATATTCGCCAATAGTTTTGAAATCTTGTAGTCGTAGATGGAGCCAATCATACCTGGCTTTTGGAAGGACAACCAACTTCAGGTGGTCGAACCTTTCTTTCAAATTAATCCAGAGCTCAAGTGGATTCTTGACCGTAAGGTACTTCAGATTTTAATCCTTCATCAAGATGATGACGGAGAAAAATCATGGCTTTGGCACGGTCTTGGCTTGTTGCATCATTGTCTTTGGCTATAGTCTTGCCAAGACCCATGGATTCGAGGTGGATTTCCACGTCCATTGTCCATGATAAGTAGTTTTTGCCAGAAATATCAAGAGGCATGAATTCTTGTTTTATAAGATTAGCCATACAGAATATGAAAATGAATTAAGAGAGAAATTACCTCAAAAATTTGACAAGAATTCCCAAGTAGAGTCCAGTGATTGATCCAACACCAGTAGTTACTCGTGCTGATAATATATTATAAAACTAATGCTAATATAATATTGGATCTATCGTGGACACTATAGCTAATAAATATAAGAAACAAATGAATAAAAGCAGAGAGAGAAAGAAAAAATAGACAAAAGAAAGATTCTTTATTTACTCAAAATGAGTTTTGTGTATCAGATACAAGAGGGGTTTACCCCTATTTATAGGAGAGTACATGAGAGTTTAAATTACATCAAATAACTATGAGATAATAATAAAATCTCATCAGTAACTAAAAGATAATGATAAAATATTATTCAACTGAGAGATAACGATAGAGTTTTATCGCTTAAAGGTTTGAGATAATGATAGACATCCACCATCATTATTAAATTATCTCATAACAAGGCTAGTACTTTTCTTTATTCATTAGTATGAAAAAAATGAATGATTTATTTTTGCCATGATGTATAACTAGCGGCTTACAAAGTGAATATAAATTTGTAATATCTGTCAAATATATTTAAAATAGAGTATGTAGAAATGCTAGTAATATCATTTCTATTAGTGACAACAATAAAAAATTTTAGCAATTATAAACCTGTGTTTCTAACGAAAACAGCATAAGATCAATTTTATCTAAGAACAAAAGTAGCAAAATTATATATACATATATATATATATTGTAGTTAATGTGTTTGAAATTTCTCTCTCATTTATTATTTTGTTTTACCTATTTATGGACAGTATAAATATTTTACGTTTCAGTGCATAAAATTTTTTTTGTCAAAGTATTATATATAGAAGGATAAAAATATCTTTTATCAATCAAAGGGAGTAATTTATGCATTTTCTAAATACATGGGATAATTTGCTTATCCTACAATACAGAGCATTTTGTGCTTAGTAATATGAACCTAGTATGTTTGTAGACGAGAACGAATAGAGAGAAGGTCAACTAGTCAGAGTTTTACCGCTCTCCGAGCTCGGGTTTAGAATATCAGTAAGCATCACTAAGCACCATCCATGTCTGTAGACGACAAAAGAAAGTGCGTGAGATGCTAGCCGATGAGTGCCACGCTTAAAAGGTGAGGAGACAGCGGGGTGGATTGCCTGGTAAAGAACAAAATAAAAATACTAGTGGAGATTGTTGTCTGTCGAAGGGGAAGTCGGGCAACGGAGATGACTATCCCTGATTGTCGTCGTCGTCGTCGTCGTCGTTGTGTCCCTTTATTTATTGTTCTACAACTTGTAATCGTCCTTTTTTCAGCCAAAACCAGAGTGACAACAGTAGCATCTGCATCCGAAGATTCTTCGTCGTCATCAATTATATCGAGATTCCGGCAATACCTCCAAATAAACACCGCCCAACCCAAACCTAACTACCAGGAAGCAGCTGATTTCCTAATCTCCCAGGCCAACTCCCTCTCTCTCAAATCCCAAGTCCTTGAATTCGTCCAGGGCAAGCCTCTGGTCCTCCTCAAATGGCCCGGTAAGGACCCAACCCTTCCCTCCATCCTCCTCAACTCTCACACCGACGTCGTCCCCTCCGAGGACCACAAGTGGGTCCCACCCTCCTTTCGACGCCCACCTCGATTACGCCTCCGGAAACATCTACGCCAGAGGCTCTCAGGACATGAAGTGCGTGGGCATGCAGTACCTGGAGGCCATACGGAAGTTGAAGTCTTCTCCTGCCGGCTTCCACCAACCCCTTCGGACTGTCTACCTCTCCTTCCTTCCTGACGAGGAGATTGGCGGCCGCGATGGCGCCGAGAAGTTTGCTGATTCCGACGTCTTCAAGAAAATGAACGTCGGGGTGATGCTCGACGAGGGTTTGGCCTGCCCTGATGATTTCTATAGGGTTTTCTATGCAGAGAGGTCACCCTGGTTGCTGGTCATTAAGGCCACTGGGCCTCCTGGACATGGGGCTAAACTCTATGACAACAGTGCCATGGAGAATCTCCTCAAAAGCATTGAGAGCATCCGTAGGTTCAGAGCTGCTCAATTTGATCTGGTCAAGTCTGGCTTAGCCGAGGGAGAAGTTATTTCTGTTAATATGGCCTTTCTCAAAGCTGGCACTCCCTCCCCCACTGTAATAAGTTTGGACTCAATTATTTGCTTCGTTCTTTATTAGCTATGAAGTACTACACTCTACTAATTCAATATAGATTCTAATGCCTTAATTATTAGGATTATGTCTTTTTTTTTTTAGTATGGATATAGATACCAAATTCATCTTTACCGTTTTCAATTGATTTCCTTTTTCCCACCCTCCTTGCGTTGGCAGGGGTTTGTCATGAATCTACAGCCATCTGAAGCACAGGCAGGTTTTGATATCCGAGTTCCTCCAATGGCAGATCCATTGTCCTTGGAGAGACGAATTGTTGAGGAATGGGCTCCTAGTTCACGTAACATGACCTTTGAAGTAATCTGGAAATTTGTGCTATTTTCTTCCGTGTTTGTTTCTAATGAACTGTACTAAACCAATTGTCCAAACGAGTTTAAGATACCTTTTTTTTCTCATTGCATTTAATGCATGTAAAGCGGTTGAATTGCTGACATGAGGAAAATTGTTGAATAATAACTATATCCCAAATCTCGGGTCTGCTTTTTCGCATGATTTTACCCCACTTGGGAAAACTGTTCTTTGAGCTTATGCTAATATTAGATAAATTCTGCGAAAATTTTCTTCATTTTAGATGTAGCCTTTATTTAGTTTGAAAGGCCTTATGTTGCAAGATTTATTGCTGCCATCCATGAAAAGTGCTGTTGGTAAATGTCTGAATATCAAGCAGGGTATATCATGTTTCTGAGACCAGGCGAAAGTTTGTCTTACCTGAAGAGAAATTGATGTGAAATACTAGCCCAGTTACAGCATCAATTAACGTTTCAGCAGGTTGACCAGTAATGGTGGATTGCTTAAAGACAATTTTGAAAGATATGGAAATCCATTGTGGGTTCTGGTGGCAAAATATTTTTGGATGATAAGACCCTGTCTTTATTTGTTAAACATGGTACTCCATTGTTATGATGGCCCAGAATTGGCAAGATATGCATTTGCATTGAAAAGTTCATGGTTTTAGAGAATCGGAGTTTTTTAACTGTTGTTGTTGCTTGGACAGTTGAAACAAAAGACATCTGTACATGACAAGTTTGGGAAGCCAATCTTGATGGCATTTGATGATTCCAATCCTTGGTGGGCACTGTTTGAAGATGCTATAAAGACTGCTAATGGAAAGCTCGGAAAGCCGGAAATATTTCCTGCTGCAACAGATGCTCGCTACATCCGGCAGCTGGGCTTGCCAGCAATTGGCTTTTCTCCTATGGCAAATACTCCCATTCTACTTCATGACCATAATGAGGTGAGCAGTGTCTCTTAAACTCTGGCTGCTCTCTTCACATAATATGCATGTGTCCTCGTACATGCATGCTGGTTTTTCTTTTTATCAAGCATTACCATTACCCTGTGTGTGCATGACCAGACACTTTTTAGATTACTCTGTTTGAAATGACAAAAAACTATTCTATCTGTATCTGAAATTAGGGTACTGCACGAGTAACCTATGTGCATCTTTGTTGGAGTTAGAGCAGACTTGATGTCTTAAGCTGAAACTTGAAAATCTTTCACACCCTAACTGTAGATTAGCAAGGAGTCTTCTCTTTCCCTTTTGTAGGAGTTACTACCAATAGGTTGCTGAAGAAAATTGAGATGGTAGCCCAGGATTTATTCAACTCGTCCCAATTCTTTTTTGTTGTTTGGTGACTGTGAGGAGGCTTGGATTTTTACATTTTTTGCCTGGAGCTACTGAAACTAGCCTAGGAAGCATGAAAAAGCTGACTTAAAATACAGGTATATGAGAATGTATCATAGTATATAGTAGAAGTCCAGGACTTGGACCACTAAAGAACATGTTGTAAAAGACATGTATTTATAGGGAGGTTATTGTTGAGATACTGTCACTTTCAATAGAAACTCAGTGACAAAGAAATGCAGAAAGGTTCTCCTGAATTTCTTCTCCTGATGATTTTATCACATCTGTTGAATGTCTTATTAGTATCTGACCTGTGGGGTGAACTCAGACGTGTCCATAGGATGCAAATATTCTGGACATGTGATCATGGTCATAGTGCCTCCGGTATACAACTTTGCAGGAAACTTTCCCAAGCCTTGGTTCAAAGCACAGTGTTGAAGTACCGTACTATAAAAAATTTTAGGTTTAAGATTCCAAGTCTCCTTTGCATTTCAGCAATCTAAAGCAGGCATTACAAGTACAATACTTCCATCCTTTTTGCAGTTCTTGAACAAGGACGAGTATTTGAAAGGAATTGATGCGTATGAGTCGATAATAAAGGCCTATGCATCTTTTGACTGATCGAACAAGAGATGAAGATTCCAAAGCAGAGTTGTAAGGAGATGGCAGTCCTCTTTCTTTTGGTAAGGTAAGGGGAATGTTCATAACCAAGTTCTGCACCAATGCAACTACATTATTGAGTCATGGTATTCCATTGGTATTGTGTACTTTGTATCAGCAGCAGCAGCAGCAAGCTTGATAATTATCATTGGAGAGGTTGATCCATTGGTGTTGTGTACTTTGCGACAGCAGCAAGCTTGATAATGATCATCTGAAAGGTTGATGTGTCATGTAGGACTACTGATATTTTTCTTCAGTCGTACAACTCTTATTTACTTTTCGACTCTACTTGTAGATTGCTTTCAAAACTTTTGATGCAAGACCGTTGTATGAGAAAAGCGACTATATGTTTGTTAAATGTTATCAGTTAATATTTATAAGCCACAACTGAATGACGTGTTGAAGTGGCCATTGGTGCTCCCCTCTCTCTCTCTCTCATGTGAAATCTTTAATAATCTGTTAACTGTTAGAACTGCAAAATGTTTGGCCTTAATCTGCCCTAACAAGTTCAGTGTTCTGCACAAGGATACACGTTTGAACTGCCAAATGTTTGGCCCAAATCCTAGGAGCAAGCACAAGAATGCAAACAATGTTTTAGGAACTTGTTACAATTTTACTTCGTATGGTTCAATACGCTTTTTAATGTAAGCAAATCTTTGCTGAAGGTAAGGAGATAAGATGGTCGTAGAATGTAAAATATTCTCTGACAAAGACGGTAATAGAAACGTTTGCTCAGTGAAGAATTACTGAACTATTACTTTGTAGGTTGATGTATATGTGTAATTAGTGCTACTGTGAAAGATTCGCTTATTGCTAGTAATTTGTAAGGGTGACAATTTATGATACGAACTTAACCCGAAAATGGCGAGTTCGGGTTAGGAGTTCGCGAGTTTGAGGGTCGAACCCAATTGACTCGAGAAGAAAAAGAGGTTGGGTTCGGGTCCCGAACCCGGAAAAAAAAAAACAAAAAGAGGAAGGAGAAGAAAAAGAAAAGAGGAAAGAAAAGAGATTAAATACACACACAAAAAAATAATCAAATACATTTTTTGTACATATTAATATCAAAGTCATTCACTAACATACATTTAATTTCTCTTACAATTTACTTTCATAAGTCTAAGTAGAATTTTTAATTTTTCTTATAATTTACTTGATTAATTATCCAATAAATGAAATTTGTGTTTGATTGTGAATAAGTGAAACGACGCTACAAAATGTTTGTAGTAATTTTTTTTTAAGAAAAAATATTAAAACACACACACACAAAAAAAAATGATCAAATAATTTTTTGCACACACTAATATCAAAAATCACTCACTAACATATACTTAAGTCCTCTTACAATTTACTTTCATAAACCTAAGTAAAATTCTTAATTTTTCTTCCAATTTACTTAATTAATTATTCAATGAATGAAATTTGTGTTTAAATGTGAATAAGTGAAACAAAACTACAAAATGTTGGTAGTAGTAGTAGTAGTATTTTTTTTTCAGGTCGACAAATTTCATTTCAGGTTGTATTCGGGTTGAGTATTTTCACATCGACGGGTCGACGGGTTGGGTTCGAGTTGACGGGTTAGCTGTTATATTTAGATTTCAAACCTACCCGTCAACTCAATCCGTTGCCACCTCTAGTAATTTGTGTAGATATTCATAAGGTAAAATGTTAGTTAATTTTTTATTTTTTAGTTTTTGAATGACAGGAGAAACTTTCTTCCAGCAAGATCACAATAGACCCATGCACGCAAAGAGAAAACAGCGACACTTAGAGCGAAGGGTTATAGTCTAAGATAGTGAGTCACCCACCCAAAGTGGATATCATAGACAACAGTCTTGCAGAAACTCAGTGTGAGGCCCATATGTGTATCCACAATAGTTGCATGTACGTATGACAGTTTTGCATGTAAAAACAGGAGCACTTTCTTCTCTGGGGAATTCAGGAGCACTTTGTCACGGGGTGATTTCCATTATCCGCGCGGTACTTAGACGGACTTGCTATCAAAGTCGTTAAGTAAGTCTTGAAGTGTGTAGGAAAAGTTTTGAAAATACTTTAAGACAATGGAGAAATTAGGAAATTAGAAGAGCACTTGAGTACACAAGAGAGTGGCTTATTTATACTTGTGGCCTCCCAAAATGTGTGGTTACAATTGTTTCTCTAGATCTTTCTACAAGTTACAAGTAACTAGATATTTACATGGAACAATCTAGATATTAACTAATCTTATGTATATTAGTATCATTCTAAAGAATTCTATAATTAGCAAGACTTGAGCATTCCTACTAGTGTAGTCTAGAACCTTCCAGTACTTTGTGCAAGTTTATTCTCTCTAGAACGTTTTTTGGTCAAATATTTGGTACGTTTCTAGTGTCTTCTAACCGTTTTTCCTTATAAAATTCGTATGAGCCTTATAATAGAGTTGAGTTGTAACACCCTCTTCTACTCAATTTTATGACGTTCTCGTCGCGTCTTCATCCTTGTATCGTCGAATTTGTTCGGTGAACTGCCACAAAGTATCTTCACGTTCCCAACTAGCCTCGTGTTCGGGTTAGTTTTTCTATTTTACCAAGTATTTCGGATAGTTGGGAACTTCCTTCTTCCGAATCACCCTATCCGAAAGTATGGATTCGACTTCTTTGTCGAACTTAGTAACCACGGCGATTGGTGCCCGATGAGAGACGTTCGAG
Source organism: Mitragyna speciosa (assembly GCA_024721245.1). Classification (NCBI taxonomy): domain Eukaryota; kingdom Viridiplantae; phylum Streptophyta; class Magnoliopsida; order Gentianales; family Rubiaceae; genus Mitragyna; species Mitragyna speciosa. The sequence goes on from CM045558.1 coordinate 29,531,564, forward strand.
ATGAAACATCCTCGTCTCCATGATATTTCTTGAGGAGGCTAACGTGGACGACCGGGTAAATTTTTAATTTCGAAAAAAATTGTACTTAATAAGCTGTTTTCTCGACCCGTTTGACGGTAAGAAAGGGACCTTCGTAACGTCTTATCAATCCTTTATGCACCTTGCATAATGCTTTAAACTGGTTCGGCAACAATTTTATTATCACTAAGTCCCCTTCTTTGAATTCTAGGGATCGCCGTTTTGTGTCGGCCTATTTCTTTATCTTTCGGACGACTTTGTCCAAGCATGTCTGGATGATGTTCGCCTCTTCTTACCATTCTTTAGCAAACTTATAAATTACGAGATTGTTTCCGTTGTAGGACAAGACCAATACTTGAAGAGTCAATGGTTGTTATCCCATGACGATCTTGAAGGGACTTTTTCCCGTAAACTCGCTTATTTGCAAATTAGAAGAGAATTGGGTTACGTCAAGCAATTTCGCCAATCTCGTTGATGTGCACTTACATAGTGCCGAATATATAGCTCTAATAAAGCATTGATTCATTCTGTTTGCCCATTATTTTGGGGGTGAAAACTTATAGAGAAATTTAGATCGGTCCCCATAAGTGTAAAGAGTTCGCGCCAAAATTTTCAGGTGAAACGGAGGTCACGATCACTTAATATGCTTATAGAATCCCCACAACTTTACTACGTATTTGAAGAATGAACAAATAGCTTCGTCCACCTTAAAATAGGCCGTGACAGGTATAAACGCGACAAACTTGCTAAACTGGTCAAACTATGACCATAATGTTGTCCGTATCCTTCCGACTTCGGAAGTGCCATAATAAAGTCTATGGAGACGCTCTCCCAAGATCTTTCGACAATGGGGAGCGACTCGAATAAACCGGTCAGGTGTTGTTGCTCAACTTTATTTTGTTGGCAAACTAGGCATGTCTGCATGTACGACTCTATGTCATCTTGTATGTGAGGCCAATAATAAGAATTTCGTACGAGTGCAAGTGTACGTGCCATACCTGAGTGGCCGGCCCATAGCGAGTCATGGCACTCCTTAAGTATTTCTCTTTGAATGCTCCCCTACTTTGGCACAAAGATTCGGTTGCCGATGGTGTATAAAACTCTATCGTTTGCCCAAAATCTCTGGGTCTTACCCTTGTCAGCCATCTTCATTAGATTACTTACCAAAATATCTTGCTGCATGCCTTCTTTGTTTCATTCAAGGAAGTTGCTTTGGGGTAAATTGGCAGTGAGTGTGGCTAGTTCCGCCTTCCTACTTAGGGCATCGGCAACTACATTTGCCTTACCCGGGTTGTACTCTAGCCGTTAGTCGAATTTGGCTAGAAAATCTTTCCAACGAGCTTGCTTTGGACTAATCTTCTTTTGGGTCTGGAAGTAGCTCGTGGCAATGTTATTAGTCTTGATCACGAACTTGCTACCAAGTAAGTAGTGTCGCCACGTTTGTAAGCAATGAATAATTACAGTCATTTTTTTCTCTTGTACCGTATATCGTTTCTCCATATTATTTAGTTTTCGACTTTCGTAAGCGATAGAATGCCCGTCTTGCATTATCACTCCTCATACGACAAAGTCGGAAGTATTCGTATGTACCTCAAAACGATTTCGAGTAGTCTGACAACATCATCATGGGCTCTTTAGATACGGCCTTCTTAAGCTCTTCGAAACCGTCTTAGCACTCTTGCGACTAATGCCACATCTTGTTCTTTTTTAGCAAATCGGTTAGTAGGGCAACAATAGCCGAATATTCCTTAATAAACCATCGATAGTAGTTAGCCAACTCGGAGAGTTTTGAGGGAAATTGCCATTCCTATATGGCTTGTACCTTCACCGAGTACATCATAAGCTTACCGCCCTTGAATCTATATCCAAGGAATTTCATCTCTTACTGAGCAAAAGAATATTTTCTTTATCTTTATATATAACTCATTATCGCGGAGCACTTCGAAAACTTGTTTAAGGTGTTGCACATATTTTTCAAGAGTCGTGCTATACTCCACAATATCTTCCAAGTATGCTATCACGAACCGATCAAGAAATAGGTGGAATAACTTGTTCATGAGAGTGCAAAAAGTTACCGGAGCATTAGTAAGGCCGAACGGCATTATTAGGAATTCAAAGGCACCGTACCTAGTGACATAAGTGGTCTTTGGTTCATCACCCGTTACTATTCGTACTTGATAGTACGTAGAGGGGAGATCAAGTTTAGAAAAGTATCTTGCATTCTCTAACTGACTGAACAAGTCGGCTATCAATGGTATCGGATACTTGTTCTTAATGGTTATCTTGTTTAGCACCCGATAGTCAATGAATATCCTTAACGAATCGTCCTTTTTCTTTTGGAAGAGGATCGGGATGCCATATAATGATTTAGAAGGTTGGATATACTCAGCATCAAGAAGATTTTAAAATTGTATTCTTAGTTCAACCAACTCGAGTAGAGCCATGTGATATGATGCCATAGCTGGAGACTTAGCACCAGATTCTAATTTAATTTGATGGTTCACCTCGCGTCGTGGAGGCAACTTCTAGGGCAATTCGGTCGGCATCATATTCTTACTCTCATCAAGAACGTCTTGAATATTTCTTGGCAAGGACTCTTTAGAGTTGATTGAATTCTCTCCGTTACTTAACTCCTTTACGGTGGCCACAGAGCATTCTGCATGCTTGATGCCCCTCTTGAATTGTAGCGCAGAAAGCGTGAGGTTCGTTTTCTCCATGTGTCTTAGAGGAATCACATGGATTATGTTTGTACCGATGATTATAAGGGACTTAACCGAAGGAATAGAGAAAGTATGAGCCTTGCAAAAGAATTTTAAACGTAACACAACTTTAAAATTATCTATAGGGACGATGGTGAAGTTCAACTCATCTTGCCAATCGCAGATTTTCACCTTCACCTTATCGATATTTCCGATTATAGATTTTGCTTGTGAATTGACTGCCTTGATGGTGCTGTGGCCCGATTCATATTTTATGCCTAGCCGTTTAGCTTCTTCCGACGTCGATGAAATTGTGCGATACTTCCGTATCTAATATCGCAACGATGGCCTTGCCTTGGATGGCAATGTAGGCATACAACAAGTCATTTTTCTCCTTCTTGCTTGGGAGAAGAGTTTAGAGAGTGCAATTAGCTATTGCATAACTCCCAAGTCAGCTTGGGTCTTTTGAATTGTTTATCCTTCATTTCGGTAATGAAAGCGTTTATAACTTTTCGATTGGGACAATCACGGGTTCAATGCAGCTCGCTGCATAGGAAATATGGTTTAGGATGTTTTGAGAGATTGCGTTTAAACGTTGAGACTTTTTCTTGCTTGGCATTTTCGGTGTGGGACTTTTGGTTCCTACCATCTTTGCGATCAAAATCCTTCTTTTGTCCTCCTTTATCTCCCTCACTCTTACCGGAGTTAGACCTTTTATTATTAGAAGAGTAGTCAACCAGGGACTTGGTGGTGGTAATAGCGTCATCCAAGTTATGCACATTCCGTCGATCTAACTCTATTCTCGCTCAATCTTTAAGTTCACTTTTGAAGTAGAAAGGGCGTCTTTGTTGCGATAAATTTTCGATTTCGAGTATTATGGTAGTGAATTCCTTAATATAATTGAAAACGTTCCCATTTTACCTCAAGTGTCGAAATTTACCTCTTGCCTCTATGTCCGTATTGTCTGGCACGAAGTGTTTTCTTAGTCTCGCCCTTGAATTGTTTCCACGTGTTTATAGTGCAATTGTTGTTCTCCCGTTCAACATGTTTCCGATCGCCATCATAATTGAGTTGCGTCCTGGAAGAAGGTGGGGGCATGACCAATCCTTGCTTTGATTGTCTACTACCTCCACGGCCTCAAAATATTGCTCTAAGTCTAAAATGAAGTTTTTCCACCGTAGTAGCATTACGAGTGCTATTGTACACTGTCAGTTTGGGCTATTTCAACCCATGTACTGTGGTATTAACATGGCTAGTGCTTTCGAAACTGTTAGCACAGGGGTTGGACTTCATCTCCTGATGGATTTCATCCATTTTCGTGTGTAGCGTATTTATCTCTCTCTCGACGAACTTTTGAAGGTCAGCAAATTCTGACATAGTCGTGCGTAACTCTCTACCAAAGCTACACCCAAGGTCCTCGATCATGACTTTGGCGGTACAAGTAATCTCGGTATTCTTTTACACGAGATTGTCAATCTGGTCGGTGAGATAGCCTACGAGGGATCTCACGTCCTCCATGTTACTTTTCAAGGTGGTAACATGGGACTCAAGAGTTTCATCTTTTGGTGCCCTTGACTCGCCACGCTTGGACCGAGTGCAACCTTGCTCCGTACGTCCATGGGGCTGCTCCTCTGTAATTAGGACGTTTCCTTTCTCGGCTATTCGTAGTAAGCTTCCAAAAATACTTAGTCGGTACCTAAGGATAAACCGTTATTCTGATACCACTTGTTACGGGGTGATTTCTTTTACTCGCGCAGTATTTAGACGGACTTGCTATCAAAGTCGGTAAGTAAGTTTTGAAATGTTTAGGAAGAGTTTTGAGAGTCCTTTAAGATAATGGAGAGGTTAGGAGATTGGGAGAACACTTGAATACACAAGAGAGAGTTTAGAGAATGCTTTAGTTTGTATTACTTCTAACTTGGTTGTTATAAATGAAGGGAGTGGCCTATTTATACTTGTGGCTTCCCAAGATGTGTGGCTATAATTACTTCTCTAGAGCCTTCTACAAATTACAAGTAGTTAGATATTTACATTGAACAATCTAGATACTAACTAGTCTTATGTATATTAGTATCATTCTAGAGAATTCTACAACTAGCAAGACTTGTGCATTCTTACTAGTGTAGTCTAGAACCTTTTGGCACTTTGTGCAAGTGTCTTCTTTCTAGAACGTTCATTGGCCAAATGTTTGGTACGTTTCTAGAGTCTTCTAACTATCTTTCCTTATAAAATTCGTATGAACCTTATAGTAGAGTCGGGTTGTAACAACTTGCTTCTTATAACACGACAGTGTTGAGTTACCTACCCACAGCTATCTGCCATCATCATACCGAATATTATCTTGTGATATAAATAAAAATTACGTCACATGAATTTAATCATGATGCATGATAAATCTTTAGTTCATTACAAAATTTTCAATTCTGACTTGCTGCCTTCAATTATGGTCTCCACGTGGTTGATATGATTGACAGTATGTTGCTGACGATGACACACCAATCTCTCAGCTTGTAGCGTTCATTTTTTTTTTATTACAATGTTGTACAACTTGGCAAAAACTTTTGCTATGACTCAGATGTCCAACTCTTTTTGTTTGCTTATGTCTTTTAAAAATATGTTTTTGAAAAATTTCCTATATGTTAACTAACTTTTAATTTCAGAAATATATTTATTCAGAAAAATTTTTAAAACTGTTACAATAATTCTTTTGAAAAAAACTCAAAAAAACAACCATACAAATGGATAATTTCAGTCATCAGTAAGGGAACAAGAAAGGGAAGGACTACTAGCATTATTTACCTCAACTAATCCAACTTAGTTAGGTTGGCCACCACCAAATTTTTAAAGGTTAAGCAAGACGAAATATCAGAAGTTTGAATCTTGCTTCTCATAAAAAATTCAAATGTGTGCGTAATGTACTCGTTTGGTTTGAGAGTGGTTCAATTTTTATCGATTTTTCTGAACCTAGTTGGGCCTCCCTATAAAATAGGTTAGGAGTAGGATTAGATACTGTTAATGGTTGGCCAAAAAAAAAAAAAAAAAACTAGCATTACTTGCCTCTTCTAGCTGTAGTTACTCATAACTAGCTTTTAACTGCTTTATTATTTTAAATAAAATTTTTAATATGATTATAATATGAAAAAAAGGAAACTTAGGATTCCTTATATATTAACAATGAGAATAATTTAATTCAAAATTTGAATATGATTACAATAAGCAAATGGAGATAGAATAATTTTTATAAAATATTATTAATGTTTTAGGATATAAATTTTCAAAGTAATAGAATAATCAATATCTAAGTAACAAGGAAGTAAATAAGAGAAGCATTTAAAATATCGGAATAATTATTATTCTGAAAATAAGAAACTATTGAAAAAGACAAAGCAGAGGAAGCTGGGTAAGCATAGCATTGTGTGGATGTTATCTTAAGCAAAATTGTTACGTATATCCACGTTTGATATGCACCCTTCAACACTACACTTAAACATAGTGGTAATGATTACAAATTGAAAATTTTACCACAAATAATTAGCGGCATCAATCCTCTTTTTGTTTTACTTTAATTTTTTAGGTAGAACAGTTAAATAAGATAAGTGAAGGGTCTTGAAATTACCCAAAAAAAAAAAAAGAAAAAGAAAAAAAGTTGTTGCTCCTTTTTTTTTTTTTGGGTTTTGTATTCGTGAAATTGTGAATTCATAGGTACAGTAGTACGCACAAGACAAATTTGAAGTAGTAATCAATAGCTATTCAATTCCGATTGATAACACAGTAGCCTGCCTGGATTTTCTCCGGATCGCCACAACAATCCCAACCCTAGCTTCTTATTATTTTACCACTAGTACGTACAACAAAATGCATAGATAGTGAATAACAAATTCAACTAGAGTAGAAGCACCTATTATACAATTTGCTTGTTTCCATATTAAATATGATCTAATCTTACTATCCTAGTGAAGAAGTGAAGTGACTGGCTGTGGTGTGCGTAATTATTCCTAGGGTTTCTTTTTTCCTCCTTTAAAAATTTGTGTACTGACATAGACACAAACCTGTTGTGGGTGGAAAATAATGGTGGGGTTGGGCGAGTCAACTGTTATTCGTCCTGCTGAAGAAGAAGAAGAGGAGGAGGAGGAGGTGGTGAATGTGAACATAAGGTCCTCCAGCGGCTCCAAATTTTCGGTACGGACTAGTCTTAGGTCCTCGGTTTCCGATTTCAAGGCTCTTGTTTCTCGGAATTGCGATGTCCCTGCTCTCTACCAGAGGTTAATTTACAAAGGTCGGATCTTGAAGGACGACCAAACCTTACACAGCTATGGTACTTGTTTCCTTTCTTGGATTACTCTTCTTCCACTTTTTAACCGCCTTATATGTCTTTTACCATAGTAATGTTGTGTGATCCCTTTTTAATTGCCTTTGAATATAGTAATCTTAACTACCACCGCCACCACTACCCTTTTGATTTGTCCATTTGTTGTCCTTTCTTCTACTAATTGCATTGGCTTCAACTCACTGAAATATGTTGTAATGTGCTTTTTCTCAATTTCTTGCTGAGAGCTGAGAAATCATCATCCAGGAGGGCAAATTTTCATTTATTCTATCAAGTGGGTGAGGCTCTAGTTTATATGGATTTGGATATAGTTCCACCTCCTTCATGTGTGTATATATTTATATATAATTTTTTTGTAGTCCTTAATTTGGGTCTTGTACTTTCTTTGCCGATTCCAGATGCTGCTTCCTTAATCATAACCTGCTTTTGGATGAAATAGGTCCCCCCCCCCCCCCCCCCCCCTCCGACATTTTATCAAAACTAATGATAAGTACATGCTTGTTGAATTAGCCAACAAAGATTTAAATCGGCATGCATTTGCATGAATAGGCAATTATTCATTGCAAGCACTCGTCAAGATACTGTATTTCATAACGTATTTCTTTCACTGGTACCAGAAGAGGAAAATTTAAATAAAATAGTTGTCACTTGTCAGAGTCAGGGTAAAGGTGGGGAGGGGGGAAGTTACTTGGGTTACAAAATGTTTTCTTTCTGTCGACACTTGAGTGGTTGACATTTCTTGCATTTAGACTGCTTGTTGATTTACCCACTCCATTTGAAGACCTTCAGATCGTAATGGTCAGATTTGGAAATGCCGATTTGGTTAAAGTCTAGGTGTGCCATACATGGCAATTTTACCTAGTACTTTCTGTTGCTGTATACACTCATGAGGCATGACAGGATGAATTTGCCGTGTCTTTTCCCTCTTTTTGTCATTCTTTCCATGTAAACCAAAATGAGAATAAATTCTGACTATGTCCTGCTAAGAGAAGTGCTGAAAACGTTGCACAAGCTTGTCAATATACTAACATCATCTATCTAACCAAGGCGTTCTTCGTCCCTCCCCACATGCCAACCTATTCCCCTGACCCCTTTCTTACACTCTTTCACACCTTTGAAGGTCTACAGGAAGACCACACAGTTCACATGGTGCGTGGTTCTGCACAGGCTGGGCCAAAAGCTCCTACTGATACCTCCGCTGCTGGAATGACCTACCCAGCTCCAGATGTTATCCAAGGTGTCGGTTCTAATGAAAGAGGGGGTGTTGGAAGTGCTGGTGTTGGGGCATCTCTCTTTCCAGGGCTTGGTTTTGGTACACTGGGCGGAGGTGGAGCCTCTGGTTTATCTGGAGCTGGACTTCCTGACTTCGAACAAGTGCAGCAACAACTCACTCAGAATCCGAACATGATGAGAGAAATCATGAACATGCCTTCCATTCAGAACTTGATGAATAATCCTGATCTCATGAGAGGCTTGATTATGAATAACCCTCAGATGCGTGAGATCATTGACCGAAACCCTGAACTTGGCCATGTTCTGAATGATCCTGGCATCCTTAGACAGACGTTAGAAGCTGCAAGGAACCCTGAGCTTATGCATGAGATGATGCGGAACACTGACAGGGCAATGAGTAACATTGAATCTTCACCTGAAGGGTTTAACATGCTCAGGCGCATGTATGAAAACGTGCAGGAGCCCTTTCTAAATGCAACGACAGTAGGTGGTAGCAGGGGAAATGATCCAGGATCAAATCCATTTGCTGCTCTTTTGGGTAGTCAGCAACCTCAGGGTGGGGGTGCCCAAGGCAGGGATAGGTGCAATCACTCTTCAAATGCAGGGAGTGAAACAGCAACCAGAACTTCCTCTCTAAATGCTAATCCATTTCCCATCCCTGGAGCATCTCTGATGGTAAGTTCTTTTTTTTTTTTTTTTTTTTTGGGGGGGGGGGGGGGTTACCTTCTTCGGCATTCCTTTTTATTTTGCGATTGATTCAATTTGGTCTGCTTACTCAATTTTCATGTGATACGTGAGTATTGATTGACAGGAACTTTTGTTACATTTTAATCAAATATCAAATTTAACCACTTGATCTGGCTGGCTCTTTTTCATTTTGTTATATAATAGAAGACAATGGTATACTTAGGAGATTGGATTCAGGAGATAACTGTTTTCGCTGTGTAAGAATTTTGAGCATGATCTTTAGAGCTGCGAGGCCCTCTTTCTTGTGTACTTTCATTATTATTTATAGATGAAATACAATGATGACCAATATGCATGGTGATAAGAACATTGTTAATTGCGTACATATGCTGAGATTTGATAGATTTGTAAATAGTTAAATATAATTGAGGTTAATCTGGTAACTGATCAAATTTGTTTCCTACATCTGGATGGCCTGATCTGCCAGAGGTTTTTCTAATATTTACCGATCTGGTGGAGAAAATCTTTTTGCTAGCTTAATTATGGCTAATTAGATCTGTTAATTATTTTCTTATAAGCTCTGTTTAATTTGCCGATCTGCATTTTAATGATGCAATTATTGGTGCTGTGTGAAGGAATTCGTTTGTGACTTGTTGCAGCCCAGATTTGTTTGACCATATCGTTTTTCTTAATTTGCACACAGTTCAATTTTCATTTTATAAGACTACATGGTAGAAATAGTAAATAAGATGCACTAACCATTTTGTAGTAAACAGGCATGAAATGCAGTTTATATTAGCCATTGTCTAACAAAAAAATGCTTTACTGCCAATGTGATGACTTTCTACCAGTGAAATTTAGATCTCTCATGGAACTGTTAAAATTTTAGTAATTTCTGAAACAAATAATGCTGCAAGATCAGATTCTACTGGTAATGCTAGATTACAAGGTATTGGAGGGTTAGAAGGGCTTGGTCTTAGGGGACAGGAGCGTGTACTTGGTATGCCAGACCCCTCTGCGCTGAATCAATTAATGCAAAATCCAGCTGTATCACAGATGATGCAAAGTCTATTCTCCAACCCTCAGTATTTGGATCAGGTAGTAGAACACCATGCATTCAGTCAATGGTGAATGCTTTGATCATTTTTTCCACCTATTCAAACATCACAACTTGAATTACAGATCCTGGGGTTTAATCCCCAACTCCGCAGCATGCATGATTTGAACCCTCAATTAAGAGAAATGATGCGAAACCCCGAAATTCTCCGTCACTTGACTTCACCTGAGACAATGCAGGTATAGCCCTATAGCCACTCATCTCTCTGCTCAATTTACTTTCTAAACGTACTTGTGAAGTTGCCTAAATCTAGAGGTATTTCAGTTGTCATTTCTCCAATTTACATTTCTAAATATCTTATTAAGATGCGCATATACTGAGCTAAAGTTTGGATGGAATAGCATCAAGAAATAGAAGGTGGATCCTGAGATTAGTATTTGATATTGTGGAAAATGTGAATAAAACTGTATTGACTTCACCTATTTTACAAAAAACCTATGATGGGCTATATATACAAAAAGATTACAAAGAGAAAAATAGTAACTATCTAAAAAAGGAACATCTAATCAGGATCCCTGATTTTCTATCATTCAAATCCCTGAACTCTAGCCTAAATTCCAGGAGATAAATATTCACATAATTACAAAGAGCTAATTAAGGAGATAAGCTAATTAAGGAGATAATTACAAAGAGCTAATTAAGGAGAAAAAATCGTATCTTTCCACACTCCCCCTCAAGCTGGTGAATACGTATCATGCATTCCCAGCTTGGTTATACTTTCTTGGAACGTAACACTATTGAGTCCCTTTGTAAGAACATCTGCTAGTTGACCTCCTGTAGGAACATATGGTGTGCAGATCAATCCGCTCTCTAGCTTTTCCTTGATAAAGTGCCTGTCTATCTCAATGTGTTTAGTTCGGTCGTGTTGCACTGGATTATGTGCAATGCTAATTGCTGATTTATTGTCACAATAGAGTCTCATTGGCCCACTCCATTTAATCTTCAAGTCTTCCAATATAATTTTTAGCCATAACAACTCACAAACACCTTGTGCCATTGCTCTAAACTCAGCTTCTGCACTTGATCGGGCTACAACATTTTGCTTCTTACTCCGCCATGTCACTAAGTTGCCTCCAAGGAATGTACAATAACCTGAAGTAGATCTTCGATCCATAGGGGACCCTGCATAATCTGCATCTGTATAGGCTTCAAGGACAAGCTCTGTGTTTCTCTTGAACATTATCCCCTTACCAGGATCAGCTTTCAAGTAATGAAGCACACGGTAGGCAGCTTGAAGGTGAATTTCCTTAGGATCATGCATGAACTGGCTGATGACGCTCACAGAGTATGCTATGTCTGGCCGGGTGTGTGCAAGATAGATGAGTTTTCCCACTAATCTTTGATACATCTCCCTGTCTACTGGTCGATCTCCAATAGCCTCTCCAAGTCTATGGTTCGGCTCTATAGGTGTTGCTACTGGTTTACTTGCGAGCATTCCTGTTTCTTTGAGGAGATCCGTGACATATTTCTGCTGTGAAATGAAAATACCTTGTCTGGAATGGGCAACCTCAATCCCGAGAAAATATTTCAACCTCCCCAAGTCCTTGATCTCGAATTCTTTGATCAAACATTGTTTCAAGGCTTGCTTTTCATTCTCATCATTTCCAGTCACAATAATGTCGTCCACATAGACTATCAAGGCCGTGACTCCCCCTGAAGCTGAGTGCTTGATGAAAAGAGTGTGATCTCCCTGACTTTGCTTGTATCCCGTAGCCAACATTACCTTAGTAAACCTCCCAAACCAAGCACGGGGCGATTGTTTCAGTCCGTACAAAGCTTTCCTTAACTTGCACACCTTATTCTTTTCAACTCCTCCAAATCCGGGTGGAATGCTCATATAAATTTCTTCTTCCAAGTCTCCATGAAGAAAGGCGTTCTTCACGTCATATTGCTGTAAATCCCAATTAAAGTTGGCAGCTAATGACAACAAGATCCTCACGGTGTTCATTTTTGCAACCGGAGCGAATGTCTCTTGATAATCAACTCCATACGTCTGGGTGTATCCTTTAGCAACTAGCCTTGCTTTGTAGCGTTCTAATGATCCATCAGCCTTAAACTTCAAGGAAAATACCCATTTGCACCCTACTACCTTCTTTCCGTTTGGTAGCTCAACTAACTCCCACGTTCTATTTTTTTCCAATGCATCCATCTCCACTCTCATGGCTTTCCTCCATTCTTCCTTAGATAATGCCTCCGATAAAGTGTTTGGAATAGCTATTTTATTTAGACTCGTGAGAAAGCTCTTATGGGATGGTGAGAACTTCTTGAAGGATACATAATGAGATAGAGGGTATAATGGTCGTTTGGTACACTCTCGAGTTCCTTTTCTCACAGCTATGGGTAAATCTTGGTCAGTTGTTTGGGGTTGGTGTTCTACAAGTGAAGTAGGTTCGGATACTGTTACCTCATTCTCAGAAGTCGGATTGGAAATTTGGACTTGCGCCGGATCGAGAACTGGACCTTGTTTCCTTGAGTACATCTTCCCTTTCCCATAACGTATATGATCAAGAGTTCTATTTTCCTGTGCAGGAGACAAATCACAGGGCACAGGTAACAAGACAGGAGACACCGGTTCTATGTTTTGATTGAATTCAAGTACGGATTTGGACTGAGAGTTTGACACAGGAGATAAGGATTGTGAATGAGATAAAGATGAAGGGGGTAGATCGAGTAAGAAAAAATCCTTATCTTCCATGATAGATGATCCCTGGAGATAAGGTTTAGTGAAATATGGTTTCCCTTCTGCAAATGTGACATCAGCTGAGACATAGAGCTTCCTGGTGGGCGGGTGAAAACATTTGTACCCCTTTTGTGTGGACGAGTATCCTACAAAGACACATTTAATGGATCTAGGATCTAACTTGCCTCGATTGTTGCTATGGACATGAACAAATGAAGTGCACCCAAATATCCTAGGTGTAAGGTTGTTTGTGGTACTAATGTCGGGGTAGAATTTGGAAAGAGCTTCCATTGGACTTGTTGACCCTAAAACTTGTGAAGGAATTCTGTTTATGATATAGGCCGAAGTGAGAACTGCTTCCCCCCAAAGGTGTTTTGGTACGTTTTGATGAAACAAGAGTGCTCTAGTAGTGTTTAGGAGATGACCGTTTTTTCTTTCAGCTACCCCGTTTTGTTGTGGGGTTTTGACGCAAGATGACTCATGAATAATTCCCTCTTTTTGAAAAAAAGGAGACAAGACTTGATTGAAGTAGTCCCTTGCATTGTCAGACCTAAATCTCTTTATTTTGGTACCAAACTGATTTTGAATCATTGTGTGGAAATTGGGAAAGACATTACTCACGTCTGATTTGTTTTTGAGCAAAAATATCCAAGTGACTCTAGTGCAATCATCAATAAACGATATAAACCACCGTGAACCAGAAACATTTGGGACTGAAGAAGGTCCCCATATATCACTATGAATTAAATAGAAAGGGGAAGAACATTTTTTATTGCTAATAGGAAAAGACACACGAGTGTGCTTTGCATACTCACAAATATCACAGTGAAATGTTCTAATATCTAACCCCTTGAATAAAGAAGGAAACATGATTTTTAAAACTGCAAAAGAAGGATGTCCTAGACGAAAGTGGTGCAACCATATGACGTCCTTTTTGGAAGAAGAAAGAAAGGAAGAGGATAAATTCGTCCTGATCATACTTGGAAAGTTCGATGTCTCAAGGTAATAAAGTCCATCCTTCTCCTCAGCATGTCCAATCCTCCTCCCCGAATCCTGGTCCTGAAATTTACAGTAAGAGGGATAAAACATAACATGGCAATGTAAGTCTTTTGTAAGCCTTTTAACAGACACAAGGTTAGCTGATAATTTGGGAACATGTAAAACATTTTTAAGGACAAGACTGGGTGTGATATGAACATCCCCTACACCAGCCACTGTGGTTGTAGCTCCATTAGCAATAGCGATTTTTCTATTACTTGGACATGGGGTGTAAGTACTAAACTGGTTTGAGGTGTGTGTCATGTGGTCTGTGGCTCCCGAGTCTATAATCCATGAATTCCCAAACAATTTATCAGAAACATTTAATCCAAGAGAGAATAAAGATTTACCCGAGAGAGCTAGAGAACACGCACCGGAGGAAGGTTTCTCAAGAGTTCCCAACAGGTTTCTCAACTTCTCTACTTCTTCATTGTTGAACCCTCTATTTTCTTGGGTGTGATCTTGACCCACTTGTGTGGTCATATGGGCCTGACCTTGCTGTCGTTGCTGCTGTCCCCCTTTGTTTCCCCATTCACGGCTGGTTGTTGAAGGTTTTCCATGTAATTTCCAACAGCGATCTCTTGTATGCCTTGGCTTTTTACAATAAGTACACCAGAGATCATCTCGATTAGCTCCCCTTGACACTTCTACCTTTCCATCCTCAGTTTTTGGTGACTGCACCAAGGCGGGACCTCGTTGTTTGCTACTGGAAGTTGCAAATGCAGAGCCATCAATCGGTTGAGGTTCAAGCATAACTCCTCTCCGACTTTCTTCAGCTCGAATCAACGAAATTGTCTCATTAAGAGATGGTAACTCTACTCGGCCTAGGATTTGAATCCTTACCTGATCGAATTCGGAGTTTAGACCTGCAAGAAAATCATAAACCCGATCTCTTTCTATAAAATTTTTTATTGCACCTGCACATTCACTGCATTTTAAATCAATCACCCGATAATAGTCCAATTCTTGCCACTGGTTTTGTAGGAAATTAGCATATTCAGTTACAGATTTACTCCCCTCTTTTGTTGCTGCTGTTTTGGTCTTGATTTCATAGATTAGTGCTGCATCATGGACTTTAGAATAGGTTTGATTCAGTGAATCCCAGATTGCCTTTGCAGTTGGCAGGAACATGCAAGTGTCATTGACTTCGGGTGTCATGGAATTCCACAACCAAGACATGATCATGGAATCCTCTTCGTCCCATGCTTCAAAACCTACCTCGCCGTTCTTAGGTCCACTCCCTACCAAATGGCTCAATTTTCCTTTCCCTTTTAGAAAGGTCCGAACCAGTTGAGACCATTTCAGGTAGTTTCTGCCGTTGAGTCGGTATGCTGATTGGATGTTTTGCAGTTCACCCATGGTGCGCTGCATCTGTTCTTCCTCTGCTGATTGGGATGGTTGAGTCGTAAGTTTAGTTGGGGAGGATGATATTGTTTCTGACATTATCCAGAAAATTTATGGAATGTGCAAAGGAAAAAGGAAACTATTCTGGTGAATAGAAAAAATTGCAGCAATGAGAGCTGAACAAAGAATGTGGCAATGAAGGCCTTTGTGACAGGGATTATCGATTCTGATGAACAGAAAAATTACAGCAATGAGAGCTGAACAAATAATGTGGCAATGAAGGCCTTTGTGACAGGAATTTTTAATCCCAAAAAAGAGCCTAAAGCTCTGATACCATGTGGAAAATGTGAATAAAACTGTATTGACTTCACCTATTTTACAAAAAACCTATGATGGGCTATATATACAAAAAGATTACAAAGAGAAAAATAGTAACTATCTAAAAAAGGAACATCTAATCTGGATCCCTGATTTTCTATCATTCAAATCCCTAAACTCTAGCCTAAATTCCAGGAGATAAATATTCACATAATTACAAAGAGCTAATTAAGGAGATAAGCTAATTAAGGAGATAATTACAAAGAGCTAATTAAGGAGAAAAAATCGTATCTTTCCACAGATACTCCATGTATATGTTGTGTACCCAATTTTTTGTACTTGGGATGATTTTGGCTGTTGCGTGTTTTCTTAATTCTTTCTCCTCTTTTTCAAGTTGCTCAACTATTTATGATCTATGAAGTCAGCAGGGAATCCTTGAAACATTTATTATCTAATATGACTGGGATGATAACGTTATAAAATGAAGATTGGTTGATTCTTTATCGAGCATGTTGTATTTTGTTGTTGCAGCAAATGATGGCTTTACACCAGCAATTGTCTCAACTTCGTCGTCAGCAACCAACTCAGTGAGTGAATATTTGCAGTCATTCTGATTAGTGTAGCTTTTAAAAACTTAGTATGTTTCCCTCATTGGTATATGTAGCAAAAATCAAATTTTGTGATAGTTTGTCATTACATATTTGACTGTTCATGAAATTTGAGTAGCACTGTTGTACATCAATAGATATCTAATTTGCTTTTGATTTTGATTGTTCAGGTATAAAGTTCTATTGTTATTGGATCTTTTCAGTGTTATTTGCAGAAATTTTTGTTGCTATGTGATGGTGTTAGGAGAGAAAGGAATCAGTATCTTGTTGGTTGCAATGTGATGGTGCCAGGACTTAACAGAGAAAGGAATCACACTTTGGTCTTTTGTGTTATATTAATGTGGTCATCTTAGAAAATGTGAATTGATATATGTTTGATTTATGACCTCTTTTGTTACAAAATGACATAATTATCCCTCAACTTATGTATGTTGTGCAATCATGCCCCCTCAAACTCACCTCCTGACTTTAATTCTATGTATATGGCAATAACGTGTAGGAAATGGGATGTGTTTCACTTCAACACTCTCGTTGTCTTGTTCATAGTAGAATGTGCATTCAGTTGATCATTAATGTTGATAATCTATTGCAGGGAAGGAGCTCAGACAGGTGGGACCACAGGTATGAGAGCAGTGTATAAATTGCATTTGATGGAAAAATATGGAAAAGGAAATTGCATGCACTATTGTTCAAGTCTTGCCTTTGCTTGTATTGTTGCAAATTATAGGAATGCAGAACAATATGGGACTGGAGTTCTGGTTGAGCATGTTTGGTGGACTTGGAGCTGGAGGTTTGACAGTTCCGGGCTCAGTCGAAGGTAGAATTTTGTCCTTGGCTATCTTGAACAAATGATTGCAAATTTGTAAGCACTTTCCGTAAATGATAGTGATGTTCTTGTTCCTTTTCTTCGGCCCAAAAACCCACAGTGCCTCCGGAAGAATTATATGCTACTCAGCTGACACAACTTCGAGAAATGGGTTTCTTTGATACAGAAGAGAACATCAGGGCACTTCGTGCAACATCAGGAAACGTCCAAGCAGCTGTGGAGCGACTTTTGGGGAATCACGGTTAATAGCCGTACTCCAGTTCCATAGACGTTCTGAAGATCCTTGGGCAAAGTGAAAGAAATTAATTTTACTAGAGCCTAGTTTAGAGGCAAAAACTCATAACATCTTCCCACCGCTTGGTCGGGCTTGTGAGCGTAAGAAAGCATAATCTTGGAATTTTTGAAGAGCTCCGGGTCTTGCTATTTTGATGGATCTTCGACGCCAAACATACTTCGCCATAAAACCCCACACCGCGCCACATCTCTCTCTCTCTCTCGGGGTGGGGTTTTTTTTTGTTTTTTGGGGGTGGGTGGGCTGGGGGGGTGGGGTGGGAGTTCCCATTGAAGCACCCTGTACATGTTTGAAGCTTTTTCAGAATATTTTCTTGATCTGATTGTAGATTGGAGACGTTAGTGTTGAAATGCCTTACCATCGTCTGAGTTTCGCTTGTTCAATGCTTGAAACGAACAAAAGATGCAGTAGCTCTTAATCAAATTGAAACGCAACTCTCGTAGGAAAAGATGTACTACTTAATAAAACTAGTTGGCGATGAGAAATTCATCAGAGCTTGGAATTTGGCAGCATGCAATGCAAATAAACGAGAACTTAAAAATACGGACTGATTGTAATTGGGTAACTACTAGCTGTTATGAAAGCTGGGCCTTAGTTTTAAGTGAGAATGGCAAGTTGAAATTGTTGGCAGCCAGCTAAAGTCAGTCTGAATGATCAAACTGGTCTTGGAAATTACTTGCGTAAAAGTAAGCTTGCTGGGATTCTGATAACGCATGAGTCCGACTGAAATCTCAAAGCTGTTTTACAGCAATTAACAGAAGATGTCAGGTGGCCTTTGTCTAATCGACGGTGGTTACGATACGAAGAAGGAAAATATTTAATACTAAATAAAGAATTTGATAAACCCCCCCCCCCCCCAAAAAAAAAAAAAAAAAAGACCCTTCTCCCCAGTGCAAGAATTGAAGAAGAAAAAGCAGAGAGAGAAATCAGTGGTGGAATGTAATCGGGGATCGCAGTTGAGGACAGTCCTCCTGCTCTTCCTCCTTCTCCATACATCAGATCTCTCTGTTAGTTGGGGCCACCGAAGGCATATCACAATTCATTTCCATACGGTATGAGACATATATCTTTTAGATACATACTACTAAATAATTCTCTCACCAATTTGTTTCTCTAATTCTACCCATCATTTCTTCTTTTACATAATTAAGTTTGTTCTTCTCTTCTAATCCTCAGATATCAATAAAAATTCTCTTTTTAGTCCTTAAAATTGGGCATCCTTTTGGTATTCATCATTTGATTCATCGCCATTTTTTTTTTTTTTTGGTCTGTGTATATATACATTTTTTATGTTAGAAGGAAAAAATAAAATAAAATAAAGGGCTACATGATGATGCCTCTGATACTTCGAAATTCAGCTTCTCAGTTTATTATTATTATTATTATTGTTTAATTGTTTTTGGAATAGCTTTATGATGCTGGATAATTTGGATATTTAGATATGGTTCCCAAAAAAAGACTATATATATATATATATATATATATATATATATATATATATTTATAATTATGGTCTTCCTTATAGTCAATTTACTTTTGCCCCTTGCGCCCAACTCTGACCTAACGACTTTCACTTCCGATTGTTCGCTGGCTGGCTCGCTGCAGAATAATGATTATCAGACTGAACCTCCTGCTGATCGGTCTCTTGAAATTTCATTCTTAGCTCAATCCCCTCATATTATCACCTTCTCACAACAACATCACACCAATGTCCAATGACTAATGCTGGGACTGGGAGTGCCCATCTTGTGTATGTCCGTAGAAAACCAGATGCAGATCTAGCTAGGTCCGCTGCTTCTTCCGACCACCACCACCGATGCATTGGCTCTGCTCTTCATTCTTCACAACGGGGGAATATTATTCATCAAGACGAGGCTACTCACAACAACTCCTCACATTTGAAGGAATCTAGTAGCGTTTGTAGCCCTCAAGTTTCCCCACTTCCAAAGCATCCCCCTTCTTTGAGTTTATCCTCTGCAAGGCCTACTGCTTTACAACCTTCTCCTGGAAATTCCACTCACATCTTATCTCCATCAAATCTAGACAGTCTTCACTCTAATTCCATGCTCAGTACTCCGACCAAATTGAACGCTCAGCATTGGGAAGAGCGATCTTGCAAACTAAACACCTCGCTCAAGAAGTTGGACCTATCGGATCAAACAGATTATATTGAGAGTATGTCTTTTTCACCAAGATTAAGTTGTTTGATTTGCATTTCTCTGATTCTGGGTTTTATTTTGAATGATTGTAACTACTTGCACGTATCACTGAAGGCTCGCTTCTTGTTTTCCAGTGCTTCGATCTCTTTCCTCAGTTGAACTTAGTAAGCATGCTGTTGAACTGGAGAAGAGGTCAATTCAGCTTTCGCTGGAGGAAGGTAGTACACAATGCGATTGCTTTTTTTCTTTCTTCACTATTTGCTTCAACTTGTAGATGGAAATATAGTAAATTGACACTATGTTGATACACATGATATTTGAAAAGGCACACCGTTTCAAACAAACCAATGTGTATAACCCTATGCAGCGTGTGATAATTAGAGTTCTAGCAAAGTTTATAGGCTTTGCCCTGATTTCAATTTTGTTGTTTTTCCCACACCACATGATCCTTTTCTTGTGATTCCTTGCTCATAATCTGTCCTTTGTTTTAGATGGGGGGCATTGGTTCAGTTCACCGTGGTTAAACAGAAGAATTTTAATCTTCTCTTTGAGATAATTTCTGCCATAAGGACTGCGCATTTCAATGTTCTGTGTGTCAAGTAGCATTATGATGTCTCTAATTTTTGTGAGATTTATTGAGTCGTTAACTGTAAAAATGTCTCTGTAATAACTCTTAACTTCACCTCATTCACTTTCACAAGGCTCAGCTTGGGCAACCATGATGAGGCCATTTTTTGCCTTGTTTCAAGGTGAATGTTATATGGATCTCAGTCTTCCTTTTGGATACCTTTGAGCAATTGGTGCTACCTCCTCCCAATTGCATTGTCCTTCCCTACCCATTTCTGTCGACTGAACAAGTGGAGAAGGAGGCAGTCATCGTGAAAGTTGAAACTCCAATTGCCAATCTCGTAGGATCTTGGGCTTGCCAAGCTACCATCAGATGCTAGAGCCAAAACAATAAAAAAATTATTCTCTTTTTACTGACATAATGATCTCGTTGGCTAAAAAAGAATATAATCACTCTTTCCACGCTTCTCTACCAGAGAGATTTAAAGTTTACACCTGCGTGATGGCTTGTCACTTGTAACCTCTGCCTTTTTTAACCTTTTCTGTGTTCTTAAAATTCCGATATTGGACAATGAGAATATCATTGTTTCTACCCTCCAAATGTAAACCCCAGAAAATGTGCTTGGACAACCACACTCTGCATTATAACCTGTATTGCATGCAAAATTCACCATTGCATTCGTTCTTATTTGCAGAAATTGGTTTTCGCACCGCAGACCTTGTGTCCATATTACCCCAAATCCTCTATATCCTTGTGGTTATTTGCTGTACAAGTGCAGATTATTGTGTTTCTAGGGAAGTATATTTAGATGAGAAATTTAGTTGATTTACTGGTTCAGTCTTGAATGTCTTTTTAACTTATGTTACTGTATCCATCTCCAACTGCTGTCATGAATGTCTTTTTTAACTTATGTTACTATTTTTTTGGGCTTCTACCTTGTCAAATAAGACATTCTTGCTAGGCAAAGACAAGTATAAAATCATCTGAATTTGGCTGCATTTTCTGTCTGCACTACATGCACAACTATTTTGCTTTTGCTTTATGTTGTTTTGAGCATGCACTGGCAATATGATACACAGAAACTGCAGGGAGAATATAATCTGTTGTGCTAACTGTTTCCTGTCTGGTTCAGTGAAAGAGCTTCAACGAGTTCAAGTTCTTGATGTCTTGCAGAGATACAGCACTCCAGAGCACCCTCGAACCAACAGTACACGTAAGTAAAGTTTGGTGGACGACCAATGGTTCAGCTATACACCTTAGTACTGTACTTTTAAGCTCAGCACCTTAGTACTGTACTTTTAAGCTCAGCATGCACTGTAATATTCTGATAACAGTTTCTACTGCCCATTGACATGTAAATATTCCAAAATGTATCGACTGTAACATGATGTTACTAAAATGAAATATCTTTCTGTGCCCATTGTTTCACTTGTCTACATCAATATTAGGCAGATTTATTCATCAAAAAAAGGAAATATTAGACAAGTTTAGCTCTTTCTTGCTTTAAGCAGCGGGAAAAGATGGGGGATTGTATCATGGTGTCTAAAATCTGTTATTCATATGGTTAGTAGAATGTATACTTCAAGTGGTGTTAGTGTACCTATATTAAACCTAAATTCGAAAAAAAGATCTGCTGCATTGCCACCAACAGGTAATCAAGTAAAGCACCCAGCAGCATCCCACACATGCTACGAACCATGCGCAAATGCTTCAGAAGAATTGTAAAAATTAGGAGGAAATGTGTCAAAAAATTGTATAATTAGGAATGAAGCGAGGGAGTCTCTGATGGACCATTTTGTATACCCTTTGCCCTTTGTTAGGCCTTCCCTTTGAATGTTGGAGGTACCTTGATCTAGTAGCATGGAGTTTTCATAGGGCCATACTTTTCGATATAGTATATGGTGTCACAAAGGGGGTCCGCATTTCGAACTCCGAACTATACATGGACCAAATTTATAACTCCGCAGATAAAATATATAATCTAAACAAAAGTCACATAAAGTAAATGATGCATATGTTGATGTAAATATTTTCATAGGACTATTGATTAACTTACAAGTAAGGTTGTGAATCGAGTCTATACAAAAATTTATATTCTCTGTGTATAGACTCTTTCATTAAGTTATATGTCTAGGCACGTATCATATGTATGCATCATATGTATGTAAGAATATACTGTCTATATTCTAGTCATGCTTTTGAATAGTATCTACTATATATGTTATGTAGTATAAGGCTTTGACTAAAATTGCTTACGTCCTATCCCCATTGTTCAACATGCTCTAACTTGCATTTTACACTAAAAAAGTCGTAACTCTTGGTGCATGTTGGTAATAATGAAACTCTGCATTATTGAGAAAAGCATGACATCTTCTTACCTATACCACCAAAAAGCACAATGAAATGGTCCAAGTCAAGATGTTTGCAAAAGTTTTGTAAAACTGGAGGAATGGAGAGATTCGTTCATGCTACGTACCTGGCATTATTAATTGCATTATTCAGAGTATTATCATAGCAATATGTATCGTCTTAACGGTTGTTCGTTTCACATTGACGCATCGTATATACCAAAGATATACGTGTTTATATGGATATACTTTGTTGACCACTCTTTCTTTCAACTAGATCACTCTTTCTTTAAGGCTATGAGTTGAGGGGTCAAGGGTCAATGGGTTCGACCGAAAATCAGCTTAGGGTCGAACAATATGACATCCTAAATATGTCATACACATATACACACCTATTATTTTTTTTTTCTCAATTTTAGTTGTTAATCATGAGTGAAAAAAGGTTAACGAATTGAAAAAATCATAACAAGTTAAAAAATATTAAAAAATCCTATTTTTTGGGTCAAATTTAGTTTTTTCCCCCAATAAAACCCAATTTTTTATCAGGTGTGACCGGTTCTTTAATTTTCGATTTTTTAAACCTAACTCAGACAGAATGTCTGATTGGTTCCGGTTCAATTGGACTGTCCAATTCGAATATGAGAACACATCAGGTTAGACTGGATTTTTAACTTACTATTTTTTAACTTGATTCAGACCGGATGCTTGACCAGTTTTCGGTCCGATCCGAATATGAGAACGGGGTATCTCACTTCCTGAATGCTTTCTTACAAATAATAACAAAATTTATAAAGAGCTTGGTTTAGATTTAGAGTAATAGTATCAAGAAAATATTATGAATACGGAAGGATGAGTGGGTGGATCGTGGATGGGACACTTGGATGGTTTTAGATATCTTAGAGGAGTAGATTCCACTGGCACCGATCAATTTTAGGTAATTTAGTAGTACTAGTGTTTAATTAATTCCTCCAGATCCTGGACGGACCTCGTCGTAAATAAAACTAGTAAATACGTCATAAAGTTTTGACTTTCTTATCGTATTACAAGTGTACTAACTAACAAGCTCTCACGGTGCTACTTGAAGAACCAACCCATGGAAAGATGGTAACAGCAGCAATGTTCAGAGGGACCCCAAAAAAAAAAAAAAAAAAAAAAAGGTCTTTGCCTCTGTCCATGAATTGTGAATGACTTAAATGTTGTTATCCGTCAGGTGCCTCTGCTCTCAGCGTGCTGTTGGACCAGTATAATCGGGCAAGCGGCCTGATTCTCTCCAGAATCTCAAAACCACAACTATCTAAGAAAGGTGAACTAACCGCTGGCCAAGGTTCCAAGTTATCGCTGCTGGCTGGTTACGGTTAGCAAAGAATACAAATAGGGTCAACTCAGAATCTGATGATGAGATGCCGATTCAAGAAAGTAGAAAATCCGTAACCAATTAATTAATTAATGAGGAGTGGTGTATGCTTGAGGGCCCGAACCTAATCAAACTTATTTGAGTATTGTAGTCGTAATTTTATATATGGAGGAATTACAGGCGACAGGCAAAATTAATTGATCAGAGTCTGCCTCGCAACGGACCCATCAGCAACCACTATATGCATCTATCAACCAATTTATTTATGCAGTCAAAATACAATAGATAACTCCTGATCAGAGGAAAACTGATGTAAGTTTCACAAATCACAAGCAAGCAAGTAATCAATCTGCATCGTACATCTTCTTTTAACGTGGAATGCACGTCATAGACAAATTATTGACTAATATGCTACTACTAGAATATATATATATATATACACACACACAGTGACATAATAATTGCAATGTTTAGTATTTCTTTTTACTCTAAGAATCTGCTTTACATCACGAGAACAAACGTTGGCATAAAATAATGGACTTAAACATCACTTGCAATTGGCAACCAATTGAACTAATACAGCATCATGCAATTGTACAATTATTTTAGGATCTTTCTGACTTCTCTCTTGTAACATATAAATCACAACAACTGTCCCAACACATACCATTGTAATGTGGGAGATTCTATAGTTGATCTAGTTCACATGGATCTAATGGTGGGATTAAGACTATTAAATTTATGTGTATCATATCTATTTTAGGAAAATCATTGTAACGTAGGAGAGCTTTCTAAACTGGACCGGATCACGAATCCCACCGAATATGATTAGTACCTTATTTATCGTTAGATCTATAAATGATACCGGTAAATCCGATTCATTTAAGAATGACCTATAATGTAGCAGCACAAAAGTATTAGCCCACGCGTACCGATTAGCAAGGTATGTACTGTGCTTTCAGGAGAAGCTTCTCGTTCAATCAAAGATCTAAATTTTACGGCCAACCCTTCCTCACCAGTCTCCGGAGTCCAAACCCCTCTCTGTCTGTCTCTCTCACATATCGTGGGATGGGATGCGGCGGTTCGATATTAATTTGCTTAGATGCCTACATCCATCGAACATCTGCACTCTTGTTGTGGCCCTCTGCTAATTCGAGAGCCACCTCAAACTTCAGCCTTCGGAAGCATAAGCCGACAACACGTTTTTGCCCACTTCACCTCCTCCTTTTTTTTTTTTTTTTTAATTTCCTTCCTTTTGCTAACTTTTAACCCATTCATTCACTTACTTACAGAACCTTAACTTGTAAACTACGGCTACTTGTACTTGTGATTTCAAATTGCATGTGTTTATTTACTTACTACTCACTAGTACCTTGGATTTTCTTTCTTTCCTTTTTTTTTTTGAAATTTGGTTTGGGGGTTTCATTTTAAAGTTGCTAAACAATCCAAGTTTTGGAAAATTTAAGGGACCAAATGTTAAAACTGAAACACAAGGGATTAAATAAAACTAACCCAAAGCTTGAAGGACTTAAAGCTTAGTTTTCACAAACTATTGTAGGAGTCCACAAGATAGCAACTGGTACAACGGATTGAAAATTGATGTACTTAATGTTAATATAATATTAGTGCATTCTGACGGAGAATCTTCTTCAAGTTCGCCCGATTTGGTTTCGCTCCCTTCGAAAAACAAAAACAAAAAACCAAAAAACCAACATCCCATCAAGAATATAGCTTTGGTAGAAAGGTCATTCCTAGTGAGGCCGTCGCCATAGTCTCAAAAACCATTTCTCAGAAAAAAGTAACACTACTCTCTCTTTAATTTTGTTGCACAGCTCAGAAGAAAATTTTGTACCCATATATATTATTGTTTCGTGATTACTTGGTCTGCGTATGTTATTGTGAAGGATATCGTCTCTGAGTCGGAGGCTTGTTACAGGGAGCCAAGCAACCCTCACAAGTCACAACCCTCACAAGTCACAACCCTCGCTCCCTTCTTCCTAGTTATGTGTGTGTGTCTCTCTCTCTCTCTCTCTACATATTCGTGCAAGTTAAATGTTAACCCCACTTTACCAAATACTACCACTACTAGTTTCTAGTTGCTGGAAACAGAGTTAAAGTACACTGTCTACAACATGCCTACTCCTGCTGCTGCTTCCTAACAAAAGAGTTGCCACAAAGAATATTTTCCCGTCTGTGAGTCTCTTGTTTTTTTCTTCCTTATTTCTTTTTTATTGGAGTAATTGCTCTTTATTCTATTTGGTTTTCGTCTTTTTTTTTTCTTTTTTATATTTCAATGGATGGTGGGGTTTTTTCTGTTTTGTACGCATGATGTCATTTATATATTAGTATAATATAGTAATTTTCATAATAATGGAGCTTTGGTCGCTGACATCATACCAAAATTGGGACTTTTCACTTTAGGCTTGAATTTAGGTTGTTCTGCTATTGATAAGGTCGATAATTTATTAAAAAAAAAAAGAAATTGAATTTTGTATTGTCTGCTTTTACTCTTGCTCATGTTAGACTTTCCAGACAATCTTGGTTGCATTCCAACGCTTCGAGGTTCATAAAGAGATAGCTTCTTCAAATCAAGAACAGAGTTGTCTTTTTTTCATATCCTAGTCTTAGATGTCTTCACAACTCTCTTTAAAGCCTTTTCCTCTGCGTTGTCTCTGTGGATTGTAAATAAACGACTTTGGTGTTTGTCGACCTCTTTGAGTCATGCTGCACTGTGTGATCAAGAGTTTGATGTAGACTGCTTTGAACTTTATGCGAGTATTATTTATATGCTATTATGTGTTGGTGAAATTGCGGGTACTGCTACGGTTTCTGTCCTCTGAAATGCGCTTGTGATTGCAGTTGATCAAAGGCACACGCCTAATATATTGACGATGTTTGTGCCTCTTGGGCTGATTGGCTTTTGGAAGACTAGCGAAACAAATCCTTCCTGGAAGTCCCTCTTCTTGTTTTTCATATTCACGCTACTTCTCTACTTTGGTTCGTGATCTTTTTGCCTTTTCTGTGATTTATTAGGATATCTATGTGAAAATGAAGGTCTGAAAGAACATTCCGTGCCATTATGGGAGATGCTGCCTTTACACCTAATGACATGGGAGCAGTTTCTGACTACGTCATGGATGAACTCTTGTTTGATGGTTTCTGGTTAGAGACTACAGAGGAATCCAACTTTTGGCAGCCTGGTCCGTCTACTTCCAGTGTTTTAGATTCCCCTTCCTACTATTCCCTGACTTCAGAGATTAACACGGGCCATTTCAATTCAATCCTCGATCAGGCAAGCATTTCAGGAGAAGCAAAAACATCTGATTTCGTCCACAACAAGTCTCTTGTTCATACCACCCAAATGGATGAATTTGGTCCTAGACACACGGAAAACCTGGAAACTTTTCTTCATTCAGCACTTTCGGACCAACCTGAAAGCTTTCTGATAGAAGGTAGCAAAATGAACAGAAGGATCTGGGTTGGACCTAATAGTGATCCATCTCCAAATACCTCAGTGAGAAAAAGACTGCTGCTGGCAATTGAATACCTGAAGAAGTCCGCTAAGAATAAAGATGCCCTAATTCAAATCTGGGTGCCTGTAAAAAGAAGAGGCAGATTTGTTCTTACAACTAAAAATCAACCATTTTCCCTTGATCCAAATTGCAAAAGTCTTGCAGAATACAGACACGTTTCCATAAACTATCAGTTTGCCGCTGAGGAGAACTCCAAGGAGCTTGCTGGATTGCCTGGACGTGTTTTCTTAAAGAAGTTGCCGGAGTGGACACCTGATGTTCGTTTTTTCAAAAGAGAGGAATATCCGCGTGTTAACCATGCCCAGCAGTACAATGTTAGAGGGTCTCTTGCACTTCCTGTTTTTCTACGAGGAAGTGGAACTTGCTTAGGTGTTGTTGAAATTGTCTCAACTGCTCAGAAAGTTAATTATCGCTCTGAACTTGAAAATGTTTGCAAAGCTCTTGAGGTCCATTCCTGTCCTGATTCATTTTAATTACTATATGATTGTAAAAAGCAGTTCCTTTCTCCACAGACTGCAGAGGGTTACAACCTGACTTAATTTGTTCTTCAAGTATTACTGAATTTAAGATGAAATGCTGACTTTAGGATCTTTGTTTTTTTTCAATGGCATGATATGATAGGTTTTCAAGGAGCAGGCATTTTTCTCAACCTTTTAGTCACCGTTCTGCATCTAATTGCACTTATTGTAGCCTATAGATTGTATGCTATCAGCTTTTGACCGTACAGTAAACATTTTTTATATTGAAATGTTTCATGAAGCATGCCCTATAAATTTCGCACTAGTATTTTAACTCCTAGTCACATGCTGAAGTTTTCTCAACTTATTTTGTTCCAAATGCATCTTTCTTTCTTTTCTTTGGTTTCTGAGCAAAAGTTCATTCTTTCAGGCTGTTGATTTAAGCAGCTCAAATATCTCAATTTGTCAAGAAGTAAAGGTACGCATGAGAAGTTTCTAGTACCTAAATAATAAAATTTGCAATCGGACGTGCATTCATGATATCATAAATATGATTCTGTTAGGATTGTGACGAGCCTTACCAACTTGCTTTAGCAGAGATTCAATCTGTGTTGAAATGTGTATGTGACATGAATAAATTGCCTCTGGCTCAGACCTGGGCCCCTTGTGACTAGCAAGGTAAAGGTGGGTGCAGGCACTCAGATGAGAACTATGCTCGGTGTGTTTCTACCATCGACTCTGCTTGCTATGTGCGTGATCCACAAGTTATGGACTTCCACGTTGCGTGCTCTGAGCACCACTTGGTTAAAGGTGAAGGTGTGCCAGGAGGAGCTTTCACAACAAACCATCCATGTTTTGCTACTGATATAACAGCCTTTAGCAAAACAGAGTACTCTCTTTCTCACCATGCCAAAGTATTTGGACTGCATGCTGCAGTAGCGATACGCCTTCGGAGTATTTACACTGGATCAACTGACTTTGTTCTGGAGTTCTTTCTACCGCTTGATTGCACAGATGCTGAGGGCCAGAACCAGATGTTGAACTCATTATCTTCTGCAATACGACAAAATTGCCACAGTTTGCATGTTGTCACAGACCAAGAGTTAAGAGAAGAAACGAATATTCCTGATGATGAAAAGCCAAGATCTTCAGTCAGTAAATCAAAAAAAGAGAAGTCTTCAGGTTTAATATCTCCTCCTAAGGAACCATTTCTAAGTACTTCATCCTGGATTGTTCTAGACAACTCAAGGGAGAGTAAAGATATAGCTTTTTCTCTGGATAATCACAAGGAGGAGCCAGAAGAGGAGTTCAAGTTGACAAACCAGTGGGATAACAATGAGGCGGAGTTACATCAAATGTTTATATTCCCCAAGCTTACTCGAATTCGGCAAGGTTCTAGACTCAAAGCAACTGCTGTGAGTAGTGAAGATGTTTCTGCTATTGGGGATCATCATTCAACAGGTAATAGAAGAGCTTTTGAGAGGAGGACAAAGACTGAGAAGAATATCAGCTTGCAAGTTCTTCGACGGCACTTCTCTGGTAGCTTGAAAGATGCTGCAAAGAGTATTGGAGGTAGGAAACACTTTCACGCAGACAAGATGAAATAAAAAATTAAACCAATTACATTTTCAGATGCAATATATACAACAATTTCCCTACCTTGGGAGGTTTTATTTGCAAGTTTTAGCTTTCAAAAATTCAATTTTGTTGGTTTAGATTTCCTTCAATAAATGTTGACTACACTAAGCCATGATTGTTGACTTTTAATAAATTGATCATTAGAGTCTATAACTTAAAATAAAATTTGATGGATCCAAAAATGGCTGGCAGCAAGCATAAAATTTTGTCAAATCGAAAAATAACACAAAACCAGATGAGCAATGGAAATAGTTTTTTTTTTTATTACCGAATTGAAAATCTCGTGCAGTTTTGGTAGGTAATAATTTAAAGTATTACATATATGAACAATTGCAGGCAAAAGCTAATTTGAAAGACTTTGGTTTTGTCCAGAGAGTTGGGCTTGTATATGACTTCCACTGACCGGATAACTGAAAGATATTCTCTGATTTATTATGTTTTTTACATTATTATGCACTTTCACATTCAAAATTTTGATCACTTCCCTGATCATATAATGGGGGAAAAACATTCATTAACATTTTAGCAAGCCTGTGCTATTATTTCCTGCAAATTACATTCAACACCACAGGAAATTATTTGCTGAAAAAGAATTCCAATGCATCATTATTGCAGTATGCCCCACGACCTTAAAAAGAATATGCAGACAACACGGAATCCCCAGGTGGCCTTCTCGAAAGATAAAGAAGGTTGGCCACTCATTGAGAAAGCTTCAACTTGTGATTGATTCAGTCCAGGGTGCCAAGGGTGCTCTTCAACTGAGTTCTTTTTATACCAACTTCCCTGAACTCAACTCTGCAAATTTAGCAACTCCAAGCAACTTGGACATTTCAAAAGGGGATGATCCTTTGCAGAAATCGGCTGCTCAACCTGACGGTAGTAAAACTCCTGGAACCACTGCTTCAAAATCACCTTCTTCTTCTGGTAGCCATACCTCCAGTTCAAGTTTCTGCTATTCCGCTGGGCCAGTGCAGTCTTTTTCTGTCTGCGTGCCCAGTGTTCAAGATGTTTCATCAGCAGAACAGTGCAGAGAAACACTGAAGAAAGCATGCAGTGATGCAGAGTTGCATGATTTGGTTAAAGAAGAAACAAAACTTCTAGTGAGATCTCAAAGCCAAAAGAGTTTCATAGGTGACATTTCATCTGATACTCTGCCACCCTTGCGACACAGTGGCAGCCAGATTTTACAGAGTGGAAGCATTATTAGGGTGAAGGCAAGTTTTGGAGAAGAAAAGATCCGATTTAGTCTACAACCTCACTGGGGATTTCGAGATTTATTACAAGAAGTTCGAAGGCGCTTTAATGTAGACGATCTCATAAAGATTGATCTAAAATATTTGGATGATGATGCTGAATGGGTGCTTTTGACATGTGATGCTGATCTTGAAGAATGTATAGACATATACAAATCCTCTAAGAGCAGCATGATCAGATTGTCCCTCCACCAGCCCTATCATTTGAATCTTGGAATTTCATTTGGTAGCCGGGGCTCATCATAGATGAACCAAGTCTGAGTTTCGTTCAGAGAATGCTGGTTTTAATTGTGGAGCCTGCTTGGTCTACTCTCAAGATTTCTGGCTTTGTCAATTTCTTGGCAGAGAGTGAATGGTACTAAAGTTTCTTGGTAGCAGATCAACGTACTTGTGACGTATGGTTGCAACATATGCTACTACCATTTTTAGTGGTGGAAATGCATCTCATTGAAAAGATACTCTTGCTGAAAACTGTGAGTGAGTAATTCTAACGCTTGCTTGTGTGAGACCAGCATATTTGAACTACTTGTATCATTTATCTTGCTTATGAGATATTTGGACTAGTTGTATTTTTTATCTTGCTTCTGAGATATTTGGACTACTTGTTTTATCTTGCTTCTGAAATTAGACATCATAGGCATTCAACTGATCTGAGTTATAACTCTGGCACCATTATTGCAGCAATCCGCCATGGCACACACTGCATTCCGGATGCTTTTTCTAAGGGGTGGTCTTCTCTATTTTCAGCATCAGACACGTTAATTCTATTGCTTGAAAACAGAATTAATGATAAAATCGAAAGCAGCATTACACTGTTGAAAATTTTTTCTTCTCTAACTTGACGTCTTCAAGCTATATAGTGCCTGCAAACAGGTAATCGTGGAGAAAAGATAACACACGTTAAAGGGTATTGCCATGTCAACTTTAATCATCCAAGGAATGCATACAAAATCAAGTCTCAAGACTGACAACTCTCTGAGAAATACATAGGACTATCACTTGTATATGTATGTTTGTCGTCATCCCTACCAACAAGATAATTTACATGGTTTAATAAGCAAAAGAACGATGTAGTAATCTGGGCCGACACTAGACATCAAGTGGATGAGCTTCCAGAAGAGATTAAAATCCCTTCTCAGGGTCTAGTTCCATATTCTGTAACGTGGTGGACGGAAATGACAGTGGAAGAAGGCCAAAGAGAGGGAGAGGAAGAGGAAAAGGAAAAGGGGGGCTTCTGAATCTGCAACCAGTGTGGCTGCTGCCAATTTTTCTGTTAAGATCTCCCCTTCATCCGGAG
This sequence comes from Mitragyna speciosa, assembly GCA_024721245.1. NCBI lineage: Eukaryota > Viridiplantae > Streptophyta > Magnoliopsida > Gentianales > Rubiaceae > Mitragyna > Mitragyna speciosa. The sequence goes on from CM045558.1 coordinate 29,563,359, forward strand.
CAACTACTGATGGCTGTGGCTTGGGTGTGGAGTTAAAAGAGAGATCTTGGTTGTCTGCGAGTGCAAGGAGCTCCTTCTCCTCCAGGCGTTCTGCTGTTAGTTTCTGGCTACAAAAATCTGCACCATACTTACTTTTGCCGACGCAGCTATTAATTTTTTGATCTATAATATCATGAGTGTAAATTTTGCTATATACATATACTATGAGCAGAAAAATAAATACCGGTCTATTGGTAAACTGAGCGTGTTATTTTTGGAAATGATGCAACAAAAGACACATTCATCCTATTTTATTAGTGCATGCAAGGAACGACAAATGATGCAACAAAAGACACACTCATCTTATTTTATTAGTGCATGCAAGGAACGACAAAAGTACACTGAAAAACTATCTGATCGCGCCATACCTTGGGATCTGTTTTTACATTTGGATAATATATATTTTTTTTAAACCTTTTTTAGGGTAACCAAACAAAACTTCTCACTCACTCGCGCCTTCCCTCCGTCTCTCTTGAAATTTGGATATGTAGCAGTATATCACCAAATCGTTGTTTCCTTAATATTTTTTTTAATGAAAATAAGCTTCACTTTTAACTTTGCATACATTTTTTTTTTTTTAAATTATGTTAAAAGACTAAAACAATTTTAACACCTCAAGTTTCCTTTAAAAGACTAAAACACAAAATAAGTTGGCACTTAGCATTGAAGTTGAACCACAAGCAAAGGATTGTGGTGCACGTCAATCTTTGCGCTTTCAACCACGCAAGCATCATAGAAACAAATACTGCTAAAAGATCGGGATTCCTTTTTATTTTATCTGGCCTCCCTCGAAATGAACAAGTAGATATCTACCACCCCACCCCATCCCATTCCTGCGTCCTTCTATACTGTTCAATGAAATGGGGTGAACGTACACATTTTCCATCCACTTCATTAAAAATATAATTATGAATGGGATGTTTCCTGCTAATGTGTTAATTATTAATTCAAAATTTTCAAGCATCCATAATAAGATCTTAAGACCTCAAGTTGAAGATGCACCTTAATCTATAGACCCTGTACAACATACTCCATGGCAAGGATTGCCAATACCGTGAGAATTCTATCTGTGCACCATTCTGCAGAAGCTAATCCATGAAAAACAATCCGGCATTTTCGAAAAGTACCAGAAAAATTGATGAAAAATTACAAATTCACTACTCATTAACATTGCAAAGCCGAAGGTATGGATTATCAAACATTCCATATCTAGACCAATAAGACTTGTACTTAGCAATAGCAAGATCCAACCATGGTTTATAGTTTCCGTTGTAATGCACCACAGCAGCATTCTCAATCGCTGTTTGGTTTAAGGCGGGATCATAGCCAAGCCCCAACACATGCCAGCTCCTTTCAAGAGGATAGGTTAAGTTATAAAAGGTAATCAACCCTGGTGGCAGTGTTCCAAGTTTCCAAAGAGTTCTCTCCTCATTCTGCAAATACAAAGAGATTTAAAAAAAAAAATCATTTTTAACACACATGGACAACAACAATTTTTAAGATTCACGTGGTTAATCACCGACTATGCATCTTCAAAATCTGTCATAGATAATCATCACAAGAAGTTCTATGCCTGAATCTAAGAATTCAAAACAGCATATTTGTAGACATTATATGAATTTACCGGGTCATAATATGAATTAAAATAAAAGATCTTAAAGCAGCATTTGGTTGTTGTAAGCACTAATATAACATTTTGTAGAAATCAATAATAGTGCACAAACATTGCCACATTGGTGAGAAGCCCCATAAGTTAAGGGGAAGAACATTATAAGGTGGAGACCTACCATTTCCTGCCAATGATGATATATTCCTGTGATATTGCGCTTCCTCCATTCCTTCAAATCAAAAACATTCATACCAAAAGCCCAACCACAAGCATTTGGATCAAAATTCTCAGATATCTTTGGGTTAGAGAAGTTCAGATATTTGTCAAATCTATGAAAGCTCTCCTTGCAAGTCTCCACAGCACCATTTACCCTCCCTTGCAGATCAACAGACCAGAGTGGTGTTAGATCCTTCTGCACTACAATATCATCATCCAGAAACAATATCTTATCCAGCTTGGGGTAAACTTCAGGAAGGTAAAATCGAAGGTGATTTAACATGGACAAGTACTTTGGATTTCTATATTTCAGATTGTCTGCACCAGCTGTGAGCGAAGAGGTTTGATGTGCCTTGAAGTAATATTCTATCATTTTGGCTGATTCAAGCTGACGTAGAACAGGGCAATAAGACGAATTAAGCCAGGTAAAATCATCTACATTCTCAACTTGGATTGCTGCGCCAGCAGGAGGGTAAACCAGAAACCACATTTTCATTGCCACGAAGTTTAATTTATCAGTTACTACATGGAAAACATGCTTTTCAGGCTCCTTTGCGTGCAACACCGTTGAGTTTATCACCACAGATGTTGCAAGTACATTGTCAGAAAAGATAGCATAATGGTATAAGGAAGGATCTTCAAGCTTTTCTTTGTTAGGGAAGTCCTTATCCTGAAAACCGTGCAAGTAATAGTCTGTTGTCAGAAGCAACGGAATGCAGTGCACAGGTTTAGGGACTGTTTTTGCGGCTAACTGTATAAGAAATGCACTCTTTTTCTTCTTTCCATTTAGACTCCCTTCAGCTGACTGGATCATGGCCCTTAACTTCCTTGCTATTGTTATACAATCATATAGCTGGTCCTTCGCTATAGACAGGATATGACCCATTTGTTTTGCTCTATCAATCGCACTATAAAGAAAACAAACAAACACCACATCAAAACCAAAGGCATATGTTTAAACATTACAAATGCTTTAAATGTTAGACGGCCTACTTTGGCTGGAGTTCAACGTCTGATGTTGCTTCTCCAATTGCCAACTGACTTTCTCTAGAATGCCTGATGAGAGAATCATATAGGACAGTCTCATTCTTAGCTTTTGCTATGGTTGCATAAGCTCTGGCCATCATGATTTGATCATGCATTAGTTTCAACATAGAGTCAGAGTTCGGGTTATTGTACTCTTTCCTCCATATATTGTATTTGCCCTTGACAGTGGTGTCAAATTCTCTTGCTCGTTCAATGGCCGCTTCTTGCATCTCATGATCAATCTCTTTACTTTGTTGGATCAATTCTGCCATCCGTCGTTCTCTCCTTTCTTGACGCAACATCTAAAGCACAAGAAGTTGCTGTCATATCAGGGGGATTAAGTGAAGCATAGAAAATCAACAAAATAGAACTTGATATGTCACCCGCCGCTTGAGTTTCACAGGATGCAGTGGAGACAGTAATGGATGTGCTATTTCACTTCTGAAGTTACGTCCTTCACTGGAATGTTGATCACTTTCATTTAACCTAATTTCACGTTTGAGTGAATCCTCTAGCACCTGAATGTAATACTAAATCAATGCTTGAGACCACGATAATGACTGAAATTTGCATGCCAACCAGTTGAAGAAGGAATTAAGGTTACAACATACCTTTGAACTTAATGTCTGATCACTATTTACATCATTAGGGTCTTTCCATACCCAGGAAGAAGATAGGTCTCTAGATTTCACACGACTAGTTTTAATAGCACCAGAAGGGTCATTATATGTCACAATTATGTCAATATCCTGCATAACATTATTAAAAAAACATCATAATCTCAAATCTAACTTCCAAGAAGAAAGCAAAAAGTTGATCACCTTTACCTCCAGACGACTGGCAGATTCCAACTGCACTTGTTCCTGCAACCCACCATTTACTTCACATTAAGGGAAATGTAACACATGCGTAGGTTTAGGTTCTTAGAGACATTGTGTCAGAGACTAGAGAGATAAGATACTTGCAAACAAAATTTGAATGAAACAATTTACAGGTTTGAAGTGTTGATCACTTCATACTCATGGAAGATACGATTTGTATCATACTGGCTTAATATCCTACATTAATGGATCTATAACAGTTATTAAGTGCTAGAATGCTATTTTCCCAGTCCTGTGATAGTGCTAGCATGTCAGTTTCACACATTAAAACATGACACTTTCAGTAACTAGATCCCTGAGCAATTAAAGGTTAAACAGAAAACGATTTGTTTGCTGTCTTCAGTAATAAAGGGAAAAAAATGCAAACTTTATAAATTGGAAACAAACCAACATGTGTGCAACTCACAAAAGACAAAAACAAATCAACAATAATTTCAGGATATATGGATCACCAAAGTCAAGTACGCATGAATTTCTGAATGGGCCTTCAATCTTAAAACCCAATGAAAAATTGGGTGAAAAATAGTAACTCAAAATGAGCTTCGTTTTTTTCCGGTTTTCATTTGCATCTTCATTTTCCCTCTAAATTCTGGAGTGTGACTAACCACATTTTATTTAGGCAAATTATCTTCAAATTTAAGATTTGAGAATGCATAGATGGAAAAAGGTGCCCTTTTTTTTTCTAGAAAATGAGATATCCGTTAAATATCTACAATGAGCTCTGTATCCAGTTTGTCGTCAATATTTTTGTATCTGCAGGACTGAATGTCTTGGATTCATCCCTCTTTGACAAGAAAAGTATAGTTTAGAAAAAAATTACTTCAGCAACCATCAGCCAACCTCTACAATTGGCTTAAAGTGTTTTTTATTTCTGAGACCCTACATCCAGAATTAGTCTAAGTTCACAGACAGAACAGGCATCTTATTGACAGCTTCCATTAAGCTTTTCAAGGCAATTACCGTAAGAATCACAAACCAGACCAGCAAAACGCAAGCAAGAATAACATTGCCTAGATAATGAAACAAATTCTCTTTACAATCTTTTGATTGCACATACGTGAAATGAAAAAGTGAATCCAATCATATCCGGTAAAAGGTTCTCATAGCTAGAAAACAGAGACCAGGGATCACAGGCTTATGTGTATGATCCCTTTTCTTTGAATAAAATTCAAGAGCAAACAGGAATAAACTAAACCCCACAAAAAGAAATAAAAATTAAAAAAAAAAAGGGAAGAGAAAAGAAAGAAACAAATTTTAGGTCTTCTCAAGTCCTGAACTAAGGAATGGTATGAGATATCGAACAAGGCTAAGCCCAAAATCAAGGCTAATTTCCTTCCAGATTACAATCTCTCAGAATATTTGCCAAGTTCGAAAGCAATATATGCTTGCCAGATACCATACCGTAAAAGCTTGACTAGTTAAATCAAACAACTAAAGCCGTGAAAGGTAATTAATTGCAGCAAATATTCATTCAATAACCAGAGGATCTTCCTAATGGAGATAGCAGAGAATATAGAGCAGCCCAAGTACAACGAGAAAGTAGAAAAATAGAAATTACTTATGCTTGGCAGAGAATTTAGCCAGAAACACTAGACATGATGACATCAACACCGACAATGGTAACTAGCTGGTCTAGCGTTCTACACCAAAAAGCACTAGTAAGCAGTAGCCAGTAGATATATTTGATGGAATGGAAGCAGTGAGACTTGCTTATTGAAAGGGAAGATGATACTTGCCCTCGTAGTGTCAATACTTGGTGGACAATCATTAAGCTGGTACAGTGGTCTGCTCTCTCTTTGACTGCAGATAAGGAAAGAAAGAATGAAAAGAAATCAACCAAACAGCAGCAATTGCAAACATTCATGACAAATATGTATACACATATGTAAATCTTACAATGTGAACAAGTTTGAAGTTTCTGCTTTAACTAGGAGAGTGGGTAACATGAGCTGCATTAAAATTCATTCAGACCAAATATATCAGTGCCTCTAGCCCTAGGGGAGATCAACGGAGCACATGTATATATGAAATTAATTGCAAAGGATCCAAACATAAGAAAACAAGAAGCAACAGGAAGAGATTATTATTTTTTTCCAGTTGATAAAAAAAAAAAAAAACGAAAACATAATCAATGGATGAAGACATAATAAGTAATATGTTTGCAAAAATCTATGACCCGTAGAATCTTTGCTTGATCCAACACAAATAATAATAATAATAATAATAATAATTAAATGGAAGGATTGGAGGAGTCAAAACAAAATTTGCATAGCACAGAAAGAAAAAAAATCCTGAGTTGCAGAATTGAAGGGGGAGGATAATGGAAGTTTAGACAAAATAGGTATTGCAGAAGAAGAAGAAGAAGAATCTTGAATTTACCAGGAATGAGAACGCAGTTAGAAACCGCAGAGATGCTGCTGACATCGATAATCTATTTTTACCCACACCACCACAAAGCAGCAGCAGCAGCATCAGCATCATCTCCTCTTCACATCCCGGAAAACCAAAACCATCGCCCATCCGCGTCACTAACTCTTTTTCCTTTTTGGTTCAAGTAACCCAATTACAAATAAAAATAACTGGCACACCCAAAACAAAAACAAAAAATTAAGTAAACTTTTAGAATATAAATATAAAATTTTTTATAATATATAATTACTTTTACGCTAGTTACTTTTGTCAAATCATTTTTTAATTTGAAAAAAAAAATAAAAAAGGGACACAACAGATCAAAAAATTAAGATTGCTACTAAAAATTAATTTTTCAGAAAAATTCGTTTAACCTTTTAAGAATAAATATGTAAAAAAATTTATAAAATAAAAATATGCCAATAGGCATAAGCGGAGTTATTATTGCCAAGCTTTTTTATTTAAAATATATATATAAATTAAAAAGAAGCACCACACCTCAAATATTGATCTTGTTTTGTATAGAGTAAGCCAACGTAAAAACTATTACTCCAATTAAACCGACAACATCAAATAAATGGGATCCGAATTTCAGTATTACATATTTCTCAACAACATATAAATGGGATCCTACTTTCATTATTATAGTATTTCTCTATACGACAAAAGAAGGTCAAGCATTCCTGAACAGATCCTTTATTTTTTTTTTTTTTCAAACTAACACAAAACTACTTCATATCACTATAAATATTAAATTACGTTGATGTAATTTGTAATTTTATACTACATACTATTGAACATAAAAAAAATTAGACAGAATATCTAAACTGTCAACCCTCACCCCACTTGAATCAATAAAACTACCAAAGTTGAGATGAGAAGTGTCAAATTCAAAAAATTGAGTATCGGATTATCCATGCTACACAATCTTCAATACTTGTGTGACATTAGTTATTGAATCCTCAAAAAAAAAAAAAGAATATTAAAAGTTAGCAATTGTAACCTAGAATCACCCAGAAATTACAATATTTTACTAGTATTCGTTTAAAGGATATGATGCCCTTCAACAATAAATACTAGTCCTTTATAACAATTCATCAAGTGCATACTACTCCTCCAATCAATAAATCCTACTTTCCACGAATAAATTAAAGAGACCGGCAATCTTGACGTACAGTCAAGAAATTTGTTGAGTTACAGCTTACGTATAGATGGGTGTATCATTGGCTGGGATACAGCAAGGGGTAAAATAGGAGGACGTCTCAACGGTGCAGCTAGACAGAATGTTCGCAGGGCCCGCTTCTTTTTTCACTCCGCACTCCGACTATAGTCCGTTGTTCGGTGGACCTATAGTGCACCATACCCAAGGAGTGTACAGATAGGACCCTTTTATGGAATATATATACTAATAGACTTCTAGCTGGTTTTTATATTTCCATTGTACCAGACCAGTGGCGTAGGCCGTAGAGGTTTGTTAGGAATCAGATTTTGCAATCATTTGTTCAAGATGCAGTTCGTAGACTTGTTTTTTATTCTTGGAAACTTGGCTTGGACAAAGGACTCGGCCAAATTTTAATGTCTTCAAGAGTTTGCAGGCTAATGTTCCAGCCATATCCTTTCGGACAAAAGTTTTCCAAGAAAAGCTTTCACGGCAAACAGGTTAAATTAACTGGAAAAGAAAAAAAAAACATTTGTACCGCAGTAATACCTTGGTCATTTCCTCTCATAAGTTCTTGGCAGCTGAATACTGATGGGAAGCACTAATGGGTGGCAGCAGAACATTCCGAACACGCTAGCACCAATGGATTATACAACAGAAGCAAATGCACCAAACTTAGATAAATGTTCCAGCTTCCAACTATATGTCTTCCAGCATAGAGATTGAAAAAGCCTTAGGTCACCATACTATAGTTAGGCATACATATGAATTTTTCCCAATGTACAGAAGTATATTTCCCAATAATACTCGAGAACAATTCACTACATTAAAAACAAACTCATAAGAAATCGGCCCAAAATTTATCATCTCTTTTGTGACTTGTACCGCTACTAATAACAAACTCCTTACAATTTTGAACAGGCGGGATTCTAAGAGATTAGGAAACATTTGTGCTGAGGAAGAAACTACACCTATTATGCATGTTCTGGGAGTGGATAGGACGGATGTCCTCCGTTCCTTGGATGAAGTGCAGAACGATGGTGCAAAGGTTGCCGACCATGTTGATAAGCTGTCTGCCGTATGGTATTAACCCGACGTTCTTTTGGTTTCTCATTAGCAGATTCAATGCGTTGTAGTATCTCCACAACTTCCTTCATTGATGGTCTGGTTTTAGGTTCAGGCGCAAGACATGTGAGAGCAAGCTGAGCTATCTGCACAGCCGCTTTTGAAGGATACCTGCCTTCTAACCGAGAATCCATAATTTTTTTTAACTTTCTTCTGTCAGACAAATGAGGCTTGATCCAATCAGTCAAGTTTTGTTGCCCTTCTGGACGATTAGCGTCCAGTACCCGTAAACCTGTTAGCATTTCGACCAATACAACACCAAAACCATACACATCGCTCTTCACATACAAATGGCCTGTTAAACATGAATAAAAAATATTATGACCTCGCATATCTGTAAACATCTTGCTCAAAGTTGCAAGCAAATCTACTCATACTCAACTTTTGAGTTTGGTCAATAATACTGAACCATTACCTGTTGCAACATACTCAGGAGCAGCATAGCCATATGTTCCAATAACACGTGTCGTCACATGCGAATGACTTGCTGTAGGACCGATCTTTGCCAAGCCAAAGTCTGATATTTTGGCATTGTATGACTGGAAAAACAAATTAAGTCAATGATACAGAATGAAGCTTCCTATTATAACATCTTCTCATCAGTCATTCTGATAGTAAACTAGCTCGTCCATATTTTCTCAGTTTCATTAAATAGATCAGGATTAAGTTTAAGCAAAAACCTCTTCTCAGTTTCATTAAATAGATCAGGATTAAGTTTAAGCAAAAACCTCCAAGATTAACAATGCTATTAAAAGACCAATTCCATATGAATAATCTTCTCTGGTGAATTATCATTTAGTGCCGGTTAGCTAGATGCATCTAACTTACACCATCAAGCAATATGTTTGAGGCCTTGAAATCTCGATATATAACTTTTGTCTCTGATGCATGCAAGAATGCCAGACCTCGAGCTGCTCCAATTGAGATCTTAAGCCTTATGTCCCATGGAAGTGGCTGAACAGCAGAACCCCCTGAAGACAAAACCCACAAAGAAGTACATTATTTGAAACTGATTTTAGGGCTAGACAATTTAAAATGGTATCAATTCACCAACAGTCTCTCACTTCCAAAGAGGTGGTTCTCCAGGCTGCCTTTTTGCATAAACTCATACACAAGAAGTAACTCATTCTCATCCCAACAGTATCCGAGTAGCTTAACAAGGTTTGGATGTGAGAGACTTCCCAGGAAATTTACTTCAGACTGCACAAATCAAGGTTAAACAAACGTTTGAGACTATTCAGAAATTTTTAGAACAAAGCAAATTCTTTTGCACTTGGATCCCAATCGAGCAATAGTTGTAACTACAACACCTATAACTACCAACCATTTTCACTGCATTCTTAATTCATAAGCAAGCACAAGAAAAGCAGGAGCAATGGATACTCTTTTCCTTCAGCTGAAATTCAATGTTGAATTTATGTCGCTCAAATCACAGGCAGTTACATTAGAATTGAAGGAAGAATGCAAACTTCAGCTGCTAATCACTTTTGTCTATCTCGTGAAAAAGATCAATTATTCAGTTACAAAGTCGTACATCTGAGTGAAGGTTTTGACAATTTACAGAACAGGAAAGAAAAGTGCACAGCGGATTGGATTTTCACGCACTTAACCGAAGTAAAAGCGGGCACATTAACAGTAATAAGGCTGTGTAACATAAAAGGATAGAAGCAAAGGTTATTTGGGGGGGAAAACTAAAACTTTTCCTCTGAAAAATGACAAATAAATTGGCAGAGGAGAGATTCCATAGATGATTTCACTCTTATTCCAGCCTTCTATAAGCCAGCAAGGATCAAAATTAAATATATGGAGCCACACATGTGAGGTAAAAAGAGAAATTAGAAACTGACGGTCCCACAGATAAAAAGGGTTGAAAGTTTGAATTACCTTCCACTCTTGAAAGCCTTGCATACTTTCAGAGTTCAATTTCTTAACAGCAATTACTGTACCACTACCATTCTTGGACGCGGATTTCTCATCAAGCCAACCTTTGTAAACTTTCCCAAATCCACCCTCTCCAAGTACTGTGTCACTTCTGAAATGTCTGGTGGCAGCCTTGAGCTCCGAAAAAGAGAAAATCCTTAAATTGGGTTGAGGCAAGATTTGGCCATAAGCTTCCTCCACCCCACTTGCAGCAGAGAATCCGCTGTTCCCAGAGACATTGCTACTGCTACCTGAAGACGAAGTGTTGGTAGTGGTTGCCTGTGATAGCCCTGCTGCAAGATAGATTTTAAAAAATAAAAAAAAAAAGTCAATGATAAACTAATTTCACAGGAATAATCATATATTCCAGTACTTCTCTACCTAGGAATGCAAGACAGGCGAAAAAGAAATCAAGTTCATCATCTTATGTCTTGTTCTGCAGTACTGATACTATAAAATTCAGGTAAACTAACCGCCGGTTTTTTCTTTTTTTTTTTTTTTGGTTGGAGGAGATCAAGGACTCTAAAAAAAAGATGCAGGATAATTCTGTTTTTTAATAATGTAAAAAAAAAAAAATCTACACCTTTTCGTGCTGTAGTATTTTATTGAACATATTTAGTGCTGAAGATTTTAGAATGGATGCAATAAAAAGGTAAGAGATGGATCAAAATTTGAAGAATTTATAATGAAATTTAAAAGAGAAATCAATTACGTTGATGCTAATTTAAATAATTAATTAAGGTGAAATCATTACCCAAACAGAAAAAAAGGAACAGGGCAATTGAAAATTCACTGAATTGTCAAGATAACTATACTTAATATGCCAGTAGTGGTAAAATAGAATAGTAGGACATATGACATAAAGGAGGAGAAGAAGGAGGAGGAAGGAAGGGGTACCGGAACTCAAATTGGCAGAAGTGGTCAAGCTGTGGTTATCAGTAGGGGTGGAAGAACTCCAGCAAATACCCATTATACCAAGATTTGCTACTACCAAAAATGATCCAATCTTCTTAACTCCTCCTCCAGTCCTCAGCTACCACTAGTATCAGTTCCCTCTTCTTAGTCCGAGTAGAAAAAGAAAACCTGGTGATCGACGATGATAGGTGATCAAATCTTTATCACATGCCGGCTGCGCGGATGGATCATCGAACCAAATGATTCTTCTTCTCCTCCTTCTTCAGTTTGGGTTTGACGTATTACTACAACTCTAATATAAATTATTCTTGCTCTTTTTTAGCTTCAGCTTCTTCGTCTTCTTCTTATTAGCCTCTTCTTTCCTGTGGAAACTGGAAAGAGCTTCCCTCTCCCTCTACTAGATTGCTAATCAAGATTCTAGTGATATGTTCCTTTCCATCAAACCTCCAGTTTTTAAAAACTTTGTAAATTCTTCTCGTCTCTTTTGTTCCTCTTCTTGACTGACTTTGCCCGTCCTACATGCAATTGACCAGACACACAATGGAAACAATAAAATATGGGCAAATTCTACTAGCAATAACCCCGCCCCCACCCCACCCAAAAAAAAAAAAAAAATTATAATAATAAGTAATTTCTATGAGATTTCCGAATAAATTTTATTGTTATAGTATCAATAGGAGTTGTACTGTATTACTATTATATATGGTACTGGTATTATGATATTTATGACTTGACAATTTTTAGATGATTTGCATTTTCACATTACAGGAGATGTTATCTTATCATACGATACGAGAATATACTATTCCGCGGTAAAATGGATTTTGGTTGTAAGAAATTAAACAAAATGGAAGGAACAGGTGAATGGATATATGCAAATCGGCCTTAGTACCTATCTCTCTGTGTATTCTAAAAAAGACCAAGCCATCGCCATTTGGGTTGGCTGTCTATTTATAAATTAAACCTTTTTTGGTTTTTTTTTTAACTCAAGAACCAAAACGAGAAAAAGAAGTGTACAACTGTATTGGGAACGAAGACAAACACGACCAAGCAATCAGTCAAAGTCAAACCAGCGTGAATCCGTAGAATTGCAAGCCCAGTCAATGATCGATGTTCACACCTTGCCCATTGTCATCCTCCTCCTTGCTACTTTCTTTCCTTTCTTGGGCCCTTTCCTTCTGCAATATTCAACTTCAAAGGGGCCCCCCCAACAAACAACCATATTCAACAACCTAGAGCCTTCTGTTTCACTTTAGCTGTTGATTTTTTGGTTTACAAAGACCACTGGGTCTGTGTTGTTTTTTTTTTTTTTTTTTTAATTTCATCTTATGTATGTGTCCTCTTCCTTAAATTACTATTATGATTCGTACTTCATCTCTTTCTTTTTTTTTCAATTTGTGACATTTAATTACTATTATGATCATTACTTCTTTTCCCCTCCTCCCCCCCCCCCCCCCAACACCTTGACAAATATCAATTTCAGCCAATTAGTTATTTTTTTCAGTTTAACGAAAAACTTTAAACTTGTAGGTGAAAAGAAAAATGGAGAAGGCTCAAAATACAAATCAAGAACACGTAGTTATCTTATTAATGTCTCTGCAACCTGAGTCAGTTTTACAGGACAGCAGACATAGTTAGTTAGGAGTTTACGTTGAATTTCTAGCTGGGAAGTTTTGCAACATGTTTTCTTGATTCATCCTAGAGCTTCCCTCCCCGGGGCGCCCCCAAGCTTAACGGATTGCGAGATTCATCTCAAAGATTAATGCTAACAAAAGGATTATTTATAGGGAACATTACATTGCAATTTCTAAATAGGCCTAATCTAGGGGTTGAGGATTTGTGAATCTGCTAACCAACGTCCAGGCACCAAAAAAAAAAAAGGGTGGTGCTAGTAAACAAGTTTTGATAACTACTCAAACGTCAAAATAATAATTGAACAACAATTCTAAAACTGAGTACATTATCATCCATGTAAATCTTGTATTGCACCATTTGCAAAGCAAATTGCACATACTAGGATTCACTAGATTGTGACAGGGTGGCTGATTTATGAATTACGCTGCATCAGTGGTTTGCTCATACACTTCCCGATTTTATAATCCAAATTCCTGATTTCTTATATATTTCCACAAACATACACTATAATCAATACCATGAATTTCCGTAAGCCAGAAGAGTTTTACTTTTACAAAGTCGTTTCCACAAAAATTGCACTGAAATTGTCAACAACAACGACAACGGTAACTAGAGCGGAAAATGTCAATCGCGTACTTTCCTTCTACGAATGTTAGGCACGTATCCATCCCTGTCCACTACGAATGTTTCCGCATTTCCCCGCAGAGGCGGCAGCTCACGAATCTCTACGGCGCCATCTCCTCCTCATCTCATTCTTCTTCTTCCCCTCCTCTGCCTCCTAATCTTCTTCTGAATCTTTGGAATTCTTTTCACGTAAAATACGCCGCAAACAAAGCTGTTTGATTTGTTTACTAGTACTATAAAATTTTAAGGGGCGAATTAATTGGCATTTTAAGCCTAAATACTTTAGAGAAGATATTAAACGAAAAATGCTTGTCACTCCCAAAAAAAAAATTTTTTTAAGTAAATTTTCTTAAAAAGAGTATTAAGATACTACATTCTTATCAGTTTCTTGTGCTGTGCACTGTCTAGGCTGTCTCACGGGGTGCAAAAAGGCTTTGGGTCTTCTGTTACACAATTTGGTGTTACACTCATGTTACACCACTTTAGTGATTGACAAGTGTACTTGTCTTTAAAGACATGGTTAGTGGGTGTACACTTGTCAATCACCTAGGTGGTGTAACATGAGTGTAACACCCAATTGTGTAACAGAAGACCCAAAGCCGTGCAAAAAGTAATAAATTGGGCCATATTACATGCATAACCAACATACCATGCTGTTTCACATCATCCAAAACAAACACTCTGTGTTTCGGAAATTTTGTACAGGAAAAAGTTGCAATTTTTTTTTTTTTGTATATAAAAGTATTGCATGTCGTAATCATCTTGTATCAATGAAGTCTCGATTTTAACCCCCCCCCCCCGCCCCCCCATGGTTGCTTGTGAAACCGATTTATAGCTCTTCCATATTATTTGCCTGCAAACCATTTTTTTCTTTTTCCTCTTATATATTTGGTAGTAACCAAATTCCATTCTCACAATTGATTTTTCAGCACTCCTTTTTTGTTCAATCGATTTTAATACTCCTTTCGTCCCATTTTGATAAGCTTACAGGTTTTTTCACACAATTTAAGAAAAGTTAATTAACTTTATTGAAAGAATGAATTAATCTATAATATTACTAAAATACCGTTATATTTATCATTAAATATTTACATTAAATACAAATAGAAAATTGCATTATAAGTCAAATTAATTCCATTTGATGTGTGAAATGTACAATTTGCTATGCACTCTCACTTATAACAAAGTAATTAAATAGGGACATTTTAGAGAAGTTAAAAATTAATTATATTTTTCAGTTGGAAGTGGATTATAATTTGAGACGGAAGAAAAAGAAAAATAAACCTATCAAAATGAGATAGAGGGAGTATAAAATAACTTTTTCAGAGAAAGATGATGCAACCATCTGGTGGTTCTATGACCATAAGTGTTCATTTTCAACAATTCTTCCTTTAAAATAAATTAAAAAAAAAAAAAGGTGGGAAGCAAACTGAGATAATCTTTAAATGCAACGCGTAAAACTAGTTCTTTTGACTTGGACTACGGTTCCATTTCCATTTACTGCAAATAGGGGTGTCAACGGGTCAGGTCCGGGTCGAAATTGAATGTTCCGGACCCGAACTCGTTTTTGTGTTAAGGTTCCGGGCTTGGATCCGGGACCTGACGGGTCTTGAATTTGGTTTTTCCGGATCCGGGTTCGTTCGGGTCCGGGTCCGGGTCCGGGTCTTGAAAATATAAAATATTTTTATATATTTTATAATTATTATTTATTAAGTATTGAGTATTAGAAGTGTAAAATACATATGTATGTATATTATAATTGTTATTTATTGAGTATTATGTATTAAAATTTTAAAATACGTATATATAATTTATAATTATTATATATATAAACGGGTCCGGGTCGGAACATGACATTCCGGATTCGACTCGTTTTTTATTAAGAAAAAACGGGTCTGGGTCCGGGTCCGGGTAAACAGAATTTTATTCCTATCCGGACCCGAAAAAAATCAACGGGTCCAGGTCTAGACCCGGACCATTGACAGCCCTAACTGCAAACACCTCATCACATTTTTAAATATTTTAATATATCGATGTCTTAATCGGATAGAAGTTCAATCAGCAGTAAGAAAATTAAAGGAATAAATCCATAAGGGATGGGGCTGTGGGCGTGGGTGTGCGCGTGTGTGAATATCACTAACAAAAGGTTGATCTCACAATTAAAAACTTTAATATTATCGTCCAACTTGTAGACATTTTTCCAAAAAGATTTACTTTTTCCACACAAAAATATGATACAAAATCCACCAATTATTATACGGACCAAAATAAAAGTACACGGATATGAGAGTGTGTCATGTGCGTTATACAGTCCAATTGACCTGACCTAAGAAGTTGGATTTTTTTTCCAAAACCTTAAACGTAGAATAATACTAATTTTTTTCGCCTGGGCCTGCCGCAGGGGAGACCCTGCCACTGGGGAGTGAGTATTGCGTGCACCACGTGCGTCACGTGGCGTGCCACGTGGTGCACTAGAACCAATCAAACATCGCCAAATAATACAAGGTATGACCCACCATTGTCACATGACGATAAATTATTAGTTCTAGTACACCACGTGACAATGCACGTGGTGTATTGTATACTTTTCCGCCACTGGGTCATTATCGCAGTGGCAGTCAATTCCGGTCTTAAATCAGCTGTGTTATTGGTAAGGACAGGCAAAAAAAAAAAAAATTTTTTTTTTTTTGAGTTTGTAATAAAATCGCATACCTATCTTTAAGCAAATTATGTTTACGTCATGGAATTAATTGAAATGACATAAGCACCCTTAATAAGCACCTGTTTATACCACCCATGCATCATAAGTGCACTGAAGGCCCATCCCATTCCATACATCCTCAATTGGTAATCTGGTATGGCGGCAGGTATACAAGGTAACATATCTGATTATTTTTATTCAGGTAACAAAACAATGTTGTACTCCACTGGATTTGATTGACACCAATTTCATACCCACGTTGAACCCATACCAGTTTAATTACCATTACACAATCAAAATAAATAAAAACTGACCTACCAATATCATCTGTTTCCGCGTATATTTTTGTAGCAAGTAATTCGCAAGCTGGGAGACAAGTACTAGTTATTTTAACCGTTTGATGTCCCAAATTAATAATGTTTTCCTCTTCTTGAATCCTAATGGTGGTACTAATTCCTAACTACTTATAAACCCAGTGCTGCCAGCCCCAAGGAATTGCGTGGAGTCATCTCTCTGCAATGGAAACGAAAGGGGCTACTTCATGTGGTGGAAAACCACCATTCCCTCCTCCCCCGTCACTCTCTCACAACTTAAAGCGCTCCTCATCAAAACTAACCAAAAATAAAGGAAAGAATAATAAGTCAATTGGCCTTTTCTGGTGAAATACAGTGTACGCCACCATCTACGTACAATACGCCCGTGCATGATGAGATATAAATCTCTTATTTACTCCTTGAGGTACCTTTTTTCTCCATTGAATTTTCAAGTTAATGTATTACTACTACAATAGGTCAACGAGCAATTCAGGAAAGATAAGTTTGTATTGATTTTTTAAGAAAAAATTTATCTCCAACCACTTTTTTTATTTATATACATGCAAATAGATAAAATGGGTACAACAATACTTTTTTTTTTTATTTTGAAATTTCTCTATTTCTATTTTTGCAAAAAAAATAGTAACCTAAACAGATTTGATGCTTTACAAGTTCTTTATGTTGGCCAATAAAGTATATAGATATGTTCAAAATGATTTGCACATGTTATTAAACTGAAATGACTTGTCTAATATGAGAAAGATAAAATTCTAATTTTTATACCAAAATTTTCAAGTATTAATAGTTTTAGTTCTTAAAATTTAGACGAAAGCAAATATAATGTCAAATATTTTAATTTTTTAATACTTTTAGTCCTATTGATGCAATTTGAATCCTTAAAGTTTGGATGAAAACAAATATAGTATCAAATATTTTAATTTTTTAGCACATTCAAATCTTATTAATTGATTTTGTTAAAATCTTACCAAAATATAGTCATGTGATACTCACATAATCAAATTTAAAAAAAAAAAATACTCTTCGACTTGCTACCTTTCTCATTTTACAGATAGTCAAGTTGTTTTCAAATGAATCGTTTAGAGGCATTGAAATTAAAATATTTAATATTAGATTTGCTTTCGTTTAAATTTTAAGTACTAAAACTGTTAATATAATAAACATTTGACACAAAAATTATTCTTTTTAAAATTACGGGAATAGTAATTCCAACTGGCGATTGACTGGAGACATCTCATTAGATAGGGAGATGTCCATAAATCTAAATTGTGCACCGTGGACCCTCATATATTAGCTGTTGCTCACATATTTTCATAAAGTTTTGTGGCCCATAATCATATGGTCCGTGCATGCATGGGTGAATATGTTAAAGACCCTGCTGTCACCTTATCAGGCTAGCACTACCGCTTCCACCATCGACGGTAACTAATTGCATCGAGAATCGCGTTTGTCAAACATTGCGGTCGTTAATTCAGACTTGATGCTCCTCCTCCTCTCTCTCTCTCTCTCTCTCAATATACTACTCATTCCGTCCTAAGCATGTTTTTTTTTTTTTTGACACAAATTAAGAAATATAATTGTATTCAGATGGGTAATTTTGAGAGTATTTTTTAAAAAATATTACTCTAATTATTTTAAAAAAATTTTTTAATAAATATGTACAGTAAAATAAAAAAAATTAAGAAACATATATAAAATTTTTAAAAAATATATTTCTAAAAAATAAACAAATAATGTGATTACAATAATAATTTTTCGTTCGTATTTTTTACAAATGTACCTTATTAATATTAGATCATTCATTCAAAATAAAAAATACATATTATTATATTGTTCTTGAAACTTTAAGTGATTTAATTTTCAATGTGCATTAAATATGAATTTATTAATAAAAGTACAACTTTAACTACTCTTTTTTTCGACATGACTTTAACTACTCTTTAAGAGAGTAAATAAGTCTATAATTTAAAACATACATAAAATAAAAGAAAAGTGAGCCGAGAAGGAGTGAGTAATAGTTAGCATAAGCATTTCTTTCTTGCCAGTTGCCACTCGGCCCACATTCACATAGAGCAATCCTCTACATTTTTTAAATGGAATAAACAAACACAATTTTACCACTAACAACTAGTACTCCCCTTCGCCCCCAGGGAACCGGAATGTGTATGACAACGGGTAAGTCTCCCACATAACGGAAAAAGCCAAATCAACCACATTTGATTCTTTAATAACAATACTCACTCCTGTAGCGGTCGCACTACTGTTATGTACTCAGTCGAATGACGGAAGGGTCTTTCAAGCCCTCCAATTGGGTTGCAGGATTACATTCGAAAAGATGTATTCTTAATCTGATCCACATTTTCCGATGGCAAGAAAGCAAAGCTACTCCCAATGTTTAATACCATTACAAAAGTATGAAATCGCTGTAGAACAAATATTTGCCTCTTTCTACATGTGCCTGTAATCAAATGATGATAGGCTAATTTTGTCCCAACAAATATAAAAAGAATATTATATATCCCATCAAACCAGTCCTGAGGTCCACTGCCACCAGAAGAATCAAGGTCGGACCGGAGAGTGGCAAGCAACCACCCACCATATTTATCATAATCCCATTTGGTTCATAATCGAACAGCCCCCGACAGGCGAGGCGGGGACGCCAATCGGAAAAGAATATGGAGTGAGTTGCAGTAGTCGTAGTAGTAGTAGTAGTACAAGTACTCCAATGTTGTTGTCGCTAGTACTACTAAAATAGCGGGGGAGTAGTATCAATGGCTGGTTGATTAATCCAAAGCATTAGGACCGGCACAAGCCTTCAGGATAGGACTCCAAACCCACTGCACCAGAAACTTCCTACCCCTCCTCCCATTAACATTGTAAGTCCTTCCCTCTCTGTCCCTCATCACCTGCCCTATGTACCCTCCTCCACCCCCTGTCCCGTACAGCCCCTCGCACAGGTCCCCGATCTCCGTGGGCGCCGTGGGGTCCTCTCCGGCGTACCACGCGTTCACCAGTGGGTTCGACGCCAGCTCCGCCAGCTCGTGCCCGATCACGCTTATCATCCCGTCCACCCCCACGTCTGCATTAGGAGGAGATAGCGCCCCCGGCCCGCCTCCCCCCATGTACCCGGGCAGCGCGAACGGGTAGGCGCACACCTCAGGGCACTGCTTGCCGGAGTTGCCTACCCAGGCGTAGGGCAGTGTGTAACCCACCATGGAGGGAAAGGTGAAGTAGTGGAAGCCGCAGACGGCCCGGCAGAAATCCTGAACGGTGACGTCGACGGAGGTGAGAATGAGGTAGATACCGTTCTTGTGGTCGACGGGGAAGGGTTTGGATCGGACCGCGGCGGCGATGACCTGCTGCATGGAGAGGCGGGTGAGGTGCGTTCCGAGGGAGTAGCGGCGGTCGGAGTACTCGCCGGCGATGAGGACAGAGCGGGAGATGTTGGCGCCGGTCTGGTCGGTGTAGAGGGAGACGGTGCGCCACCAGTCGGAGACAGAGGGGGAGGGGGCGGCTCGGTGATTGGAGGTGGAAATGGAGAGGATGAAGTCCTTGATGAGGAGCTGGTGGGAGGGGGCCCACTTGCCGTACCAGATGAGGTAGATGTTGATGGGGGAGGACAAGACGGGGCCCATGTGGTAGCGGAGGTTGACGAGGTCGGAGGAGCCCTCGAATTTCTTGGAGGCAGAGAGGGCTTTAGGGGGGAGCTTTGGGTTGAAGTAGTGATGAGATTGTGGTTGTATTTTGAGAGTGGAATCGGCATTAGCATTGTTGAAGGGGGTGATCATGAGAAGGAGCAACAGCAGCATTGGTGCTCCTCTGATTATTGCTGAATTTATCAACATTTTTTCTGGATTTTTATATTTTTTTTTTATTTTTTCTTTCTCCAGGAAGGAGCTAGAGGAGGACAGAAGGGAGAATTTGGGAGACAGAGAAGGAGGAGGGGGAGAGAAAAGGGAAACCAATTGAGGACTGAGGAGGGATTTGCGACTTTATTTATAAAGAGATGGGATACAAGGTCCAGGTGGGTCTGTGAGTGTGTGGATTTGGTTTTGGGAGGGAAATGGGCTGGTGACAGCTATCCATATTCCCCATTTCATTTCAATTTCATTTCAATTTGTGTGGGCACAATTATTGTACCCTCCCACTTCTTTTCTCCCCTTGCCTCCCCCCCCCCTCTCTCTCTCCTGTTGGTTTCTGGACAAATGGATACGGCAACTGTAAAATTATATTGAAATTAATAGAGAATTAAGTGGTTAAAGTACTATGAATTTTATTTTATTTTATTTTAAAAGTTTGAGTTCAAATCTCATCAAATACTATTTTTTTTTTCTCAATTATAATAATATAGATATGTAAAATTATAGATCTTGCAATTTCAAAAATTATTCACATTTTTAATATAACTAAATTACCAACACAAATCTCTGGATTTTTGTTTTTATTACCCCTTAATATAAGAATATTTACCCTTTGCCCTTTGCCCTGTAGATATTCTAAAATCGGCGGACAGTAGGAATTAAATTTTGTGTTGTGTGTTTTTAACTTTCAAAATCACATTAATGATGCTACTAGAGTCATATAAAAATACTAGAGTCTTTGTGCAAAGCAGAGTTATTCAAGTAAATGAAGAGATAACAAGTTTAAAATGTTTTCTCCCCGAATACAGTGGGAAATATAGGGAAAAAATTAAAGAAAGTATTATTTGTTTGTTAAAATTGTTCTCGCAATTTTGTTTTGTTCATTAAGCACGCTTCCAAATTATTTTGAATGAGGGATGATCTTTTGAGAATTCTGATAGCCTCACAAATATTGTGATTTTTAAATTTACAAACATATATATAGAGATTATAATCGTTGTTTTCTGACATATATGTATTTATAAATCGGGAGTGGTTCCTCATATTATTACAAAATACGTGGTGATTTTCCTGGATCGTAAAAATAATGATGAATATTGACATTGTTGGGGTCGGAATTGGTGTTGAGGTGGGCTACTGAGAATAGACAACTAAGGACAACCCAACTATGGGCAACGAGAGCCTGCAAGACAAAGAAAAGTCAAATGCCCAAGAGGTTTTACTCCCAATTGGCCAAGGAAGATTGGATAAAGCTTATATTAGATAAAAACTTGAATTCCGAGTCTTACCGTTTTCAAATGTAAGGCAGAGTGTTTATAGCCAAAGAAAGTAAGAGGTGTTAAAACCTGTATAATTACTCTTGAAGATTTGATGTTTCTATTTTGTCACGTAGGGTGGTCGTGTTAACCATTGATATATTTGAGGGGGCTTAGGTGACATTAATTGAAATTTTCTTGCCTTTTGTCACATTATATTAGGTGATTTTTTGCACACATTACCAAAAGTCCTTGTCTTAAGCCATCTGGCGAGCTCTGTAGCAATTCCTGTCGAATTCTGCCTGTTAGGGCTTTTTTCAGGTAGATGGCAACCTTTATTGGCTCTTGTCACCTATAGTAATCATGGTTTTAGCACGACTGATGCCGAACTACTAGATGCAGAGTTCTGAGTGGGACTTACTGAAACAAGTCTGAGCTTCAAATAATATAGCGGTTTTACTTATGCCCTGTGGTTATTGAGCCAACGTCTTATAAGTAAGCCTTTTCAGCGTATGGTGTTGAGGTAATTGGACCCTTTCTCTTGAGTCATTATTAGTGTAAAATGTATCCAAAGGTGGAATAACGTCAGGCCATTCAAATCGGCCTCCACAGACGTCAATTTGGAAATATTAATGAGGTAGTTTAGCCTTTTTGAAAGTCTATGTAACTTTTAATATTACAGTTTATGTAATATTGCTATTTTTCGTTTTCTGAACACAATATGCTAAATTTTCTTTCATCTGCTAAATTCGTAAACTAATGCTACCTTTTCTTTCTCCTGCTAAAATGCGGGGTGAGTGCTAATAAAATATCCAAAAACCTTACCCCACAATCACTGGAGGTTCATTGGAACATGTACCACGCTTCAGCCGGTGACATTCTTGGGCCCCAGCGGTCCAGCACCCGGAAAGGAATTTGTTGGCTGGCCTGAAGTTGGCATCCTTCACCTCTTAGTCCCACACAACTAGGCCTATCAACGGGTCGGATCCGGGTCGGAATTGAACATTTCAGACTCGGACCCGCTTAGAAGAAATGGTGCCGGATCCGGACCCATTACCGAACGGGTCTTCCTTTTCGTTTTTTGGATCCGGGTCTAGGTCCTAACAACATGCAGCAAAAAGGAGTTCAAATGCTCAATTGAATCACCCAGATCCGGATTCGGGCTGGATCCGGGTCGGTGACCCGCAGAAAAAATGGAAAAAAAATAGCTGGTTGCCAAATTTTCCACACAATCACAATTTTAATTCAAAAAAAGCAAATTAAAAATAGTACATATTTTAAAGCTATTCTAATACATAATCATTTCAAAGCCAACTTAAAAACACTAATGCATTGCCCAATGAATTCATCTGTAAACATGTAGGAAAAATAAATTCCTAGCCGTAATCATGGATTCTTAAATTAGACTAGCCATGTATACACACATGTATAAATTACTAGTCCTTATTTATTTATTTCATTCACTAGTCCTTTTTTTTTTTAATGTAAGATTCTGATTTGTTTAATTGATTTTTCTTTTTGGGGGCCAGTCTCAATAGGTTTTGATTTTTGGGAGTTAATTTTGTGTTTTACAGGGTCAATATATTCCGGTGAACCCGACAGACCCTCACGTCATAAAAATTGCAGAATTTGCAGTGGAAGAGCATAACAAGACGGCACCCATCAAGCTGGTGTTTGTAGCTGTTGTTAAGGGATGGAAGCAAATTGCAGAATACAGAATCTCTTCGAGAAAATAAAATACAAAACCCACAAAAATTAAAAACGAAGAAGCAGGAGCCACCAGCAGCAGAAGAAATCAATTAAAACAACAAAAACTAAATATTCATCGATTTATACCTGTAAGACCACCAGCATCAGAAGCCATAAGCAAACCAACAGAAGAAATAGAAGCAAAAGCTATCTTGGTCGGTCAGAAATTGTGGAAGAGATAAGGGGAGTGAGGGTGGGGGGCGTGAAATTGTGGAGGAAATTGGAGACTGAGATAGGGGAAGAGAACGCGACGTCAGTCACTGTTCGCCAAAAGAAGAAGTAGGGTTTTTTGGGACAAATGTGATATTGTAGAAAGTAAAATGCATATATATATTTTTAATTATTATTTATTTTAAAACGAGTCCGGGTCCGGGTCGGGTCGGAACATATTCTATCATACCTGACCCGTTTTCTTTTAGAACTATTCGAGTCCGGATAAACGGAATTATTCCCTTATCTATGGACTCGGACAAAAAGAGCGGATCTGGGTCGAGTCCGGGTCAATACCCGACCCATTGACAAGCCTACACGCAACTATATAGCTAGCGACAGGGTCTTGGCGTTCTTGTGGGGTTGGGATATTTTGGACTTGATCTTAATGCTTCCCAGCCCACAGAAAGCTGACAGTAGATTTTGTTATTGCTCTTCCTTACTTTACGCAAGTCATTTGATAATCTTAAACGCAAAATAGGCAAATTTCTCTTATTATTGCCCTTTTAAAGAAAAGTCCCCAATTTGGGATCCTTTTTTTTTTTTTTTCACTTTCTATGTCTATAGTCGCCAGCACACCATGTGTGCAACAACTGTAAAATTTTTTATTATTTTATTTTCTATATCAAAGTTGTAGTCGTTTGTTTTTTTTTTTATTCAAATGTCAGCACAAAAGGTGTGCAATGACACAGTTGCAGATTTTTTTTTTTTTACTTTTGGGGGGCTAATTTGCAATTTGATTATTTTTGTGAGAGTCACCGCACAAAGGGTGTGCAGAGACTCTCACCAATAATTAGCCCCCAAATTTGAAAAAAAATATTTTTATATTGGTGGTATTTGTGAGAGTCACTGCACACATCCTGTGTGGTGACTTTCACAAAAATAACCAATTTGCAATTTAGCCCCCAAATTTAACAAAAAAATTTAACATTTGGAGGTAAAAAAAAATTGTTCTACTAATTAATTGCATTGAATGATTATTACTTGCAACATTCTTTTCCTAATTAATTACTTGAATTATATTTTTTACCTCCAAAAGTTATAAAAAAATTTTACATTTGAGTGCTATATCTAATTGCGAATTTTTTACCTCCAAATGTTAATTTTTTTTTAACTGTTGGAGGTAAAAAAAAATTTTGTTCTCCTAATTATTACATTGAATGATAATTAATTACAATATTATTATCCTAATTAATTACTTGAATCACAATTTTTTCCTTAACCTCCAAAAGTGAAAAAATTTTAAAAAAGGGGGCCTAAATAGCAATTAGTAAGTTTTTGCAAGAGTCACCGCACACCCTCTGTGCGGTGACTCTCACAAAAATAAACTAATTGCCATTAAGCTTTTGAAATGTTAAAACAAAAAAAATTTAGGCCCCTAAATGGAAAAAAAATAACTTAAAAAAATAACTTGTGGAGGCCTTATGTATATATTTTTTCAGCCCTCCACGAGTTAATTTTTTTAAAGTTTTTTTTATTTGGGGGCCTAATATTTTTTTTTTACATTTTGGGGTTTTAATGGCAATTAGTTATTTTTGTGAGAGTCATCGCACAGAGAGTGTGCGGTGACTCTCACAAAAATTTATTAATTGCCATTTAGGCCCCATTCTTAAAAAAAAAAAATCACTTTTGAAGATTAAGGAAAAAATTGTGATTCAAGTAATTAATTAGGATAATAATGTTGCAATTTATTATCATTCAATGCAATAATTAGGAGAACAAATTTTTTTTAACCTCCAAGAGTTAAAAAATATTTTTTTTAATGTTTGGAGGTAAAAAAAATTTGCCATTAGATATAAGACCCAAATTTTTATAACTTTTGGAGGTAAAAAAAATATGATTCAAATAATTAATTAGGAGAAGAATGTTACAAGTAATGATCATTCAATGTAATTAATTAGTATAACAAAAATTTTTTTAACCTCCAAATGTTAATTTTTTTAATATTTGTGGGCTAAATTTTTGGGGGCTAATTATTAGTGAGAGTTACCACACACCTTTTGTGCGGTGACTCTCACGAAAATAACCAAATTACAAATTAGCCCCTCCCAAAAGTAAAAAAAAAAAAAATTTATGCGTTTGTGTCGCATGCACACCCTTTGTGTGGCGACATTTGGAAAAAAAAAATTGACACAACTCTGACACAAAAAATTTTAAAAAAAATTTCATAGTCATCGTATAGATGTAGAAAGCAAAAAAGAAAAAAAAAAAAAGACCCCAAATTGGG
Organism: Mitragyna speciosa; assembly: GCA_024721245.1. NCBI lineage: Eukaryota > Viridiplantae > Streptophyta > Magnoliopsida > Gentianales > Rubiaceae > Mitragyna > Mitragyna speciosa. The sequence goes on from CM045558.1 coordinate 29,589,252, forward strand.
GACTTTTCTTTAAAAGGGCAATAATCATAGAACTTTGCCCCCAAAATAAGATCAAATAATTCAGGTGATAATTATTGTACATTACAAAAAGAAGTCCCAAAAATCAATTAAATATTGCATCATATAAATTAAATCAAAACAAAATAGTAGTTGATTTAGTAAAGCGGGTAACCAGAAGAGATGATTTGTCTGTTTAAATATATTTTGGCAAGCCTATTTTCTTTCCTAGCAAGTCATCGATCAAATTTTATTTTTCATTCTAGAATATTTCTTATATTTACCTTACGAATTGTTCGAATAGTTGTTGTATTGATAAAAAGATAAGGTCCAAGTGTAAATTTTTGTTTTCATTTTCATAATTATTATTTTTAACACTTAACCATTTTTTTTTAATGTTTATTATGCGAGGAGCATTGCTAAATACAATTAGTAGTTTATTATTTTTCCGTCATATTACAATTACGAAAAAACTATATATTTGTCAAGCATCTAATGGTGGATATATGGAAGGTACGTATCTTATTATTATAAAGTGTGAGCATATAATATGATTATATATTTTAATTATATACAATAATATAATTATTTTTAAGTCAAATATTAATTAGGTTAATATTTTATACATTATCTACTGTTAGAATTAAATTTGCGTTGTTTTTATTGTAATTCTGGATCCATCACTGCTTGCAGCACGATTCCGGCCTGTGGTTTTAGTTTTGGCTAGCAAACCCGTCACTCCAATAGTTCGTTCTGGTGGGCTGGTAAATAATTCCTTCCTGAATTTTTAATATAACCGCTGTTCGTTTTGTTCTATTTTTGAGAAATATATTTTTTAAAAAATTTTAAACATATTTTTTAATTTACTTTTTATCTTACAAACATATTTATTGAGAAAAACTTTAAAATTGCTACAATAATAATTACTCCAAAAAACTGCCTTGGTTTCCTAGTTGAGCATGGTGGTAAAAAAACAAAAAAAGAAACCTGATTAATTGACAATCAGAATGAAAGGACAACCCAAGACATCATTCATGCATCGAGGAGGAGGAGTTGAAATTTTGAACTTACCGGACAAATTTTTTTAAAGCACTAAAAAATAATAATAAAAAATGTGTGTGTGTATATATAGATAAAGGATCAGTATTCCATTTTTAACTTATATATTTCTATTATAGAGGCTAGAACTCATGTGGCGGTGATTGTAATGGTGAGAAAACCTGCCTTTTCTACCTCAGCAAAAATAATGAATGAGGAATTTATTGTTTTCAAATGCAATAAAGGACGGATCTTGATTTAATGATGATAAAATAGAACCTGAAATATTTGTTTTTGAGAGAAGGGGAGAGATTAGAGATGATGAAAGTAAATAATATATATATATATATATATATATATATATCTACCAATTATATACAAAGGTATTACCCAACCACCACAGCTTGCCACGTGTTGTTCTATTATTGATTGTTTTCATTCTGTTTAGAGGGAAAGAGAGTGGTCAGACGGTTATGTCCTCGTTCAAAGAACTGTGATGCTGAATAGTTAGAAACTGTTTGAAGCCTTTCTTTGTAAATTTGTCTTCCTCCAGGTACCGCTTCTCAATTTTTTATCAATTCTTTTACTCATATTACGCTTTCATCCTTGCAGAAACAATTGTGTGCCTAAACAGTGTTCAACTGTTGTGGGGTTATTTTGCCATTTTAGAGTTTCTCCTTGCATTACCAGACCAAAGCGTCGGTTGTGTATCCTTTGCACGTGGGTAACTTTTCTGCCAATTAATTGTGCAGCTTTTTTTTTTTTTGGCCTTTCGGGCTCCATTATTTTGTAACCCATTTGCATGTGTTTAACATTGGTTCTTTACTTTTGCTTCTGGACAACTTACAACTGTTCACCCCTGTTTTGTGTCAGCAGAGCAACGTTCAGCCATGTTTCCTTCAATGACTTCTTCCTTTGAAGCCTTGAAATTGCTGCTCCTCTACTCTCAACTTTTTCTCATTTTCCTTTGTAAATTTTTTATTTTTTTCCCTGTACTCTCTCCAAGCGCACCATACTTTACTGTTTCTATTAGGGCCCATTTTCCCCCAAATTCAGGGATTATTCAGCTAGATCAATCTTGGCCTTTTCATCTTGTACTTTCATTTTTTTAAAGCCATTGGATCATCCAAGAGTACATATGATGAAGCTCAACGAATGTGCTGTTCTTTGTAGGAGTAGGAGGTGCCGTGTTTCCTCCCTTCGATTTGACAGTGAAGAGGGCCCAAAGCTGGTTTTCTCTGGTCAAATTTCTTTCTTCTTTCATTTTTTTGGTTTCCCGAATTCTCTCTCTTTTACTTGCTTCACTTTTTTCCTTTTATTATCCTTTTCCCTCTGCATATATGGCTTAAGTTTTTTAACCTCTTATGGTTTGATTTCTTTGCCATTTGTTGGTGTGTTTTTTGCAGTGTATAAGGAGTTCTGCTTGGTCTTGCTATGCCAGGTTTATCTCACCACCTCATTGCATGTTTTTATTTTTTTGCCTTTTTTTTAATTTGCATCTTCGACCTGTTTTTTGTCTCATGCTATGTCAACATTTTGTTGCCTTTTTTGTTGACCGTTATTTGTGTTTTGATTTTTTTTTCTTCCATCCTTTTTTGCTACTCTATGTTGAAGGATTCCTTTTTCTTATAAATTTTTTTCCAACTTTTCTTTCCTTTTTTTTTTTACAAACTATTTGTTCTATTTTATGGTCGTAATTAATATCATAAGCCGGATGTTAGTGCATGATAAGTTTTTACAGAGCATCATGAGTTCTACTTTTCCCTAAATTTGAATGTTTGAATGTTCGATACTTAGACAATTAATTTAAGACTCTTAACATGTAGAAGTGACGGACCACAGCTTTAACCTTGGACCTTTAATGTCTGATGGCTCTTCTTTTTGATATAAATGTTTTCTCTTGGATGGAGTATTTTCAATCTCTGGGTCTTCAGTTGGAATATCTCTATTGCTTGTGCGCCTCTTTATTGTATTTTGTTGATCGATAAAAAATTGAATAGTTAATTTAAAAGGTTGAGTTCCTTTTTATTCTTGGAGCTTGTTAATAGAATAGGCAATTTAAGGGTGCTGGAGCTTGGAAGATACATTATGTATTATTGATTTCTATTTTTTAGGGGTTAATAAAATCATGATTTGATTGTATGTATCCATAAGGTTTAGTGCAGCCAGGCTTTACGTTGAAAAGTTTGAGATGATAAGCCGCAATTGTTGAGGTTCATGGGTCACTAAAAGTAAACCGCATGGAGGAATTGAGACTTCATACTTTAAGGAAGAAAAGATGAGCTGCTATTTCAAGAACATTGTAATGCAGAAGAGAAATTGAAAGGAGAAAGTGCTAAAATATCATTGGACAAGGCAATAAGAATAACATATTAATTTAGTAGGATTATTTTCGGTTAAAGTCGAGCTAATTGTTTGTGGTTCCATTATTATCAGGATGCATAATTGCATCCTTAGTGGATACAACTGCAATAGTTGGGGAAAACATGTTGTTAAGCTAATTGCTTTTAGTTTACGGATGCTTTTTAGATGTTAAAAGCTCAATTTTTAAGGTGGCCTTTGTAAAATTGAATTCCTGAGTTTCTTATGCACTTTTAATGTTAAATTTTGGAATTTTTATGGCTTCGTATAATAGGGAAAACATGCTGTTAAGCTAATTGCTTTTAGTTTACGGATGCTTTTTAGATGTTAAAAGCTCAATTTTTAAGGTGGCCTTTGTAAAATTGAATTCCTAAGTTTCTTATGCACTTTTAATGTTAAATTTTGAGATTTTTATGGCTTCATATAATAGACCTGCATCTTTATTTATATTTAATGAAGTTGAAGTGGCTGCAATTTGAGTAAATAAATGCAATATAATTCAACCTATTCAAATCAGTTGGTGAATATGTTGACCTTTGATTTGAATCACTAAACTTAGATGAAGATGTAGTTGGCGTTCCCAAGTCCAGCCTCACTAGAAGTTTTATACTATTAAATCTATAATTTGTAGATCCTATTTTCAAGCTAAATTAATTACTACCATTTTAATGTAAATGACACACATCCTAAGTGAGTCACTTAATTTCGGGAAATTCATTGGAAAATTTTGAAGAATGTCAATGGATTTAGTTCATCACTTTACCTTTTGAAGTGGAAGCTTGACTTCCAAATGTAGTTAGTTAATTCTTGCCCAGTCCATGTATCTTTGAATAGATCGCATGATCTTTGAGGTTGCTTAGTTAGTTAATCCCCCAATTCCTGTATCTTTGAATATATGACATTATCTTTAAGCTTGCTTGCTGATTCGTCCTCGATTGCCCCACCGTTGTTTGTCACCAGATTTCAACATGACTTCTTGTGGTCAGTTTAGTATGAGCATTGTTAAGATCTTTTGCTATAGGGTCATATCTTTGATATTTTATTCCTATGTCGCTCATTTATGCACCACAATGAAATCATTTTATTAAAAGAAAATTTTAGTGTCTATTTCTTCAACGCCATTATGAGAAGTCTTATCTTCAACTGAATATTTGATATAGCCATGAAATGATTCTTGTATTAAGTGATAGATTATTAGGAGATATATATAATTAGTATTGCCTGTTGTCTTTTTGTACATTCTTTTAGTTATGCTGCTATTTCAATGATAAATGATTGGATGCTCTATGCACTTTTCTGGCCTACCTAATGCTGCTTCATAACCAGAAGAAAAAAAAAACCCACTTGGTTCAATAGTTGAAGAAAAGTGGGATGTATCAAAGAAATGCTCAGAAAGAAATATATACAAATCTTTAAAAAAAAATTCTGCCAATAGTTAAAAAATAGATGATGAGTTTTTACACTACAGGATGAGTTTTTACCATTATTTAAATTTTAATGTTTGAATTCTTCATGTTTAGACAGTTAATTTAAGAGTGGTAAAATGTTTCATGCTAACTATTTGCCTTAATTTAAATATTTCGGTGTTAATTTGTCTTTATTTGGTTTCAATGTTAAAGATTTTGTGTATTTAATTTACCATTTAGCTTGCATACAATTTTACTTTAAGTTGTAATTTGTGCATTGTTGTAAATAAGCTGGTCTAAAATTAATAATTGCTACCATGCATGATTTGTAGAATTACTGTTCTAAACATAAATTTAGATGCTTTAAGGGCCTTGTGAATCAGTTTTCTTGTGCATATTTAGACAGTAGCATTGTATTAATGCCTTAAATATTGATTTTTTATTTCAGTAACATGATAGTGTTTAAACAATAGCTGCCTCCGTACTCCATTTGTCAAAAGTACAATATAAGATAAATTTTGCATAATTGAAAGATTATACGACTTGTGTGTGTTCCACGTAGTTAAACAGTGATTTAACATTTAATCAATAAATACTAGACTTGAATGACAGTGATTTAGCATTTAATCAATGAATATTAGACTTGAATGATAGCTAGAAAATTATAAGTTAAGGCTTAATTTTTTTACTAATATTGTTGTTGAGAAGGAAGCTTGAAATTTTCAAAGTCAATTTTTTTATTTACGCGCTAAGATGTTTTAGATAAAGCTGACACAAAAGATTGAAATAGGTGTTAAGCTGACATGAAAGAATGAAATAGGTGTTAATAAAATTTTTTTCTTTTTCATTAATTATCTAACTGTGAGTTGAACTGTAAATAGACTAACAATGTATGATACAAAAGACCTCATGTTATCGCCAACGTTAAAGTCAGCCATGAAAATTTGATACAAAAATTTATTTCTAACCAATCAGGAGCATCATGTGTTTGTAAAATTATGTTTCATCTGCCAAGATGTAAATGAATGCACATTGTCCTTTCCTCATTGTCTCTCTCTATGCATCTCTTTTTGTTTCTTCTCCTACCTTTGTCTTCAGTATACTAAATTTACACGCATGATATAGGACATTCAAAAGCATGTTATTAAGAATACAACTGTATAATTTAATCAATCAACTGAACTGTACATTGCTACTACTTATTATATAAAAATATTTTTATTCATTTTTTAGTGTACAAAGAATAATGATTTTTTGATGCATCGATTCGTTTGCTATTTTCTTTATTAAACGTTTTCTGCTTTGGCAGGTATTCCGCTGTGACACGGTGTTGCGGATTGCACTTATTTGACAGTTTAGAATTACCTGTTTAAGGTGTGTTCCAAATTTCTACTCTTTTTTTAAACTATTTTATAAGCTTTTCATTTCTACTTTACTTTGAACAGATAATTTAGAATTTCATGTAGTATTTGAACGGTGTGTGTTATTTTACGTATATCAATGTAATATGGTTTTCCCTTTACACAATGCGCGTATTCGTTCTTTAGTTTCATTCATGTGCAATGTTATACTTCATGTAATATTGCTATGTTGCTTTTAAAATTTGTATCTCTCTATTAATATGAGTTTAGTATTCTTACATTGTATTATTGTTTGTCGTTTGGGTTGCGAATCGTATGTTTCATTCTATTTGCAAATTCCCTTTAAGTTATGTCTTTTTAATTACTTCTTGCTATCTTTACTGTCATTTTAATAACCTTTTAGAGCTGTTACTCTTTCTTCTTCTATATGAACATAGTTTTTTTTTCCTATCAGTTTATTACCTGTTATTTACCAAAATGAAAAAAAGGAGAAAGCCAGATGCAAGGGGTGATGTTATTGATGACCTCTTTAGCCAAGCCTCTCATTGTAGGCAAGGGCTAGAAAACACAGACAAAACTGTCTGCTATACTGTTGATCCTTTGCAAATTCGTCTTGAATTGCAAACACATACCAATTACCTCTCAAGTCACGGTTCTTTAGCTGGTGTTCAACAAAATAATAGCTTCAATGGCCAAACTTCTACGATTCTGTTCGATAGTAACTTTAATCAGCTTGCTGTTACAGCCAGCAATAGAGCGTTTCCATTTTATTGCCTTCATTGCTTTGCCAAAATTGATTGTGCTCCGTTAGTGCAATGCCAAGTTGTAGCCTCTGGCACTTTTTGTCAGCCTTGTAATGCTGAAATATTGACCAAGAAGAATTATAGAAGAGAGGTTATTCTTAAATGGAAAGCAAAGAAGCAGCATAGTTTTCCTAGGCCTAGAATGAATCGACAACGTGCTGTGAATCAAAATGTTCTTTACAACTTCAAGAGAACCTACTGAATATTGCTTCAATTTGCCTGATGTGAGAGGTAGGTACCTATTTGAAGGAGAAAAAATTATCCAGCCATTTAGTATTTTTACAATTAGACTATTTATATATTTTCCATATTCCAGCTTTTCAAAATGTTGATCTTCTACCCAACACATTACGCCAGCCTATTCGGAGTGTTAAGAGAAGGCCTTCAGGTCCTTATATTTGTGGTTTTCTATTTTCTCTCTCCTTTTGCTAAAGATAGTTTCACATAATTATTAAATCCTTTCTTATGTAAAAAACTCTAGGGAGACAGCCTATCACAGGAAGAGATATCTTGGAACTCATTGCTAAAACTCCTTTTATTCTTCCTCGTGAGAATGACTGCCCTCGTTGTGGAGCCAAAAAATTCTATTCGGAAACGCCTAATTTTTGCTGCGGAAATGGTGATATTGTCTTGGCTCAAAATGTTCTTCCCGATGTACTTGTGCAATTACTGACTTCATCATCACAAGAGGCTAAATCATTCAGAACTTATTTGAGAACATATAATAACCTTTTTTCCTTCACTTCATTTGGAGTTAAATATGATAAGGAATTATCAAAGAGGAATAAAGGTATTTATACGTTCAGAGTTCAAGGCCAAGTATATCATTTTCTTAATGATTTGATGCCCTCGGGCGAAATTGCTTCCAATCTACAGCTGTATTTTCATGATACTGAAAATGAGCTGTCCAACCGTTTGGCATCTTCTCCTAGATTGTTAGAGAGTGTAACAAAAAAGATCATGTCTGTTCTTGAAGAAAATCCATATGCCAGATTTTTTAGGAGCCTCAAAGATGTCTCTAATTTAGAGAACTATCAAATCGTCTTAAAAACTCTCCCAGCTTTTGATCAATGAGTTTATAAGAAACCCACAACCTCACAAGTTGCTGCTTTGTGGGTTGAAGGAGAAGAAAATGGGGAGACAAGTCACCGTGATATTAGAGTTCACATACATGGTGGCCTTTCTAGAAATATTGAATATTATTATGGCTGCTATAATCCATTACAATATCCTCTAATTTTGCCTTTTGGTGAACTTGGTTGGCATCAAGGAATCCCAAAAAAAGGATTGAAACAAGTTGAGAAAAAAGGCAAGAGAAAGAGAAATGTGGCGTCTATTATTCATCCTGCTAATTCTAATACAGTTGATGACTTGCTTCGCAATGAGGAGGAGGGTAGGTTGTCTAATTACTTGTGATTGTTTCACAGGATACAAGATAAACCTGCCTATTAAATATTTTCCTCTTCTTGGCCTTGCAGTTATGGCTGCATTAGAAGATGATCCAAACTTTGTCTCTATCAGAGAGTATTATGCATACAAATTGCAAATGAGAGATAGTGATAAATCATTTCTGCTGCACTTTGGGCGTTTACTACAGCAGTATGTTGTTGATCAATATGTCAAAATCGAGACACAAAGACTGGACTTCTTTAGGTCTCAACAAGAAGAAATTCGAAAAGAATTTCTCCAAGGAATTGTTGATGCTGTGGCTGCTGGTGAAACGCAGGGAGCGAATGTTGGACAAAGAATTATTTTGCCTCCAACTTTTATTGGAGGACCTAGAAATATGAGGAGAAAATACATGGATGCCATGACTTTAGTTCAAAAATACGATAAGCCCGACATTTTCTTAACTATCACCTGCAATCCAAATTGGCCAGAGATAAAAGAACATCTGATACCAGAAGAAGAGCCACAAAATCGACCGGATTTGATTTCCAGAGTTTTCCATGCTAAATTAGAAGAGCTGAAAGAAGACCTTTTTAAAAGATGCATTTTTGGAGAAATTGCAGCTTATACTTACGTTATTGAGTATCAAAAAAGAGGACTTCCACATGCACATTTCTTGCTGATTCTCAAGTCAAAATACAAGATGTATAGCCCCCAGGAGTATGATCGAATTGTTTCTGCAGAGATACCGGATAAGGCCAAGTATCCACATTTGTATAAAATAGTTATCAAGCATATGCTGCATGGCCCTTGTGGAGCACCTAACCCATCAAATGTCTGCATGAAGAAAAATGGCACATGTAGAAATAACTATCCAAAGGATTTTTGCGAAAAAACCATTCAAACTACTGATGCTTATCCTTCATATCGCAGGAGTAATAGTGGTGTTCAAGCAATGGTGCAAGGAGTTCTGTTGGATAACAGATGGGTTGTCCCCTACAACCCATACCTACTTGCTAAATTTGACTGTCACATTAATGTAGAGATTTGCTCTACCATTAAAGTAATCAAATATATTTACAAATACATTTGTAAAGGGCATGATAGGACAAGTTTTGCAGTTGTTTCTGAAAAACTAGGCTCGATAGTTGATGAAATTAAACAGTATGTTTCAGCGAGATGGGTTTCTCCTGCAGAAGCAATTTGGAGAATATATAGGTTTCCAATTACTGAATTAAAACCAGCTGTTATCCACTTGCCTCTACACCTTGAGAACTATCAGCCTTTGAGTTTTAAGAAACGTGATAAATTACAGAATGTTGTCAATAATACTTTTTTAAGGAAGACTATGCTCACAGAATTCTTTCATGCAAATAAAACAAATAAAATTGCTCAAGAACTGAAACTTACTTATTCAGAAGTTTCAGAGCATTTTGTTTGGAAGGCTGATCAACGGTGTTGGAAATTTCACGAAAGAGGCCATTCAGTTGGTAGAATAATGATAGCTCATCCATCTGAAGGTGAGAGGTATTACTTGAGACTTCTTTTGTCGAAGGTTCGATGTCCAATATCATTTGCAGATTTAAGAACCTATAACGGAGTCCTTGTCAATACATTTCATGAAGCAGCATTACTGAGAGGTTTACTTCAAGATGATCACAGCCAAGAACTTTGTTTGGAGGAAGCTTCTCAGTTTCAGTATGCCTTATGAATTGAGAAGACTTTTTGCTACACTTTTAGTTTACTCCTGTCCAAACGATCCTCTTAAACTTTGGCAGAAATTTGAGCATGCAATGTCTGAAGATTTTCTTAGATCATGTAATTTAAGCACAATAGAAATAAAGAAAAAAGTTTTGCAACAGATAGATAGATTCTTGCAGTCAATGGGAAAGGACATACATTCTTTTAATCTTATTCCAAATAATTTTCTTGTTCTGACTATTGAGAATCAAACAAGAGATCTAATGATAGAAAGAAACATAGCTGTCTCAGAAAGTGACTTAAATGCAGTAGCAGTGCTGTAATCACAAACAAAAGAAAGCATTTGAAGTCATATCTGAAAGGGTTTACCAAGATAAATCCTGGTGCCTTTTTCATTGAATGTCCCAGGAGGTATAGGAAAAACTTTCCTGTACAAAGCATTGCTTGCTGACATTAGATCAAAGGGATATATTGCCCTTGCAACAGCAACTTCCGGAATAGCTGCATCCATTTTGCCTGGTGGAAGGACAGCTCATTCGAGATTCAAAATTCCAATTGATATTGCTGATGGAGCAACATGTAGAGTTAGTAAGCAAACAGCCCTTGCTGCTTTGATAAAAGAAGCAAAATTAATAATTTGGGATGAAGCTCCGATGTCAAAAAGAGCTGCTATTGAAGCTTTAGATGATTTACTCAGAGATTTAATGACATCAAATGAAGTTTTTGGAGGAAAAGTAGTAGTACTTGGAGGGGATTTTAGACAGACATTGCCCGTTGTTTGCAAGGGGACAAAATCTGAAACAATAAATGCCTGTTTGATCAACTCCAGTTTATGGAATAAATTAGAAAAAATTAAATTAACTGACAATATGAGAGCTAGATTAGGATCCTGAATTTACTGAGTTTCTTTTGAGGGTTGGAGATGGAAAAGAACAAGCTTATCATGATGATGTCATAAAAATTCCATCTTCAATTCTGATTCAACATGTAGAGACGGATGATGCTCTTAATAAACTTATAGATATTGTGTACCCGGAATTCAGCAATCTATCCAAAAGCTCAATTTTCCAAGTAAATAGAGCTATACTCACTACGAAAAATCATTTTGTTGATGAGATTCAACGACATTTTGATCCAAAAAATTTCAGGTGAAAATATCTCAGCTTTGATGAGACATCTCAATCCGAATGATCAGTCTGAATATGTTGATTTATTGAATACTCTTGCTCCTGCCGGTATGCCGCCTCACAGATTGTTGTTAAAACCAAATGCGCCCAGTAATGCTCCTTAGGAATCTTGATCCTGCTGAAGGCCTTTGCAATGGAACAAGATTAATTTGCAAAGTTTTGACCCGTAACGTTATTCGTGCAGAAATAACATTTGGTGAATTTGCAGGCAAAGAAGTCTTCATTCATAGAATCCCTTTGCACCCCCCAAATGATGAGCAGTACCCAGTTCCTTATAAAAGGATTCAATTTCCAATAAGGCTTTGTTTTGCCATGACTATAAACAAAGCCCAAGGACAAACTCTTGATTTTGTTAGTATATATTTAAAAGAACCAGTTTTCTCACATGGACAATTATATGTTGCATTGTCACGTGCTAGAACATCAACATCTGTTAGAGTTTTGCTGAGACCTTCTTTTGATTCTTCCAATGTCAATGAAACAAAAAATATTGTCTATAAAGAAGTTTTGGAAGCTTCGCAAATTAATATGCCAAGTACATTTTTTCTGCTCTTATTTTATGACTTTTATTTTCCCTTGCAAGTTAACTTGCTAATTTTCCTTTTATGTTGCATAACTGATAAGTCTTTCTTTCTTTTTTCAGCTTCAACTAGCAATGGCTAGACCTTTGTCTTCTGCAGTGGAAATTGACAAAAATAGCAGGGGCTGGACAGTCTTGATCCAAGTTATAGAAAGGGCAAATGTGCAGACCAGCCGTACTGTACCTCCAAAAAGAATGAAACGCTTCTTGTTTACTGACTCCCAGGTTTAAACTTTTTACATCAACTTTTACTACGTTGTTTTCTTATTTGTGTGTGGCCATTCAGATTAAATTAACTGACTGAATACAACAGGGAACAAAAATCTCAGCTATTATATATGACACCTGCATCAGGTTGTTTTACAACCTTTTATGGCCATTCAGGAGATACTATATCTCAAATGCAGTTGTAAACTACGCACCTGCAGTTTACAGAGTCAGCGAGTATGAATACTCGTGGATCATCAATTCAACCACGTTGGTTGAACCCCATCCTGAGCAAATTCCTCCAAATTTGCCCTGCACTTTTCAGCTAACAAATTTCGCTGATTTGTACAGATATGCTGATACTGATATGTTACAAAGTTAGTATCAATAATTATTTACTGTCTTAAATTGGTTAGCTGATTAGGTGCATTTATTGACTTACATCAAAACTTTTTTCGCTTTTTTTAAGATGTGAAAGCTGTTGTTATGCATGTTTTTCCACAAAAGTAGCAGGGTTCAGGTGCTACAGCTAGAGATTTCGTCATCATCAATGAAGAGTAAATTACTTTGTTATACTCCACTATTTTCCCTTCATTTATACCTGCACATCATGATTTTAATTGTCCTTTATTTTCTTCAAGGAAAAAACCCCTGTTGTTAACACTATGGAATGAGTTTGAAGAGATAGATGGTAACCAAATAGCAAGTCTTATTTCTACTGCACCTGTTATCGTTGCTATGCGAGTAAAAGTCACTACCTTTAATAGTGAGCCTCTTTCTCATCAGCATTTACTTTCTTTTTGTGCATGATAAATTATGTAATTCATCTTCATTTCGTTTATATATACAGCTTTGTCTTTGACGTCTAGAATGTCGTCTGCATTCTTATTGAATCCTCCTTTGCCAGATCTCAGCGCAAATGAAAGACTGGTAATTATTGCTTTTATTTGTTAAAAAAGTCATTTCACTCTTTTATTTCAATACATTGCACACAGCAAAAATTATATTCTTTTATCTCTTATAACAGGTACATGAACAACAAAGAAGATTTAAAGCTGCTGCTTGAAGCAAAAGTTTATAAAAATCCTAACTTTTCTGTTGTCCTATTCCCAGAGAGTATGATATTATAACTATTAAAGCAGCACAAGATGCGTTTAAAAATGTAATTCTCTAATGCTCTGCAATTCTTGCTCTCTTTTTTACATTAATCATTTTCGATGCTTTATCATTTTGTTTTTAACTTATAATGAATTTGTTGAATATTTTCTATTTGTAGAACCAACAAAAAGAAACATGGATAAAAGGAGATGCAAAGCTTATTCGTGGCTAGACCAGGTTTTGGTACACATCTTGCGCCAACTGTCAAAAATCAGTCAATGCTGATGTAGACTGGACAATAACCTGTCCTTCATGTAAGGCATCTACTCAAGCTGAACTGAGGTGTCACATTGCCATCAAACTAACTGATGCCACAGGAAGCTTAGATTGTGCTGTATTCGGTCAAGATGTAGAGAAGTTGATTCCCTTTACTGCTGTTAAACTCAAAGAACAAGAGGAAAGTGTAAGTGCACAAACAAAGACACTCATTTTTAAACTCTCATTTGAACATTAAACAAACAGTTTTGACTCATGTTTCAAATAAATTTACATTTGCAGGGTGAAAATATTGAACCACAATTTGCAGAATCCATAAAAAACAGACAATCATTTGCTTTTTGAGAAGCTATGATCTTGAGTTTCGTGGCCAATTACAGAAAAGACACAACATTCTCAAAGCATACACTCTTGATGAATACTTTATGCTCTCATCACCAGCAATCCATGCACAAACATCAATCACTGCCACTCCATATGAAGCATCTGTTATCATCTCTCAAAAAGATGCAAGTGAAGATGAAATGTTCAGCCCGACAACAAAATTGATAATTCAAGAAATTGCTGAACAAGTTGTAGCTGTTAAGAATGTTGCGTCAACATCGATAGGAGCAAAAAGAGCGCTTTTTGGCACTGAAAACCAACCTGAACTTCCAGCTTCATCTGTTGAACCAACCTTCTCTGTGGCCATTGAACCCATTTCCTCTACACCCATAGAAATCTCACTTGAACGCTCCTCTCAAATTGCTGGTAAACTTGCTGAATCATCTAAGAAAGACACAGACGAAAGTCCTTCAAAAAAGCCAAAAGGTAGCCTGTGATTCTGATGAAATGATGCAAACCTTGAACATACTTTTGTCTATTAATACTCTAACTGGCTGTTTTAAGACTTCCTTTTGATAGCATGTTATGGTTCATTAAATTTGGTAAATAGCCATAATTTAAAGATTCATAATATGTCTTTTTTGTAACTGGTGAAGATCTTGTGTAATGTAAACCTAACAGCCTGCGTAGACTTTCTATGATGTACTTATAAATGGTTGGACATCTGAAAAAGTTGTATGTATGCAGCATTTTGTGATCTTTTGTGGCTGTTCATATGAATACAGCTTGCAGTATTAGCTCTGTTGGTTTTAGTACTACATTCAGCTTGATATGGGAATGTGATGATGTCAGATTTTTTATGCCATTTCTTAAAAAGGTCAACTTGAAAAGTTTGCATATGCTGGCCATGTTTTGTATTTTGTATTTGTAAGTTGTGTCTGTGTTAAGCATTAGGTTCTTCACGCACAGGAGAAACAGAGACTCCTAATGACAAATGATTTGAAAAATTGCTTTGTCATGTGACGTTAAAGATAAACTATTGCTCATTGTTATTGGAAATTGATCAACAGCTTGTTATCTTTTCCAATTTCTGGTTGTTTGGTTGGTTTTTTTAGCAACTGCAGGAATTCAATACATCAATCTGCTCAATAACTTTCTTTTTTTTGTTTTTATTTTCTTTTGCCCTTTTGTACTTACGTCCGGTTTGCCAAGCTTTTCATTCTCCTATCATCTCATTCCCCTATGAGCAGTGGGCAGTGGGCTGTGGGCTGTGGACAGTGGACAGTGGACAGTGGCTGTGCGTAGCACAGCCAGCCCTGCCTAGTATATATATATATATATATTTTCTGTATGGTTAAAGAGAGCAACGTCCATTCATGCGACTTTAATGAGAGTGCTAAGAGCTTGATTGTTATTTTAGGTTGCTTTGATATTTGATAGTTTGTAGTAACGAATAATGGATTGAATGATTACGATTCCTTTTCAATGATCAGCATTCAAATCTTACCATTATTAAATTTGTAAATATTATCGTATTTCTTTCATTGTAAACACTTTATAATAATGAAAGACAGGAACAAATTAAAAAAAAAAAATAAGACTCTCGTTGTATTAGAATAAGAATTAAAAAAAAAAAAAACTTTGTAATGAAAGACAGTAAAAAATTCCAAAAAAAAAAAAAAAAAAGTAAACCACTAGGCTAGAAATAAAGTCCGACAGTTAATAACTATATATATATATATATATATATATATATTATATAATATCGATTATCTGACTTTTGTTTGGAACGCAAAAACCTGCTGTACAAAGAACTGACTCGGAGAGCGAGCAGCGTGGGAGGCGAGTTTTGTCACATTATTTTCTTTGATTGTTTGTTGTTAAGTCTCTGGCAAACTAGGCCGGGGAGGAGGAGGCAACAACAAAAGTCAAAAGGGTAAAGGATCGCTGCTTGCTTGCGGCCTGCTGGTTCCGGCGGCCGGGCGGGCTCGCTGGCTGGCTGGCTGGCTGGCTGGCCTACCTAATCGGGCTACTACTTAATCGACCGGTTACTTAAGTCTCTGGAGATTTGAGAATTTTCCGTCCATAAAATCTATAGAAATGGGAAAGTGGTGGTGGTGCGATATCCGCTATCTTCTCCTTTTTGCTGTGATCCCTTTCATCTACATTCAGGTTCCTTTCTCCCCCTCTGTGCCCTGCCCACCCTATTTCAATTCCATTTTATCTTTTGTTTTCTCTGAACCCTAATTCTCCTTCTATTTTTTTTTTAAATTACTACTACTGGTAGTAATGATGATTTCTGTATTTTTTTGCCTCCCCCTTATTTCCTTTTTTTTTTATAAATCTTTTGTGGAGAAAGAATCCATTTTTTCTTTTTTTTTTGTGTACTTATTGTTATTTCCAAAGATTATATTGTTTCTTATTTGTGCTGATTCCTTTTTTGAATAAACTCACCGTATTTATACGATTGGATCATATGCTGATCCAATCTGATTATGCTGATCGTCCGTTCTCAGGTGCGGCTCTTTGCCACCCAATCTGAATATGCTGATCGTCTTGCTGTGGCTGTATGTTTGCCTCTTTTCAATTCACTTCCATACTCAAACATGCATGATCCTTTATTTTTTATTTTTATTTTTTTTTGAGTATTGAATGTAAGACTAAGTTCGCTATTAGTAGATTGCATATATGGACTACTTGTCATCTCACGGCATCCTATTTTAGTGTTACAAATTCAGTCTACACTACCTATTGGTTGGAGGTGAACCTGTTGATACGATATTAGTTTATTAAAATTCTGCTAGTTCCATGTGGATTCTGCTTAATGCTGTCAATAAAGGCTACTATGTCTCAAAAATAGAAACTCGAACTCTTTCACTTCTGAATCAAAACATGTATTACTATGTTTTTCTTTTACATCAGTGAAATGTATAGAGAAGAATCCATTAGGACAGGACTGTCCGGGGCCTAAATTACATGATGTATTACACCATGACTCTTATTGATGTCATCACTAAGTTCACAGTTAGGAGCTAGTAATTGTTTTGAGGTCTTCTGTTTTGGCTTTGACAATCTTAATGATCCAAAGACTCAAATTGCTAATGCTGTAATCTCACACTTTTTTTTTTTCTTGATTAAATTTATCTTCTTCCGCCTTGCTGTCATTTAATGCCTAACAGTTACCCCTTGTTCAAGGTTAGGGAATAATATTTGTACCTCAGATATGGTAGTTTATTGATGATGGTAGGTAGAAGCAGAAAACCATTGCACAAGCCAGACACGTTTACTGATTGATCAGATTAGCATGCAACAGGGAAGGATTGTGGCCCTTGAAGGTATGCTATGTCTTCACAGTGTTCTTAGTTCTTGTCATTTGTGTCATTTCATTTCTATGTTCTTGGAATTTTTATAATCCTATCTGCCATCACATGCAGAAGGAAATTTATTATAGTAGCAGCACAAGCAATTATTAGATAAACAAATGTTTTGCATCACACATGGAAAGTTCAATTTTTGTCTGACGTAACCTGTTATGAAGGAAAATGCAGGAAGCAGGTTTCATACAATTTGTTTCCTCTTCATCCTTTCTTTGAAACCATACAGTTTTGCTTAATACAGTTTGAAGTCTGCCTTCTTCAAAAAGAAATATTGAAATGCTATGATGTTTGCTTAATTCAATCATTGAAGAGATATTAAATTTTTATTTCGTCTACTTGAACTGAGTTTTTGCTTACCATTTCAGAAGAAAGGATGAGACAAGACCAGGAATGCAGACAATTGAGGGCACTTGTTCAAGATCTCGAGAGTCTGTCCACAATACTAACTGCTATTCCTTTATGACTTGTAAACAGTACTCTTTCTTGCCATTGTTAAATAGATTATCTTTTTGTTACTGATAGACCTGATGATTAAGGGCTACATTTTGCTTGGGAGAACCCACAGCACACCCATTGCATCTAATTGAAAGCCTTGAATATGGTGTCGGCACTTTCAACTCCATGTTAGCATCTATTCAGAGATCTGTTTAGGAGTGCCTTGGAGTAGTATGAGATTATCTTTGTGGAAATTTAAATCCTGTATGAGTGTAATCCAGAACTACAGAACTAAATTAGATGACAAAGTATACATCCTCACTAACCCAACCAACCAAAATAAATAAATAGAAACATTGTCCATGCTTTTGGTT
Organism: Mitragyna speciosa; assembly: GCA_024721245.1. Taxonomy (NCBI): domain Eukaryota; kingdom Viridiplantae; phylum Streptophyta; class Magnoliopsida; order Gentianales; family Rubiaceae; genus Mitragyna; species Mitragyna speciosa. The sequence continues at coordinate 29,607,166 of CM045558.1, forward strand.
TTGCTGCTAAATGAACCATTCTCCCAAAACTTTGGATGGAAAACAATACAAATGTTGTGGAGTCCTGTTGCTTCTGAGTTCATAAATTAGGCCCATGTTTGTTACAAGAATATTGAAGTATCTTATCTATAATTTCATACCAACAAGCATCATAGAAACTATGAAGCCAGGATCACAGTAGAATACTTGCCATTGTCTGGCAATTGAATTTGCCTTGCCCAATTCTTCGATTATTGGCGCATCCTCAAGAAAGCAAAGAAAAGACCAACTACTTTTATAGGAATCCTTTAACTCTTGCGTATAACTCATAAGTATATATGAAATGAATTTATGGGTTTGTGCATGATGGATAATCCCTTTGTTCTCTTCTCGTAGGGAAGGGCCTCAAGAAGTTAATTAGCAATGTGCAGGTTTGTAGTGAAAAAGAAAATTTTCTTACAGCCTAATGTTTAAAGATCATAGCTTTCTATCTTTCCAACGATCTACGTCACTGTGTAAATCAGGTGCCAGTAGCAGCTGTTGTAGTTATGGCTTGCAATCGTGCTGATTACCTTGAGAGGACCATCAAATCTATCCTGAAGTATGTTTGTGCTTTAAGGCACCATTTGGTATTGATGGAATAGAAGAGAAAGGAAAGGAAAGCAATAGAAGGGATTACATGTTTGTGTTTGGATTGATCTTTGAGGAGGGAAAGGAAAAGGGATGGAGAGAAAGAACAGAAAGAATAAGTTCCAAAACTCAAGTTTATTTCCGTATAAAAGTTCAGACAGGGAGGGAAAGGAAATCATGATCAATATTGATCAAAATACCTAAAATACCATAATTTTTACAGGAATTTTAACCTTGTTTCCTTTCTTTCCTTCCATTTCTATCCCCTTACCAAAAAATGTAGTAAATTTTTTCTTCCTGTTCCATCCTTTTATATCCTATCAAAACAAGAATACTTCCCTTCGTTTCTCTTTAACTAATATCTTTTCCATTGGTTTCCTTTCCTTTCCTTTCCTTTATTCTCCTTTCTTTATATTCTAATGGTGCCCAAGCATTTTTTGTGCTTACTGATGAAATCATACAAGTTTTTAGCTCACCATTATGAACGTGTTCTTTGTGTCAACCAGATATCAAAAGCCTGTTGCATCAAAGTATCCTCTCTTCATATCGCAGGTACATTCATGAATTCTTTTCATTCGGGATGTAGATTGTCTTTTCTATTTGATGTTTCACGTTTAATGACATTGTGGAGGTTTCCTGCAGTTTTCATGTTTTGTTCTGTTTGTGGGCAGGATGGTTCAGATCCAAATGTTAAAAATAGGGCTTTGAGTTATGATGAGTTGACATACATGCAGGTATTTCTTGTTCTTTGTTGTTTGTGGCTGCCTTGCTAATAAGTTAATCACATACAATTTTCAAATCAATGAAATTAGGAGACTGTACTTTTGGGCATTTCGCTTTGAGTTATTATGAGTTGACATACATGCAGGTTTTTCTTGTTCTTTGTTGTTTGTGGCAGCCTTGCTAATAAGTTAATCACATACAATTTTCAAATGAATGAAATTAGGAGACTGTATTTTTGGGCATTTCCCTTAAAATAGCACCTTTCTGCGATGTTAACACAAAACCGCATAGTCGTCCACTTGAGATTGCGAGTGAGTTTTTACTTGTCAAGATTATGAAGGCAAGATTGTGCTTTTTTTATTTTCATCATTGACTTGTCTTAATAAACTTAGAATTCTCTTTAAATGAGTTTGTTTTTTAATGGTTTTAATGATTGGCATTGCAGCACTTGGATTATGAAGCTGTCCACACAGATAGACCTGGGGAGTTGATCGCCTATTATAAGATTGCACGTATGGCTGTTTGGATGTCTTCTTTAAATGACATTTAAATCTCTCTCTTATGTTTCAATGGTGGTGTAGGTCATTACAAATGGGCATTGGATCAGTTGTTTTACAAGCACAATTTCAGCCGAGTCATCATACTTGAGGGTTCTGATATCTCCTTTTTGAATACTTCTACTGTCTTCTCTTGCTTTCACTAAGAGGCAATACACATGACTTGCAGATGATATGGAGATCGCCCCAGATTTTTTTGCCTATTTTGAGGCTGGAGCAATGCTTCTTGATAGTGACAAGTTAGTTATCTATTGAAGAACGTCAAGTTCTTGTGAAGTGCTTTACTTTCTCTAATCTAAAATATTAACTTTTGACAATAGGTCCATTATGGCTATATCTTCGTGGAATGACAATGGACAAAAGCAGTTCGTGCATGATCCTTGTAACATTCTCATTTTTCTTTTGGTTTGGCCGTTCAATAGTAACAAGTTTGAAATAGAAGTTTAGCTGAATCAATTTGCACAATGCTGTTAATGGAAACAAAACTTTATACAGTATTTTGGGGCTGTTTGAGATACTTGTCCTTGAGTTGAGCTTCTGTTCAGTGATCAAAATGATTAATTTATTTCAGAAATGACTCATGATTGCCCTTACCGTGCACTTGAAAAAAATTTTCTGCTTATACTTGTACCCAATGATGTTCTTTGCAGATGCCCTCTACCGCTCAGACTTTTTCCCTGGTCTTGGATGGATGCTTTCTAAATCAATGTGGGATGAATTGTCTCCAAAGTGGCCAAAAGCATATCCTTCTGGACCTTTGTGTTTTCTTCATTCACACAACTTACATACACAGAGGGACTTGTATTATTTTATGTCTACCTTCATTTTATTATTTATATCACATATAAAAACTTATGCCACAATCTTTTGATCATTTTCTTGACCAAACGTTTACTTACTGGGATGATTGGTTGAGACAAAAGGAGAACCACAAAGGTCGACAGTTTATTCGACCGGAAGTGTGTAGAACATATAATTTTGGTGAGCAGGTAAGGATATCTGATGACTTTACAGATTTTTCCTGTTTTACATTTTTCAGTTTGTCTTGTACGGATAAAAGAGCATGTTTAGATGTTGATGTCCTGTCATTGCATAGCTGAGTTTGTCTCTGGATATGTTGTCATCTATAATTGAGTCTATCTTCTATTTTGAGGACACATGTGGTCATGGCTAAGAAACTTAGTTTGGATACTGAATACTATACGTCGATTAAGATACTTAGTTTGGACACTGAATACTTTACATTGTCGTCGTTTGCTTCTATTTTGTTTCTGGACATGTCATGCGAACAACCTACCTATATTGACTCCACTATTTTAAGTCTTTTGTTCCCGTATCTGTAGAGCTGATATTACCAGTGTTTAGGTATTCATGACTCTCTCTCTCTCGACTTCAATTTAATATTGTGTCTTTCCTCTTTCAATTCATGTTTTTAAAATTGCCCCCTGTTTCAATTCCTCTTGACACATTTTCTGGTTCCTGAAATCTTATTTACTTACTTGTAGGGTTCTAGTTTGGGGCAGTTCTTCAAACAATATCTTGAACCTATTAAGCTGAACGATGTACAGGTATATATCTGTTGTCATGGCTTTATTTCTTTGTTTTCACTTTCTTCGTCACCTGCTACTATACACACTTTATCTGATCTTTTGTTTATTATTTGTTCGTTGGCCATAGGTTGATTGGAAGTCTATGAACTTGAGCTATCTAATGGAGGTATTAATTACAGCTTGAACTGGAATTTGTTTCGTAAGACAAAAAGACAGAAATTACTTAGAGAAATTTTATGTCTTCCATATGTTATTTATTGAATCTCATTCCAAATTTTCAGGACAAGTATGTGAAGCATTTTGCTGACATGGTTAATAATGCTAAACCTGTGTATGGAGCTGATGCAGTTCTAAAAGCATATAACATAGATGGTGATGTGCGCATTCAATACAAAGATCAAAATGATTTTGAGCTCATTGCTCGTCAATTTGGAATTTTTGAAGAATGGAAGGTAATAATATGGATATGGGTACCTTTTTTCATTTCCGTGAAGTTGATATTTGTTTGATCTGACTTTGAAATAGAACTGTATTTGAACTTTAATGTCTGGTGGTCAAATAATCAAGATACTGTTTCATTTGTCATATACATTTCTAAGATAAAAAACATCTTTCAATTTTGGTTCATAAACTTTTATTAATTTTATCTCTCCCATTGCTTTTCTACTTTGTTCTTGGTCTTTGGTTCATGCATAATGTACAATTTTAAGTCCTAAATGAGATGGTCCATGGGGAAACCTCACTCTGCTTTACTAGATGCTATGAGCCTATGGCAGCAACACTTGTGCTTTCCCAGCAGAAGTATAATAATCATTGTGAAAATGAAATAAATCGTCCCATCATTCTATTTTCTTTCCTTTTTTAGGATGGGATACCACGAGCATCCTATAAAGGAGTAGTAGTTTTTCGGTTTCAAACCCCAAGACGCGTATTCCTTGTTGGTCCTAATTCCCTCCATCAGCTTGGGATTGGACACACCTAGAGGTAACAAGCATCTGCTCTTTGCCAATTTCTTTTTAATCAGAGCAAGCTTAAACAGTTAGTGTATTAAAAGTTACTCAGGCATCTCTATTCTTGTATATTACTTCACATGTTAAAATCAGCCGTGTTATGTGTCTTGCCATATGCCGCATCCATCACCGGATAAACCGATGGAAATAGCTAGGTAAAACGTAGGAGCTATGTGTATGGCTCTTCCAATATTAGCTTATGCCTGATGTGCTACAATTATTGAAACAAAGAATAATTAATATGTTTGATCATGTCTTAAGTTATTGACTGACAGGTATCCCTCTCTTTCTCTCCGAGCAGGGTTTTTAGAAGAGTACAGAATTTTTGGCAAACAAAGATGGGTTTAGTGATGTGAACCTCTGTAAGCATGCAGAACCGTTATGCGCAATTTATTATCCAGTTTACTTTTGGGGGGAGCTGACCGCGACCGGTACCTCACAGTTATATGTTTCTTGAAGTTCTTATACAGGAGAGTTAATATTGAAGTGTGCTACTAACTGATGCATTTTAAGTGGAGACTAGGATGAATTATGGCCGTCCATGTGCTAAAATAGACAGCATTATATGCTCACATAGGCCCCTTATTCACCCTTATTCCCTATACGTAATGAGAAGATCATGTCACTTTTTTGTAGGCTATCAAACTTAATCAAATCGACACATACTGTTGTAGTTTTGACGTTTTATTGCCTCCAGAGTCATGCAAGGTAAGAGCGGTGCATTGAGACAATTTATTATATCCTAAAACATCTTTTCTACGCTGCATAAGACTTCACTTTGGAATTCTAATGTGTTAGTTGGGTGTTGACTCTTTTTGTATCAATTACATTGTTTCTAAGCTGTGGAAATGTGGCCTTCTAAGCCTACAGGTATGCAAGTACTACATGCTTCTAACGAGGATTCTATCCAGATATTGTGCCCTTAAATGATTCAGAAAATCAGTTTAACAAGACGTCACTTCTGTATTGTTGCAAGAGAATAGAGCAAGCTACAAAGTCCCCCACATGTTCGATTCCAAAATGGCAACTCTTGATTCTAATTCGAACGTGATTTTCGCTTCATTTGCAAATACATCAAGAAGCGTTCTTTTTTCCTTTTTTATTTTTGTCGGGTGGCGGACTCTCGATGGTACCGCAAATGGGATCTAAAAGTCATAGCGTTTATTATCAAATGTTTTGAATAAAAGTGCCAAACATCAGCATTGATATTGAGTGAAATTTTTGCAATAAATAGTCCCAAACATTATAATTTATATTAAGTGCAAAGTTCAACTGGAATTACAGACACGGCAGTATCGCACTGTAACAACACAATAAGACGCACTAAAAGCTAAGCTGGAAAGCACTAAACAAAAGAAGCAGACAACACATGAGAAAAAAAGAAATGCGACGTTGTTAGGAATACGGGAAGCAAGCCCCGTATTGTTAGAATTAAAGCTAATCCATTTATAAAATATGTATGAATGATGGGTAATGGTGTTGATGATGGTCTTTGATATGTGGCGCTGGCTGAGGTCATAGCAAAGAAAGGTGGCCTTGCTCCACCAGGGATGTGATACAATCCTCGAACATTTCTGGGATGGACCTGAAGTTCTTGAATCCTAAGCAGTTTAACTTTGCCGTATTCAAGTCATAAGAAGGTCTGCCATCAAGTCTGTGAAACCTGAAACAACAAGAGGCCCGTGCATCACAACTTCTTAATGAAGTAATACTTAAATTAGTCACTACCCCAACACAGGCATGGTACGGGAATCATTTCGATTACTTTTTTGATACTAGTATAGTAATTGATTCTTGTGAAAAAAATAAAAATGAGGATAAACAGCACCTTTTGGGAATAGGCAGGGAAGGGTAGCGTGTGGATAAAATGGACGTAAGCTCATCATTGTCAACAACAGTTGAAGAACAGAGGTAGCGTCCTTTAGCATCTTTATGTTCATACACAAGGATATGGCACAGCGCAACATCATCAATGTGCACATATCCCATTCTTCCATGCCATTCAAATTTCTGCGTCTCTCCTGTACATTACTTATGCTTTAGATGGCGTGATCATGATCATCAGTAGCTGATTAGCAGTATATAATAGCACACGAGAATGATTGATATCCATGCATTCCATTTCTAACTATCAAAATTGATGGGTGCATATTAACAATTGCTTGTAATTCATCAAAATGATAGGTAGTACCTTTAAGCAAGCCTAAGACATCGGCTGCTGTGGAACATAATTCTGGAGGTAAACTCGGTCCAATAACAAATGAGGGGAGAACAGTGACCAGAGCAATCTTGTTTTCATCACAGAATTTCCATGCAGCCTTCTCTGCCAGGGTTTTTGATAAAACATACCAGATCTTCTTGCATTGCAAGAGCATCCAAATTAATACAAAAAATATCATATCCATGATGAATTCATATTTGTGTTTGTAGGCTACTTTTGCTCTTACACTATAGAACAATATGGAAGGTCTACAAGTACAAGCAAATTTACATACTGATCACGCCAAATGCAGATACTGAAGAAACAAATATACCTTTAATTTCTCACAGAGTATCTCAGAGCTCCAAGATGATTCGTCCAGTGGTATATTGGGATCATAATCCTCTCTTGCCCTCACAGTCGAAGAAGATGAGGTCAGAACTACACGCTTCAGAAATGGATTCTTCTTGCACGAACATAGCACATTTAGTGTACCCTCAACAGCGGGTTTCAAGATTTCAGCCTATTCCATTAAAAATTAGATTAAGAGTTTTGTGAGGTATTCCAACTTCCAAAAGGTGGTCACTCAACTGTGCATTGTACAAAATCACACAATGATAATATGGATTTCGTTTGTGGTTCTAATTCTGAACTAGTTTTCCCACCCATTCCATAAGAAAGTAATATGCCCACTTGGGGAAAACTTAGAACGGTCCAACCCACCCTATCTCTCTCTTTCCCGTTTTAATTCTCAAGTAATCGTAATACTTCTTTTGGTTTGCTAGTTCATCCCTCCAATTTTAATGCCGCCAGTTCCACTGAGGACTTTCTTATAAGATAGATACATGATGGGAGATCAAATTAAAAAAAGTTGGTCAAAGTTGCATCAACAATTAAAAATTACGTGCCTTTGGATCGGATGTAGGTTGCCCTAGAACAGGGGAAGCAGTATGAAAGACACCTTCACAACCCATAACTGCATCATCAAAGCTCCCTTCCTCCAATAAGTCGCCCTTCACCAGCACTAGTCTCTCTTTTGCTCCCTCCAGCCTCCAAAGATGTGCTACCTTCTTAGCATTTTCTGTTTATGCCACAACTCACAACAGATGATTTGCCATTCAGTTACTTGTTGATATGGCAAGCTCCTGGTACGTATTCTATACCGTTCCCTGCCCAGGCACCAACCCCAAAAAAACAAAAGAACAAGAGCAAATGGGAGAAAAAATTTACCTGGATCTCTGACTGTGCCAGTTACTTGATAGCCAGACAACAGCAGTCGCTTGATTAGCCAAGAAGCCAGAAAGCCAGATGCACCAGTCACGCACACTTTACCCTTGAGCTCAACATTTTCCTCCATCTCCTTTTCTCTTTCTGTTCTTAGCTTTTGTTTCTCTTTTCACTGACCCTTTTCAATAGTTCAGTGCGCTATTACAATTGAGTTCCGAGATGGCTTGTAGCTGTACCTTCTCAGCATATTTATCATTCCGTTTTTCTAGAATATAGATACATCCAATGCTCGTGAAGCATTGGAAGCATCCTAGGTTTTACAGAAGGTAAGTCATCTAAGTTTTGTGAGGCATCCTCTTTATAACTAATAGTGCAAATAGTAATAAAATCCCTCCAAGGCCTTCAATTGTGACTTGTGAGGTTGACAATGAAGCTAACCTGTTTTAAAAATATCTTTGTCCTTGAAGCTAATCATGCATCTGTTGCCCTTATTTCTTTTCTCCCCAAGACATAATGCAAAGACAATGCATAGCTTCTATTTAGCATTACTAGGGAAATGTAAGGATTTTCCTTGTATTTTGGGAATTCTTGCATAGATCATCATGCTGAAATAACAAACATTTGGTGTGTCCCCCCACCAATTTAAAGGGCTACTCAAATTGCAAACCATCATCACGTGTTTCACCTCCAATAACTAGTGGTTCGATCCTTAATATGTTTGGATACAAAACAGGGCAAACTTTACTCAGTCCACAAAATCCATGTAACAATACAGTAAAAATTGCAAAACCCAGGTGCATGTTGTTCTCTCCTTGCCTGTGAATGGCACACTCATACAGTCGGCAATCAATTATCCTGAACATCAGCTTTTTTCCACCAAAAGAAAAGAATGATCTAATTGCTTTTTTAAACACCTGCCCCTCCCAAGGAGAAAAAAAATGGTGTAGTGCTTGTGCAAGGTCATTAACGAAAACATACTACACAAAGAAAAAGTTTCAAGGATGCACAAATTTTTGTTTAAGAATGAAGCAGACACCACCAAAAGGGGACAACAGGAGACGCCTTATTTCAGAGGCCTACTAAAGGATGCACACATGGTCTGCAAGTATAAAGATCAACCATGTTACCTCACCAAAAATAGTTGCATATAATCCAGAACTGAAATCTTTTACAGCAATTTTATTTGTTTTGGCTCTGACGGTTTAATCATCCTCACTGGACAAAACAAATCTACTAGTATATAGGAAAATTGACAAGTTAAGAAAATTATTAAAAATCAAAGATCATGGAACATACGCTGAAACACATATCTTGAAAATTGTAGGCAATAGTGATGCTGAAGTGAATCAATCATGGCCAATAATTTGCTTTTAGCATGCAGTATTCAGCACAAATTTTTTTCAGATGACTTGTGTTGTAATAAAGGTAGAAAATCGAGAAATACTAAGCTTATATAGCACGATGATGGACTGTAAATAGTGATAATAAAATACATATATAAAACTTTTATCCAACTAGTTTTGCCCCAAAACAGAAACAAAATTTGCATGCTTTTCCACACAATAAATCCCATAATTTGTCATCTTTACCGTCAATACCACTTTTGTCTTCAGTTGCAGTCTCATCAACATCCCCCAGCAGCATATAGGTCTTTGAGATTATAACAGGGAGTTATTTAGCAGATACAATGGGGTGAAAGAATTGCCACATTTAGTTGAAGACCTTTCTTTGTCTCCCAAACGTGCACGCACGAATTGACCCAGAAAGTCGAGTCAGTGTGGCAATTAGATTCAAGTGACTTGTAATGCAGAGATTATATAGTTACCTGGTGCATCAACAAGTTGGTTGAAGGGTGTCAGGGACTAAAGAAATAATGATCAATGCCCCCGGCAAAGCTGGAACAGAAGATGCAAGTCTACTCAGTTTCTTACAGAAAGAAATAGCCAAATATGTTGGAAGAAGGTTTGATTTTTCAAGCGAGAATCAATAAGCTGCAAACAGAATTCGAAGTCAGGGCGAGGATGACATAATAAAGGAGACGAATTGAAAACTGAACTTCAATGATGCAAATAAAATACTATGCTATAATCATTGAGATCAAAGACTACCCAAGCAAATTTATGACTAAAATTACCAACGAGTGATTTATACCAAACAGAGTTGAGTAGAGGCAAATGAAATGACTAAGATTTGCCCAATCTCAGCATTTGTCAGCCTTTGTCAATTTCCTTTTGCCCTTTCAAGCCAACCAACCTTCCTTCCTTCCTACCTATCCCTCCTGCATCCTCCTCCCACTCACTCTAGTTTCCTCAATCTCCCCCACCGTCATTCCTCCCCATACATCAGTCCCCTTAAAGACTACCCTTATTATACCCCTTGGAGAGTTTGACTAATCTAGTGCACCAGTTCCACTAGTATTAGTTTTTGCCCCTAAACCTTAAGCAGTTGGTTGATGTACCTTCTCCAACAAATTGATGTGGAAGTCATTTGCCCCCTTCAGTGTTTGGTGCCGAATCGCTTAGCAAATTTGCAAGGGAAGTACAAAAGTAGGATTGCTATGGAAGCTGTGGATGCTTAAATAATTTTTGGCCACTTCCCAAAACCCTTTAGTAGTCTTTAATGGTTCTCAATATTTTCTTGTTTCTCTTTTTTGAAATATTAATGATGATGATTAAACATAGAACATTCCAATTTATCAGATTGCCTCTCAAATTCTTCTTTCTTGTCCTTTATATTTCATAATCTATTATTAGTCACTCAGCAAAATAAATAATTAATATATAGATAGGCCTGAGCCAAAAAAAAAAAAAAGGACTTGAAGCATAGCCTTCCTATTGTTCGCTTCCAAATATAATATAAACAAGTTCGTAAGAAGAAGTGAACATCCATAGCCTTGAAGCATATTCTAGATTGGACTTTTTAGCGGAAGTAATTTCGGGTGAGGCATCCACAGCTTTGGACATATTTAGCACATCTGCGAAAGAAGCATGAGATCATCTCTCAACGTTTTAAACTTTTACCGTCAGACAAAGCCCAATTAGGTATATGGTACTCCAGTATTTTTTACACCCACAGAACCAACCAAAACTGGAAAATCCGAAACACAGTATGAAATGAAATTCAAAACCATCATTTCCTCCCCCTTATAATCAGTTGTTCTTGGCAATAGTAGCCTGCTTTGCACCAAGTGAAAAGAACTCGCTGATCACCTCCAGAGGCATGCCCTTAGTTTCCGGAACCTTCAAGAACACAAAACACCAGGAGATGACGCACACCACTGCATATATCCCAAAAACACCACCAAGCCCAATCGAAGACAGCATCACTGGCAGCGTATACGTAACAATGATATCTCCAATCCAAAATGTGAGGGCACAGATGGCAATGCAGATTCCACGTACACGGGTTGGAAATATCTCTGCACAAAGTATGTTGGGAATAGGGCCAAATCCCATGACAAAAAAGCAGAAGTAGAGCACCACACTAACAGTTGAAATAGCTGCATTTGCCATCTTGCCCACGTTAACTACATTTCCGATAACTAAAATGACCAGTGTTGCGATGAGGACGGGAATGGTGCTGAGCAACAAACTCCTGAAACAAACAGGGAAAGTAGAAAAGTATGAGATGACAAGTAGCTAGAATGGCAAACCACTCTCATCCATGCCTTTCGAAAATTTCAAGCCACTCATATGCACAAATACCCGTATCAACCGTATTGATATATTGCACCTACTATTGTTGGTGAAAAGTGCTAAAGTTAACCTAATCAAAGTCATACAATGAATCTACAGCAGCCACCAGCAAAACCGAAAAAAAAAAGACAAGCCTCCGATCATGATATGTTATGCACACGAAGAGGATTCGCTTACATGTACTTCTGATGACAGAGGATGGAGATCACCATTTGGACAGATTAAACAAATGGAAATCATACAGGGCTTAAGTTTCATCATCGAATTACATTTTGCATTCAGAAAGTTTCTTCCAACTTCCAACTCAATCAAATGAAGTGCAAGCTAAACAGAATGTCTGCGTATGTCATGACAAAAAGTACAAATATTCATAACAATCCTCTCTTGCCCCACCATGTCACAAAGAAGGAGGTGGAATCTCCACATCAAAGAGAGAGTAGATTGTATATGTTATGTCATGATAGGCATGAAACTAGAAGTTCTTTTACTACTTCATTCACCTGTCTGACTACTACTCCTTTCCTGTAGGAAAGGCTTCCTCGCTGAAAGTCGATTGTACACTTACTTTCATTAAAGTGGATTATTTAACCTCCTGAAAGTCAGATGCAAGTAGGCTAAGTCTACGTTATAACCTCCTAAAATGTCCAAAACATATCAACTTCTGGAGTAACAGTATCCATTTCTCTTGTTTTAAAAATTAATGCTAGATGATCATAACTTAAAAAGAAAAGGCAAATATTCTGGATTGAACATGTCACCAGATATGAAAGGAAGTGATATCCAGATGCAATGATTAACAAAAAGCACAAAACTCAAACCTCAAAGACATATATATCTTTGAATCAATAGGCTCAAAACCAATCCGTAGACTCAAAGCAAACAACTCAGTGCCCAACAAAAATTTTAAAAAGCTACCTTCTGCCAGATATATCCATAAGCCTCATGGCAATAGCTATTGATGGCAACATCAACAAAGTAGTAATAGCACTAATAAGCAGAGATGCAGATGCTGAACTAATGCCCATATTTGACAGAAGAACTCCAACGCCTGCCTGCTCAAGTATCTGGGGAGTGTAGTACAGCACACCATTTATACCTGAGAACTACATATAACGAAGCAAGTTAAAGCCTGAAAACGACACAAATGTCAATACTAATAAAGTGTAACTAATGAGTGTGCTCCAAAAGCCTCCCTGTATATTTCAATTGAAGAAAATATTGCCTGGAAATTAACATGCATGAGCTTATGCTTTCCTGGCTATATCCAGTGAACATCAGGGAATCAAACATAAAAAGAATTTCATTCAATGTGGAAGCACCAAGTTTAAAGATATAAATGACATAACTTTGACAAATTCAGGTAAGAGAAGAAAAGGTACTTCTAAAAACATCCAAGAATGACTAATTCTAAACATTTCAACAATTTTCATATCCATCTATGATACTAAACAAATGCAGGGAATCCTCGATATCTTTCTTAAACATCAAGTCTTGACTTTTCCTTCTTTGGGGTTTGAAGAACGGACTCACACTGAAGATAATTTTTAGGGGATCAGATGATGGTGCTACATGTTGATTCACTAACAATGCAATGGAAATTTTCCAGAATCAATCCAAGTTATACGTGTTTTTATGACAGAAAGGAAGAATGACAGACAATAGTTTTAATGCAGGCAGTAAACTTCATAAAATTTCTAAACATGATAAAGAACGATTGTTATAAACTGCAAAAGTCACAAAGCACAGAGAGTTGAAATCTTAAACATTTGCCAAAAAGTAAATATCTACAACAGAAAAGATATCAGAACAAAAATCCCCAAACTAAGTGATACAGAAAAGAAGCGAAACATCCAGACACTTTTCACAGGAAACAAGACTACCTGCTGAAGTATCTGAATTCCAATTCCAACAACCAATGCATGCTTAACTCCTGGTTCAAGTAGATCCTTCCAACTTGGCCCTTTTGTAGCAGCTTCAGATGGATGAACCATTGCCGGTCCAATAGGATGCTGATCCTTTAGCTCCTTCGAATATAGAGCTGGCTGACTCACCAAAGCAGCAGCTTGTATGAATTCTCCACCTGCAGGCACATCACCACCGTGAACTGAAACTATAGAACCTCTACGGGATGCGGGGACACCACCCTCATGCAAATAAATTCTCTTAAACCCTCCTTCATTCTTTCCATCTTGACCTTCTCTCTCTACCCACTTCCACGCAAGCTGCCACCCGCCACCAATGCCTGTACTGCCTGCCATTTCCCCATCGACCCCTCGAAGAGCACTAACCTGTCTCATACTCAAAAAACTTCCATGTAAAGGAGGTCCAGCCATGTCCTTTTCCATGCTGGTTGTCTGACGTGATATTAGTGGGCTCTGTAAATTGTCATCAGATTCACCTCCAGCAGCATCAGATGTATACTCCTCCCCCTCTCGGCCAAGGCTCTCTTCATCCCATTCTTCATTTCTAGGTTGATTTCCTGCTACACTAAACATACTGCCTAAGTGTGGAAAATACATGCTTCCTTTGCTCCCGGTATCTGGAAGCTTCTCATGAATGCTTCCAAAGAGGGTCACTATAGGATCCATAAGGGGGACATTCTGGTTCACTAAGCTTCCTTGTCGAGATACCAGACTAAGAGCATTCTGCCCAGTAACAGGTCGAGCAACCCAGGATGTTCCTTCTTCAGGACCATATAACTTTATATGCTCTTTCTCTGCACTTGGCTCCTGATCTTCAGTGAGTTCATCAGCAGGGGCGATTATGTACTCCTCGATATATGTTTCACTGCCAATACCAAGGCCTTCAACTAGCAACGCCATTTCACCTGTTTATCCAAAAATGTAAAAGTAAAAAACATGTAATAATACAAGGTCCAACAAACTTTCACATGTGCAACAATGAGCCAACTTTTTAAGTTCACAGAAAGGCAAAAGAACAAATTTTTGCAGCTATTATACAGCAATTATAATGCAGCTATTAAACCATAAAGAATAACAGTTTGTTTTTGAGGGAAGAAGCTATGACTGGGAATTCCAAAGGATGAGGAAGGGGAAGAGAAAAATGTTAAAATAAAAAAACTGAAAAGTAGGGGAATAGCCTCATTGAGTAGGACAGGTATGGGGATTTATCTCTCACATGGTTCTGATTTTCTATTTAAAAAAAAAAATGAAAACTAATTTCAATAGTATGGTTCATTACCTAAAAGGGAATACTGTTGCACATAAACTCCTCTCATATCAACAAAAACTGCAACACAAAACCATGATTTCATCTATTATGTGGACTAAGATTCTTCCGTCCAGCAAACCGTCCCAATTGCAAGATAGCATTAAACATTTCTGCCTTCTCCTAGTTTTGTCATTTTCATCCTTTTTCCTGGAGGATAGATACACCATTCACTCAATTCTCAATTCATAACACCACTAAACAAAAGGAATGCGTTCTTCTTCACTGGAAAATAGATCCTTGCATAAAAATGCTAAGTAGATTGCCTTTTGGTTATTAAATTCAAATGCCCTCATCCGAAACCAAACAAGTTATGCACTATGAAACAAAATATCCAATGTATCTGAACAAAAAGAACAAGACGAGGTAGCACATAAATTGATGACCAATCATCGGAGACAGTAGTCTTCAGCAAATGGATCAAACATAATGTAGAACAAAGTATTGAGCAAAACAACAACTGAAAAACCGATGTCATCTTAAATAAGCAGCAGACAATGGCAGATTTATTCTGTAACGCATTGCATTATTGCTACCCCCAACATGTAATGGTAAAGGTCATGAACAGCAAGAAGAACTCACCGGCTACATCTTCCCTGCCACGGAGCCTCTGCAAAACCTGCTTGGCCTCAATCATCCGCCCTTTACTAACAAGCCATCTGGGAGACTCAGGCAAATAAAGCACTGCTAATACAAAATAAATGATGGAAGGAATGGAAAGAACACCGAGCATTAATCTCCAACTAGGTGAGCTCATCAATGACATTCCAAAGACCATGCAGTATGACACAAACATTCCCAGGGAACCAGTAAACTGAGGCAAAGTATTCAATAAACCTCTTATTTCCGGCGGTGATGTCTCAGATATGTAGATAGGAACTAGAGTAACAGCCAAACCAATTCCAAACCCATCAAGTAGCCTCCCCAAAAGTAGGACATACACATTAGGAGACCACAACATCACAAGTCCACTCACAAAATAAAGGACAGATGAGATTATGAGCATAGGACGACGACCAAGCCAATCGGCAATGCCACCAGAAAACGTAGTAATCAAAGTAGCACCAATCAGCGACATGGCTACAATCAGACCTTCTACGGTAGGTTCTGTCTCCAATTTGAATTCCCTCTTTATGTATAGTACAGCCCCTGTAATTTTTATGAGAATAAAGGAACTCACAAATAAATATTTTATGGTTCAACCAGAAAATAAAGGGAAAAAGAAGCATATGTAGAACTATTAAAATTCTCTAATAGGTGCTCTGAAAATTTCAAATTTGGAAGTACGAAAGTTGAACAAAAAATTGTTGAAGAGCTTCTAAAATTTGACTGCAGCCCATAAACAGCACAAAGGTAGAGCTGTTGTACGCAGTCATTTTGTCATGCCAGGGGTCCTGCACTTGCTTCTTTCGGTGTTGTAAGTTTGAATTCGTCCAAGAACTTTTCCTAGGGTTTATCTCAATGGCATTTTTCTAATTCCATGCATTTATTAACATAAAAATTGCTTGTAAAGCAAGTTTTTTAGGTACATCTTCTACTCGTGTTAGCCGAATGCCTTCAGAACTATATCGCTTAACAGAGGCATTAGGAGCATTACTACCAGCATAATGCCATTGCTGTGAATGAGGTCCTGGAAATTTCTTTTAATTGAACAGACTAAACTGCTAAAAAATACTTTGATCGCAGTGATTTACAGAGCAATTGCAGGGTTGCAATTTCTGATCTTCAGGTCTCACCAGGACTTCTTTTTGAACCATTAAAGTTATTCGAGCCATGCAGGCAGATGCTGTATTGCAGACGCTATGTTCTCCTTTTTATACCTTTGTCTACATAGTGAGTCTAAACAAATGATCGATATCCCTTGTACATACTTGTAGAATGAAGTATGTGTACAATTAATTCTTTCTCCAAAGTGATATTTTCACTAAAAAAAGGTCATATCAACAGGAAGAAACAAGGATTATCATGTCTTTGTAGCTCAATTTAGCAAGCCAAGTCGCATGTTACACTGGTGGTATACTAGTATAAATAGGCATACACACTCATACACGCATAAATGGCAGAGATAAAACTGGACACGAGAAAGAAATACCAGCAATAGTAGCGTTATCCCATCCTTGCAATAGGTTACCGATTGCAGCGCCAATAGCTACAAGCACTGCTCCACTCATCTTTCTTCAACACCAAGACAGACAAAGTGATTGAGAAATTTGATATTGTAAACCTGTAAATTTAACGGGTATTAATTGAACCGCCCAAACCCTTTTAACGGGATTGGAAGTTTTTCTTTTCTACAGGACTGAAGTTTGTAAAGCTTGATAACCAGAACAAGGGAAAACAGAATTTGCTAAACTCAAGTATGTCACGCTAAAAAAGTAAGGAGAACGAAGAAATGGTATTTAGCTGCAAAAGACAATCAAAGTGAAAACTTGAAATGCAGTTTTTTCTTTTTTAGCACCGGTAGTCCAGATAAAATCAAAATTCCCCCTGCGAAAACCTGAGTACTAAACCCACAATGTCAGACACGGTCATATCACTTTTATCATCAAATCCACCATCTTCGATCAGCATTCAACGTTTCGACAACATAATATGATATGTAGAACACATAAACCAGCCAAAACATGAGCAACACTTTGGGAATGACGTTCGGTCAGTAGGTGTTTGAATGAAATTGTCAAACTGATGTATATGGTAAAATCAGGAAGACTAGTAATTAAACAATGTGCGTCAGAAATATGTTCCTCTCTCCGTGCTGAAATGCTGCAGATAAAATCTGGCAGACAAGTTAAAGAAATCAGAACACAAATTCTTCAATGTAGTAGATAAAAAGAGGGCTGTGGCTGCTGCAGTGAGACAGTGGATGTTTCAATCTTATTGGGTAGTATTTTCTATATTAGGGGTTACGGAGTGAAATATATAACTAGGAAAGTACCGGAGTCTATCCCAGGTAAGAACCCCAAACATGCATCCACTACCAATAGGAGGTGACAAACAATTAAGAATCTATAAATTGTACTAGTTTCAGAATTCTTCAATAGAGTCTCCAATTCATAATCAGATAAACATGGAAAAAATTTGAAAAAAAAAAAAAAAAAAGGACGCAGATAAAGCATCGTGTGTGTGTGTGTGTGTGTGTGTAGTGCGAATATGAATTATTTGAGAGACAGGAACGTGCTTGTAGGCGTTGGAGAGAACTGATGAAAGAAGACAGAGAAAAAGAGTGAGTATAAATTACACTGACTAAACGTTTGAAGCCGGAGACGATGGAATGGAGGCAGGAGGAGGAGATCCAACAAAACCCAAAATTCGAATCAAAAAAATAAAGCTGCTGCTGCTTGGTCTGTCCGTTATATGATGCTACCTTTAAGTACTGGTGTTATTGTAGCATTTAGTAAAAAAATTAAACCTAAAACTTTGATATGATTGTGAGCAGTAGAATTTTTTATCATCGGCCCCTCCCACTTTCAGAGATTAATGAGTAGTACTACTGTAGTGCAGTAGTGACATAATAGTAGTTAATTAAAAAAAAATAACTCATTAAAAAGTGTGAGAGAGAGAGAGAGATTAAATTTTGTAAGCAGCAGGAGTGCTCTAATTAAAATTGTTAAAGAATTTTTGGTGGAGCAGCAGAAATTTGTCTTGTTGGGAATTGTTTTCATTCAATCAAACTAATAAAAACAACCCTCCTCCTTCGTTCCAATCAACTTTATCACTGTGTGTGTGAGTGAGTGAGTGAGTGACTGAGTGTGGGTGGGGGCCTCCGCCTTTTGGCTGGCAAGCAAAAAGAAAATGATAAATTAATGGAAGAAGAGGAAGAGGAGGAGGAAAGAAGAAGAAAGAAACAGCGTGTAAAACGAAATGGGAAGCCTTTTGTCGCTTCCTCATTTTTCAAATCACAGTTACATACTATTACAAATTGCACTCATCTATCAGTTCATGTTTAAGTAAGTATCTGTATTTTGGAACAATGGGTAATTTTAGTAATTTTATCCAGATGCATAGATGGATGCATGGATGGCTGGATGGATGGATTGATGGCCGTAAGTAATAAAGTTTGTTAAAAAAGGAAAGCGGCAGCCGGAATGAGCCACAATCCCACAACTGCCTGCACGTCATCATCTTTTGGCTGCGTTATCAATCCCTCTGGGATTCGCGCTGGCTTCCCCGCTACCTAGGGTGAGCAACGAATTCAAATTCGAAAATTTAGAAGTTTGAAATCGAATAATTCAAAAAATTACAAAATGTTTGTCCGATCGATTTCGAATTCGTCGATTCAAATTCGATTTCAATTGAATCGGAAAATTAAATTTGAATTCGGATTTTCGAATTCAATTAGCATTGCATAAACGTTTGAAGGTTTCAGTTGAAATCGGAAAATGAAAATTCAATTCGGAATCCGAATTCAATTTGACCACCTAATTTCCAATAATGCTGCAGCTCCTAATGCAAAGTAATAAGTAGGCATTCACTTGTTTCTTTAGCATCTTTGTGCATGTTGCAAAAATCAACTTGCGTCTTCCAAGAAGTAAAAAAATGCATGACTGAAACAAAGCCAAAATAACATATAATTCATTTTCAGTTAGTGCAAAAACAAACACAGGGATACTAGTCTTCACTTCTTCAAATATTATAGAAAAAAATGTAAAGGTACCAGTCTTCAATTACTACACAAATAGATCAAGTGATACAACATTCACACAACTCTCCTGTCATCCCATGCTACGTGTTCCAATTAATTGATTTTTAACCAGATCAAATAAACCATAAACTTGAAACTCCAGCAGCCTCTGTACAGGAAAAGTAGATGGAAATGTAAGAGAACAATAAATAGTCTAATAAATTATCTAATTAATAGCAAACATGATAATGCAAATACTCAGTCGTGATTACATGACCCTTAAGGTTTGGTTTTGAGTTGTATCCGTCATTTTAAGCTTTATGTCAAAAATATACATATTACTGGATCAATGCACACTCTTCCTGCTACTCTTTAGTTACACACATACTTATTCATGATGTGATATTCAGGATACACACCTTTTCTTGGCTTTGTTGGGTTTAAAGTGGGTCTTAATACATATGTTTCCTTCAAAAAACTTGCTTTTGTATCTATATATTTTCCTGGCTATATATGAAATTCCAAGTGATAGCTCTGCTTTGCTACGGAAACTAGAGTAAACTTGCAGTGAATCAGTTTTATGTCTTCTCTTTGTGAATGAGTTTTTCACGCTTCATGCTTTGAGCCACCTTGTAATTACAAGGGTTAATTACTCCATTGGTCCCTAAACTATTTCATGAGTGTCACTTTAGTCCCTCAACTTTTAATTGTATCTATTTAGTCCCTCAACTTTTATATTTGTGTTTAATTAGTCCTCAATACCAATTAATGACAAAATTGCCCTTCTACTTTTATGACCTTTACTTTTTATCTCCTTTTTTATATTCTTTTTAATTTATCCTTTCTCCACATTCACTATCCTTGTCCACATCATTAGAAACCTAATTGCATATTAGCTTCTTTTCTTTTCTTTTTTCGGGTTTATATTGATTGGTTTAGTTGATAAGTTTAGAATTTTTTTTATTCTCTTGAGATCTCTGAGGACAAATAAAAGAAAAAAAGTTAAGAAAAATTAAGAAAATGATTAAAAAAGAAAGACATAAATGTCTACAACCAAGTAAATAAATTGAAATCCTAAACCTTATGTTTTTCTATTTTAATATTTTTTGAAGTTTTCTTTCATTTTATTTCTTTTAATAGTCTTTTTCATCTCAAGAACTCTGAAAAACACTCTAAATATTTCAAATAAATCAATCAATATAAACTTGTGAATAAAAAAGGTAATGTTTTGGCTGAGTTTTTTGAGAACACGGATAAAGATAGGGAAAGAATTGAAGGAATAAATAAAAAATATAAGAAAACTGATAAAAAGTAAAGTAGAGAAAAAATAAAGATAAGATATGATATAAATAGAAGGGCAATTTTGCCATTATTGGTATTGGGGATCAATTAAACACTAATGTAAAAGTTGATGGACCAAATAGACACAAATAAAAGCTTGGGGACTAAATTGACACTCATGAAATAGTTTGAGGACTATTGGAGTAATTAACCCTAATTACAATCTTGTTATGCTGCAACTTTGTGATTGTAGTCATCTTTGTGTCAAATGTACAGGAAATTCTGATTTTGAACTGTGGTAAATTTGGTTTCTCACAAAATTTTACTTGGTTGTTCAGTTATGGGACATTAATATGGATTCTGGTCCTATTACAAAGAGATGCATCTACGACTTCATTTTTCCAGACATGCAAACAATTCTTCCAAGAAAGAATTACAGGTACACTTCATAGATGAATCTAAAACCATTTTTTAAGGGGTCAATGCTCCAGGTTTTGGAAGTGGATACAAATGAAAAATGCTGGCAAACAAAGCATTATCAAACTAACAAATATTTCATTAAGTATAAAAATAGGTAATACCTTTCTCCTCTCCAATGTCAGTTGGGGTATTGCCAAAGAACTAGGAGAAAGCAGCAAAAAACCTGTAGCCAAACAGACAAACAACAAATTAAAAAAAATATACAGCAATAACCAAATGCTTTTACTCCAAATAGGCAAATATAATATGTACAAATACACACCAAACACCAAATAACTCCTCAAATATCAATGATGGTAGGTTCTACTCCACTCTTCAACAAACCTACAAAACAAATAGCAATTAACATACAAATTAATAGGGTAGTACATGCTAAAAAAAATGTAAAGAAAAACAATAAGTGATAAAATTTAAAATAGATATTATACCAGATTCAAATGCTTCAAGCTCCTCTAAAGTTTCCTCCACATTCAATTCCGAAGTTGAAGATCTAAACCAATCTTGTGCACAAATAAGACCTTGAACAATCCTTGGAGTTAAAGAACTTCTAAAAGTGTCAAGGACACGTCCCCCAGTACTGAATGCAAATTCGGAAGCAACAGTAGAAATAGGAACAGCTAATACATCACGTACCATCTTTGAAAGGATTGAAAACCTTACACTATTAGCCTTCCACCATCCTAGAATATCAAATGAATCATCATCATCTTCACAATCCTGCATTTAGATACTTATCCAACTCAAATTTGTTGTCCTTACCTCCAAGTTCCATTTTTCTTTTTTTGAACTCCATTTTATACCTATCATTGATTTTTTTTCCAGCATCCATAGAAACAGAAACTTGGCTACTTCCAAATTCATTAGAAGCTGAAGAAGATGAGGAAGAGGTATTAACTACCAAGGGAGAGTTCATCCTTTTATATTCACTAAACAATTCGTAAATGGCATCTTTTGCCATCCCAGCCACAACCTTACCATCATTATCTCCATACATTTTAATAAGAACAAATTCAAGATATTCAAACTTAATTCTAGGATCAAGCATAGCTGCAATAAAAATCAACATGTTAATCTTTTCAATTCTACCCCAATATTTGTCATACTTGTCCTTCATACCCTTGGCCATTTGGCTCAAATCAACATTTTTACTTTCAGCCATTTCTTTCAAGACCCCATTTATGTGACTAATATTATTAAAAAAACTGTTGGAAGTCACATATTTGGTAGCAGAAACTTTTAAAGTCAGATCATAAAAATTTTCTAGAAACAAGACCATGAATCGAGCATTTTTCCAATCTGACTTTGTTGGCAATGATTGTAACTCATGAATCATGTAGGGATCCTGCTCCTCAAATCTCTCAAAAGCTCTTTCATATTTTTGGGCAGTATCTAACATGAGGTATGTTGAGTTCCATCTAGTAGAAACATCTAGGCTTAGCAATTTTTTGCATTCAATTTTTTCAATTTCAGCACATTCTTTGAACTTTTTTAGCCTAGCAGGTGATTGTCTAACATACCTAACTGCTGCCCGAATGCTTTCAACTGATTCTCCAATCTTTTTTAAACCATCATTAACAATTAAATTCACAATATGAGCAACACATCTCACATGCATCCATTTTCCCCCTAGAATAGCCTTACCCCAATTCTGAATTTTTCCTTTCAAATATTGTACAGCAAGATCATTAGAACTCACATTATCCATAGTGACAGTAAAAACATCATCAATCCCCCATTCAAGCAAGCATTTCTCAATAGCTTTTCCTACCTCAACTCCTTTATGACTAACAATTGGACAAAAATTTATTATTTTCTTGTTCAACTTCCAATCGTTATCAATGAAATGTGCAGTCAAACACATATAATTAATCCTCTGTATAGACGTCCAACAATCAGTTGTCAAACAAACTCTACTGGATATACTTTTAAGAAAATTTTTCAGCTTTATCTTCTCATCCAAATAGAGTTGATAACAATCTCTAGAAATTGTCCACCTAGAGGGAATTCTAAATGAAGGACAAGCAGTACGCATAACATGTTGAAATCCTTTCCCTTCAACAAATTTAAACGGTAGTTCATCTACGATTAACATGTATGCAATACTTTTTCTAACAGCATCTTGATCAAATTTTCAACTAATTAAAGCTCCTCTAGTGTCTCCCCCATCATCAACAACCCCCATACACAAAGTAGCTTGACCGCTATTCTTCTTATTAGGATTATCTTTACATTTAGAAATATGATTGCGTAAAGGATTCGTACCATGAGCCTTAGATCGGCAGGAATTATTTTTTTACAATAATTGCACTTGTCGTGTTTTATGCCCGTCACTCACTCTACAGTAAAATGCTGCCAGACTTCTGACCTTGGCTTGTATGGTCCTCGCTTTTTTGAACCTTCTATAGCCTCATCAGTTGATGCATCCTCACTTGGGGTTGAACTAGGGGGCGGGTTAACGGATGAAGCTTCATTTTCCAGCTGAAGAACACTATTGTTGCTCTCACCTGACATGATTGAGTCTTACTCACTCACTTGTGAACACAACAACAATAATTAGATGTATCAACCCATGCCATATCTCATTATGCATAACACAAATATTTAGATGTAACATAAGACAGCTTGCTAGTGGTGATTATAACATGAACAAAATATAAACCAAAAAATAACATTTATAAGAATGGATATAAACATAGATGAACAGAGAAATAAAGTATATTCTTGGTTTAGTTCTAGTTCTATAGTTGGGCAGTAATGATATGAAAAATTAAGTGTTTGTGTGTGTATTTGTGTTGTTCCTATGTTGGAGCTAAAGCAGATATTTTCACATTCATTAATAAATTGTGACTTTAAACTCATTCTTGGGGCTTAGGCAACATACAAGTCAATTCATATTGAGGTTCATGTTGCTCCCCCCTTCCCCCTTCTTTCTCCTTCTCTCTCTTGCTTGCTTGGAAGAAATTCGTCAATATATTATATTATTTCCTTTAAGAAATTGCTTCCTGAACTTCTCTTTTCCCTTCGTCTATTTGTTAGTGTTTCATTCATTTGTCCTTCCATATCTTGTTCAGGACTCAGAAGATAGTGATGATGATATTGAAGATTTGGTATCTCAAAAGGTACTGACACCTGAACTATGCATTGGATTGTTGCTATACTAATAAATTTTTGATGTTTGTGTAATTGTATTGCCTTTTGAAGACCAAGTCTGGGAAGAAAAGACCATATGAAACTACCACAGAGATATTTATTCCAACAGCGAAGAAAACGAAATCATCTGTGCCTCAAAAGTCAGGTAGGTGTCTTTTTTTTTATATTTTAAATTTCTTTGGCCATCTAGGTTTTAAACTAACTTGTTGTGACGTGAGGCATTTATGGTAAAAACGAAATGTGATCGAATTAGAGAAGTAAATGCCAGCCCACAATTTCTATTCAAATAGCTAAGTTCCTTCTTTTTCTATCTGGAAGTGTATGACTTGCTTAAACAATTAATCAAGCTGATTGTCTAGGTGTCAATTTTTTTTATATCATCAACCTTGCCTTCAATATCGGATCAACGCCTTAGGCCGAGCGCTGACCATGTGAAACAAGTATCACTATGAGTTTTTTTTTAATCCAACCATAAAGGAAAGTCAAATAACTGTCCACATACTTCCAGGAAATTATGTATTCTTCTCTTAGGCATTATTTCAAACATCCAGTAGACACACACAATACACAACACAATTATTCAACTCACTTTTGACCTCACTCGGCAATCATCTTTTCAACAATTATACATGTATAACAGCCCAAAAATTGAGCTTATTTTTGCAGCAGAAGGGGGAAAAAATCAAGAAAAAGGCATAAAATCTTCATAAGCACACAAGAAATATAAATGTGCTTTGTGAAAACTAAACAAGTGATCATAGAAGAATTGTAGTAACAAGAATTTCAGACAATTACATTAATGTTGTCAGTACCTATTTAAAGCTTTGGTGGATTTAGTTTCTCCGTGAGCGAGCAAGAGATGAGTGAGAGATGCAGTAGAGTACCCGTAGCTGTACAGTCCTAGTGGTTGGTTAGTGGTGGTGTTTGGTTGTTGAGTGAGGAAGAAGAGAGAATTGGAGAGTCAATGAGTCGGTGATGAAGAAGAACAGAGAAGGAGAAGAGAGCGTGGGGTGGGCGGCAGAAGAATTGAGAAAGAATTGGGAACTTAGGTTTTGTTTGTTTTAGACTTTTAGTTTATTTTAATATTTGTTATTCAATGTAGCTATTAGTCTATTAGTTAAATTAATGTTAATTGTATTTAGTATAATATATTAATAGTATTTAGTTAAATACAATATATTAGTATAATATATTAGTATTTAGTTAGATAAGCTAAATTAGTCTAGTAGTCTATTATTTTATTTGACTTAATTATATTTAATATAATATATTAAATTATTAATGTTAATTATTATGTCTGTAATATGTATAATAATACTTAATTATTATATATATAATATTATGCAATCGAAATCGAATACGGAAATCCGATTTCGTTTTCGTTTTTAATTCGAATTCGGAATTTCCGAAATCAAAGTCTTTATATCCGATTTCGTTCCTAATTCGTTGTATATGAATTCGGATATTTCCGAATTCGATCCGTTTTCTGTTTTTCCGATTTCAAATTTCCGAATTCAATTCGAATTCGGACGGAAAATCAGACAATTCGGATTTTGCTCACCCCTACCGCTACCCTCAGTAGTATTCTGCCTGCCAGTATAAGCAACTCGCTTCATTCTATTTTTTTTTTTTTAAGTATTTTGAATTTGGCTTTTGTCCTCTCTTTTTCCATAGCTCTTAATTTTTTGCGATCCTTTTGCATTCTTTTTTTCAAATCCTTTTGCATTCTTTTTTTTTTTTTGAGAAAATCCTTTTGCATTCTTATAAGACATTACCAACCTAGTTTCACCCAATCTAAATATTGCATAAGTTTTGATCTGGTTAGACTCCGATAAAATCTTAATCGAAAATACCAGCTCAAATTTCACTAACTAAGGTTTTTTTCTTTTTATAATTATTTTTTGCCCATTTATATTATAGATGCGGGGAGATCTTTTTCTCCTCTTTCTTTAGAGACCATAGGGATCATTTGGTTTGCCAAAAGGATTAAGTGGCATCAGTTCTTCTGTAGATTAATAATTTTAGGACCTTAATCCTGTTTGGAACATTGCTTATTCTCTTTAGCTTAGATTAAAAAATTCATAGGATTAACTTATAATTTATCGGAATGTGAAATTAAAAAAAAAACACACACAAAGCTATAAAGCATGCCTAAATTTAAAAAAGAAAAGGCTAAATCATAAAATGCCCCCTTTAATGTTACATATGTAGCAAATTGCCCCGTATATTTATGAAATACACAAATTACCCTCTTGAATTGATAAAAGATATTTTTGTCATTCTATGTACAATGCTTTGACAATATTCACTTTTTCATACTAAAACCTAAAATTTTTGTAACACCCATGAGTGGATAGAACAAAATGATAAAAGAAAAAAGTTTCAAAAACATGAACTAATCAAAAAATAGATAAATAATTTTGCTGCTTTTGTTACTATATAAAGCTGGTCGCGCATTGTTTGTTATAAAAACACAGATTTGTAATTGTTATGTTTTCTATTATTGCCGCTAACAGAAATAACAGTACTAGCATTTCTTGATACTCTATTTTGAATATATTTGACAAAAATTGTAAATTCATATTCACTTTGCATGCTGCTCGTTATACATTATGGTAAAAACAAATAATTTATGTATTTTTTTAATACTCTTCTATATGTTGAATACAAATAATAGTAATAGTTTGCGACGAAATTTTTTTGTAATTTTTGAGTCATGATTTTGGTTTTTTATACAAAAGTGTAACAACAATATTGGCCGGAAATAGTAACCTTATTTTATGTTCTATATAACAAATTAACAAGAATAGCAATATTAAAAAATTATGAGGGCAAATTTGTCCTCATAAATGCGAAGTGTATATGAGGAGTAATTTGTTACTAAATGAGAGGACGATTTGTATGTTTCCTAAACATAAGAGAAATTTGCTACTTACTCAATATTAGAGGATGGCATTTTGAGATTAAGCTAAAAGCAAATAAGGATTCATATAAAATATCCCCCAAATAAAAAACATGTCTCTTATTATGCAATATGCAACATCATTGTTTCTTTCAATCCGCACCGTAAACTTGTCATTTTTTCCTCAAATAGTATGGATATGGTTTTGTTACACAAGGATAAATATAGAAAGGAAACGGACATATGCGCCTTCAGTTTAATCAATAATTTATTAATTTAAGTAAAATTACATAATTTTGCAGGCATCTCTGTCCAAAAGTCATAATTTATTTATGTTTGTAAAGAGTATGTGCATTTTTTATTTATTTTTATGTGTGTTGGTTTGCGGTATTAAAATTTTGTTATAATGACTGTATTATACTATAAAATTTTGAAAAGTCCAAAGGTTGGATTTATCCAATTAGACAAAGTCAAGTACTGTGTCTATGTGTTTTGTATTCCCTAAAAATGATTTTGCATAATTGTAGGAAATAAGTTACTTTTTTATGTTTAATTCACCCATCACTAATCCATAGGATTATATTATCCCATTTTTATTGATTTGAATTTTTAGTAATAGTAATTTCATGCTAAAAAATTAGCCAAACAAAAAGTGGAAAATGGGACTAGTAAATCCCACCTCAATGAGCCTCGATGCTCAATCCAATCACCTAATGTTAGGACCATACTTCCAAGTTCTCTAGAACTTTGGAGATGACCCGATAACTCAGACAAGCATTAGAGATGGCTCTTGGTATTTCTTCAGCATATCCATTAGGCATTTTCCTCGTATGAGATATAGTATTTTTTTACATTTCCCAATCATGTTTACTTGCAACCCATGATCATAGGTCTAGAGCCTAATCCCATATATAGACAAGCACCAAACTACAACATTCAAGGTAAAAAAGCTAGACATATTAACTTTAACTTCTGATTTTATAATGCTTTGAAGCCGCTTAACCAATTTATCGGTATAATAATCAAACTTCCCCATATGCTTATATAGTAACAACCCCAGTTATACACTTTTAACACTAAAAATGCAAATATAAAGACAAATGCATAGCACTATACAGTAATCAGCATGCAAAAATTAACAAAACAATTTGGTTATATATTAGCAAGGTAGTTTTTATATGGGTATTATAACGATTCATTTGGTTGCACACAGCAAACCTCCCCTGTGCAATAGAACTATATAGAAATCAGCATGTAAAAATTAACAAAACAATTTGATTATATATTAGCAAGATAGTTTTTGTATGGGTATTATAACAAGTCATTTAGTTGCACACAACAAACCCCCCCTGTGCAATAGCACTATATAGTAATCAGCATGCAAAAATTAACAAAACAATTTGATTATATATTAGCAAGGTAGTTTTTGTATGGGTATTATAACGAGTCATTTGGTTGCACACAACAAATCCCTCTCTGTGCAAAACTTTATGTTGAAATAAGACAAGGTAAAAATTGTTTATGATTTGGGAACAGAAAAAGGGATGAGTGGTTAGAGCTCTATGATTCCATCCCAAAGGTTAGAGATTCGAATCCCATCAACACCAATTCCCTACCCCACTAATGTAATAGTGTAAGATTTATTTCAAAAAAAAAAAGTTTATGATCTTTGTTGATTGAGGCAGTAGTCCAGCTGTTTGGACCCATTCAAAGTTGCAAGGACACGTGTAACCTAATTTTAAGATATTGTGTTACTCTAAAAGAATTTATTCAGAATGTTAAAAAAAAATTTAGAATAAAGATGTAATACTTGAGGTTTAGAATAAAGATGTAATACTTGGTACTTCATTTTCAGATGTCACTGTCAGGGATCAAAATATAAAGTTTCAGGAACATTAGGCTCCGTTTGTTTGGTTCTGTTTATTATAAACAAATTTTTTTAAAAAAAAAATTTAAACACATTTTTTAATCAAATTTTTATCTCACAAATACATTTTTTGAGAAAAATCTTTAAAACTGGTACATAAATAGTTTTTAAAAAACATATCAAAAAACAATCATTTAGACAGAACCTTAAGCTCCATTTGAATGATTATTTTTTGAGATGTTTTTAAAAAATATTATTGTAACAATTTTAAATATTATTCTCGATAAATAAAAAGTTAGTTAAAAAATGTAGTTGAGGTTTTTAAAAAATATATTTCTAAAAAACACCACCAAAACAAACAAAGCCTTAGATTACAGTGGTACTTAATTCTTGTAAATCAGGCCTACTAACATGAGGGTTTTTTTTTTTTTTTTGGTGGGAACCTCTGCGAGCCCAGTGGGCTGCTAGGTTGTTAGCATGTAGGGAGTTGTGCGAGTGGTGGGTGTTGTGCTCTATGTGTAAACGTGGATTGGAATCGTAAACGTGGACGCATCTGCTGACAAAGAGCCAAGTTCCCCGATTCTTGGCTTTTGATGCTCCACGGCTTCTTGTATTAATACTAACATTCAACTTCCACTTGTCTCTTGTTTAAATACCGAAGAAAATTTTCCTTTTCCTTTCTTTCTTCATTAGACCTACTGACTAGCATGGTTCAAAGACTCGGCCGAGTCATTGTCACCGGAACGGAGGCCTCCGGTCTGAAACCGCTTCGATCCTGCTCGGAGACGTTAAACTCGCCGAGAACTCATCGAGACTCGGCTGACTCGGACCAAATTGCCTCCGAGTCAAGAAAAATCAGCCGAGTCTCGACCGAGTCACGGCCGAGTCGTCTGAGTCAATCGGGGCAAATCAAGAAAACAGCACAGATTTACCTCTACCCTCAACCACCAGCACTCCACCCTCAACCACCAGCATGCCACCACTCTTAGTGACCGCCAAAAACCCACCACCGCAACCAATCAACAACCGCCACCATCATCCACTTCTTCCTTTACCACCACTACACCAAATCACAACCACCACTGCACAAACCAAATCACAATCACCACTGCACAAAACACCAAATCACACCAGCTGTTGTTGCAGGGAGAGGCAGCAGATGGAGAGAGGAAGGGGGTGGTGGGGTGAATCGGGATGGTGGAAGAGAAGAAGATGGAGATGAGGAAGAGAAGAGAAGATGGCAAAGAGGAAGAGAAGAGAAGATGGAGAAGAAGAGAACAGGAAGATACAGAGAAGGGAAGAGAAGAGAAGAGAGGAAGATACGGGAGAAAGGGAAATAGCGTGAGATGAAGAGAGAGGGGTAGGGGAATTGGAGAAAAGAAAAGAACAAAAGAAAAAAAATCAGGGTTTTAATTAGGAAAAGAAATAGGAAATTAGATTAGATTAGGAAATAAGAAATTAAAAATTAAAAATTAATATTTTTTTAAAAATCAAATTTACAGAAGACTTCTAGTCATATAATATAGGCATTCTTAATCACAAAAATATCTTTTGATATTTTTATTTTTAATTCCCTCAAAAGGCAATTAACGTGTGGGCATGTCTTAGAAAAAATTAAGTCTTCTTCCATTTACTTTTACAATTATTACTTTTAAAATTATGTTTTATGTTATTTTGATTTTGTTTGTGATAGCATTAGTTTAATGCTTAAAAATATATAACATTTTTTACATCAATAAAAATAGTACATTTAAAGATTCTATTTATTATTTTTTTGGTTATTTTTGTTTAGCATATTTTTTTATTTTTTGAATGATTATTTATAAATTTTAAAATAAAAAGTATTTTAAAATATGCGTCTCACCGAGACCGTGACCTGATATACCGAGTCCGATGTGGAACGATACGATTCGCGACCGCGGCTTTGAACCATGGTGACTAGTAGTAATAGTATCTTTGTAATGATACAACTAGTATTACGAAATGAGGGAAGAACCAAGGAAAGAGGGACAAAAAAATAAAATGACAATGGGCGTCAATGACGAAGAAAATAAGAAGAAGGGAGGTGGTTTCAGGAATTCTCAGTTGGATATTACAGACTGTGTGCAGAAGGAAGAATGCTCAATGCTGGTGCTACCCATCTTGCCATCACCCCTCTCACAGTTTATGCTAGTATTATTATTTATGCGCTCATTCCAATAACTATCTATTGCTTACTACTTATTATGCTATCACTAAATCCAGAATTTTACCCTTTGAATTGTCACACTACTCATTCTTATTTTGGTATCACCCTCTAGGATCTCAGACTACAATACAAAGACAAGATTTTTTGAACCTTTTTCTTTGTATTGGTGTGGAGAATGATGAGTAAGGGTTAGGTGTACCACGTGGCGTATTAAAATTAATTACATATTATCAAATACTGTAACGTGTGGCCATCATTATCGCGTTGCGATAAATTATTAGTTTTAGTGTACTATGTGGCAAAGCAAGTGGTATACTTGATACTTTTCCGGGATGATGGCATCTTGCTTTGTATACGTAGCAATTGTTAGGCATTTGTTAGGCTTATAAACATTGTCTTATCCTAGTGCTAGTACTATAAACATTGGATCAATTGGTTAAATCAGAGTGCTGTTTGTGCTTCTAATAATCGAACTCCAACTATTGCTCGCTTGTTATGTGCACTTGCCTTTATGGGTGTTTCTTTTGTCTGCAATAGTAGAAAAGGAAAAAAAATCAACCATACCTCTTTTTATTTTCATTCTTTATTGATCTGGAAGCCTCTTTTTTTTTAAAAAAAATAGAAATACTTTTTATTGGGATAAGTCAGCAATTGCTGCATTTAGAACAGTGATAGGAAAATTTACAAACCACAAACAATTGCCTGTTGCATTGAAAGTTGATTTAGAAGCCTCTGAGTCTCCTATATTTGGAATATCAAATTTTACTAAGGTTAAAATCCAATTGTTCACACCTTGATCAGTACAAGTTATGTGTCAGTTCCTTGGCATGTGATAGCTTTCTCATCAATAGACAGATCATCTGATAAAGCTAAAACAAACTAGGTGAACCTAATCAAATACAGTGGCATTTTATCAAGGTTTAGTACTCTATGGAATGAGCAAGGCTCTTCTGCTCTTTGGAGAGGATGGTCTGGCAAGTACTTTGGTTACGGTCTTCAAGGTGGATGCAAATTTGGTCTTTATGAATATTTTAAGAGGTTTTATGCTAACGCATTGGTTGATCAAAACAAGAATACTATATTCTTCCAAAGTAGTGCTTTCCATTTGAAACTATCAAGGTTAGAGTCCAAACTCAGCCTTATTTTGCAAAAGGCTTGGTTGATAGTTTCCCAAAATTATATGCCAGTGAGAGGTTTCATGGGTAAGTTCAAGAACATTGGTTACTATTTAGTGAATTTGTTTTCTATATGTGTTCTTTTTAACATGTTGAAGTTAATGCCCGTTTTTTTTTTCATTTTGATTACAGTTTTTTTAGGGGAATCTTTCCACTTTGGGGTCGTAATCTTCCATGTAACATCTTTTTTTTTTCAAGCTTCATTCCAATTGTTTTATTACTATGGTTGTAAAAAAATTATATGCTTTTCAGCTGTTGGACTTAAACTATCGTTTTCTACTGTAACGTATCTGTGTGGTTCAAAACTAGAACTTTGTAGGATGTATGGTTCACATACTATAATCAAATTGGATGTATGTACAGTCATCCATTGATGAGTCTTCCACGTCTTATAAGTTTTCTGGTACTTTTATTGCTTGATTGCCACATTTGGTAGATCATGCATTGCTTTTCATTTGTTGACTTATTTTTTTTCTTGTATTACTTATTGTTATGAGATTTCCTGTTTTCGCTTGTGAATCCTTCAATTTTTATGTTGTATGCATGAGCTGCTTTTGCGTACAGTTTAATGTTTGGTTGCTTAGGGTTAGGGTAGTTTATATCACTAAAAACATAAAGGTTGTCGAGATATTGTATGTTTATGTCATGTCCCATTTTTCAAAAGATAGAAAAAGGGATATGATGTTTATTAGTGTGGAAAAAGTGTAAGTTTTTGTACAAATGATTTTTAGAAAATGCTTTATAAAATATAGTTCGACAAAAAATGTGATTTTAAAAAAATATGCTTTATTTTGAAAACAAAAAGAAAAGGGCCTAAAATAGGACTTTGAAAATGCGAAGATTTTTAGCCCGAAAATAGAGTCTAAAAAAGGGTTTTTTGTGAAAAGGGAGTCGCCACTTGGTATTGAATTTTGGTGTACCAACTTACCAAAAAATGTTTTATAAAAGATAAGAAAATCGAGAATGATTTATTTAGAAAAATGATTTTTTAAGAAAAATGTAAGAAAAAAAAACAAGAAAAACCCTTTTAGACAACTCTAGGTCTTTGAAAATAAGAGAAAAATGTTCGGGAGTCACAGTTGAAGAAAGGGAAGGCAAAGGCTCGCGCCTAAGGCACCCTTTCAACCTAACCGAAACTAGTTGCGAGATTTAGTCAAAAATTTTCTAATATAACCCTAAGATTTTATCACATTTGGATGCAACTATATGAATGCAAATCTAGTCATAAAAAATAAATATCGTTAAGGGACAAAAATGTTCCATTGAGGTTTGGTCGAGATTATCGCATTAATCGCGAAACCCGAATTTAGATCTCGATGGAGTCATGAGTGTAGATGCAAAATGAAATGCAAAAAAGAAAAATAGTAATATGGATAATAAGTGAACAAAGAAATTAGGGATGCAACATAACGGGTACGGGAGACTAACGTCTCGTGACTAAATGTTTCTACTTACGGATGGGGGAACGGCATGTACGTCACCGCTTCCTACGTGAGTAGATAACTATTTCTAATCTAATCACACACAAAATGACTAAAAATTCTATGTGTAGTGGAGTCTAAATGTTATGCACTGAACATATATTTAAAATAGATAATAAATGATAAAGTATATATAAAAATCATGCAAAAATTAAAAAAGGCCTAAAAAAGAGAAAATGTGTGTGAAATGGCATGAAATGCACACGAGAAATGATTTTAATACTAAAATGATCTAAAAGTCTAGCATTTGACTAGCCTATTTTCTAGAAATTCTCCGTTAGCATTGGACTAGCGAAGAAACCGGAATTAACCACAACTAGCGTTGAATTAGTGTAGTGACGATATACATATATCATAATAAATAAGTAAATAAATAAAACATAGATTAAATCAGTAATCACATAAAAGCATATAATAGCACATAGGAACACATAGCACACGAGCATAATATTTTAGATGCAAAATCCTAGAGAAAGCAAATAAAACACATAAGCACATAGGACACAAAAGCCCTAACTATTACACCGGTGAAAAACCTAATTACTATCTAAAATAGAAAAAGATAATCAAAATAGCCTATCTAACCTATCTATTATATTTTCTATATAAAATACAAAAGTTTTTGTTAACTAGATGAAAATATAAACTATTTATTACATTAACTATCTAAGTACAAAATTTTCGTTAAATAGAACATTACCTATCTATTACATTCTTTTGAATAATTAAAATTAAATTTAAATAAATAACATAACATAAATAAATGCTCACATATAAATAAAATAATAAACACTTAAAAATACCTAAAGAAAAATACATAAAAAAATATAGGAGCACATGGGAGCACATAAAGAGAAATTAAAAGGATAACAAAGGTATCTCCCATCTAAAGACTTGGTATCAATACTAACAAAACGAATAAACACGTCAAGGTGTCAATATTTTAGATAAACAAATCATAAAGTAAATAATGCAATATTAACCACTATAATCAAGGGATAAAATGCAAGGGAATTATAATAACAACAACAAATAAAAGTTAAAAGCACTAACTAAGCATTTAAAAATATATATTTAATTTAAATAAAGAAAATACAATAATATGTAATTAAACTTTTAACACAATGCATAAAAACACCAAACTAATATAAAGAGGTACAAAGAAACTAATATGATCATTAATTAAATAAATAAAAATTTAAATCAGGTTATTGATTAAAATTTAGAAACACAAAGGACGTAATTGAAAGTATTAAGACCTTAATTAGATAAAAAAAGAAAAGTTCTGAATCAAAAATAAGATTTTTCTAAAATTTTAGGTTAAAACACAAATATCCCAAAATTAGGGGAAAAAACATAATTTAAGAGAAAGTTTAGAAATTAAAATGTCAATTTTAACAAGTCTAACGTTAAAATATAAGTTCTAACAATATTCTATGGTAAAAAATGAAAAATCTAACAAATTGGGGGACAAAAACATGAATTTCAACAAGTCTAGAGTAAAAAATATATTTTTCAGCAATGTTCTAGGAACAAAAATGTAATTTATAGCAAGCTTAAAGGATGAAAAAATAAATTTCAGTAAATATGTGGAGTCAAAAATAAAAATTACAGCAAGTTATGAGCAAAAATATAATTTTTAGCAAGATTGTAGGGTAATAATGTAATTCCAGCAAAGCATAATGGCAAAAATAAAATTTCAGCAAGGTTAGGGGACAAGAATGCAAGTTTCAGCAACATTAGGGACCAAATTATAAATTTTTAGCAACTTTCAAGGGTTAAAATACAATTTCAGCAATATTGTATGGCCAAAATACAATTTCAGCAATGCATGGGGAGTAAAAATGTAAACCAGAACAAACCCAGGGGTAAAAATATAATTTCAGCAAAATTTATAGGACAAATTCGCAATTTCAGCAAACTTAGAGGTATAAAATTACAATTTTCAAACATATTAGAACCATATTGCAATTAATTTGGACATAATTGAAAGGAACTACAAAATTTTAGGGGTCAACTAAAATAAATAAGGATTTAAATGAAGTAAACTAAAAGTATTGAAGGGCATAATCAAATAATTAAGAGCCTAAGGGGAAAAATATAAATATATATATATATATATAATCTGATGAAAATAATAAAAATAAATAACTAAAGAAAACTAAGCAAAAATACGCAGTTTTATGTTCAAACGACGTAGTTTTGGATAACACTTTTTTTTTTAGGCGATTTTCTTCCCTTTTTTTTCTTTTTTTCTCTTTTTTCTTTCTTTTTCCGGATTTCGTTTTATTTATCTCTTTTCTCTTTTTTTCTCTCTTTTCTTTTTTCTTTCTTCTTTCCTTTTCTTCTTTCTTTTTTTCTTTCTTCCCTGCTTCTCCAGATTTCATTTTTATCTCCTTTTTCTTTCTTTTCTTCCTTCTTCTTCTTCGTTTCCCCTCTCCCCTGATTTTCCTCTTTCTGACTCTCTCTCTTTGTTTCCCCTCGGTCAGTCTCTCTCTTTCTCATTCTCTCCTCTGTCGGTCTCTCTCTCTCTCTCTCTCTCTCTCTCTCTCTCTCTCTCACCGACTCTCTCTTCTTCTATCTACTCCCCCCAAATTAATTATCAATCCAATCAATCCAAAAACAAAAGAAAACATAGTTCAATCAAGTAATTTAATGGACCAAAGGATTGAAAGAAAAGGGGGCGAGATTCACCTTGGTCAAACGACGGTGAATGGTGGGCTTAAGCGGCATCGTGATGGCGCTGTTTATTTGGGTGGTGGTGGTCTGGTAGTCGGTGGTGTGCGAGTGGCAGTGCGTGGTGAAGGAATGCACGATTTTGGTGGTCTTGGTGAATTTATTGCTGGGATCAATGTTTTTAGAACCGGACCGGCCATTGAACCGAAAGAGGCGAGGTTCAAGGTCGGACCGGTTGAACCGGTTAGGCCGGAGGTTCAACCGCTTTTTTCCCCCCCAACAATCGTATTAAAAAAATTCCTCAAAATGATAATTGAAACCTAAAAAATCATGCATATATCACAAGTTTTTTCTTAAAATCATTACAAACATAAATAAGACTAATAAACATAATTCAAATGCTAATTAAAGTACATGCTTTGTTTCTCTCACATACTTAAAAAGATTCATAAAACAAGTACCAAGAAGTCTAAGTACTGGTTATTATCATTTTCTTCATCAAATTTATAACTAATGCTCAAATTTCATAATTTCAAGAACAAAACCCCTCCATTGTCATCACAAGCCAAAAGCATCGATGAATATCACTGCCTTGACAACTTGTTCAATTTACCTAAAAAAGTCAAAAAGTTCAACATAAATATAGAAGTCCAATTTCAATACAAATATAACAGCACCAATGGACTTAAATCTTTTCCTATGCAAGTCCAGTCACCTCAATTAAGTTGGTAAAATACATAAAATGTGCCAAATGCTTGAAATTCAAAAAATTCAGTTGTATTTAAAAAGGAAAATAAAAAAGAGCAAATCATTACCATAAGATTTTTCCATATCCAAGTATTCATGGTCAAAAGGCACAGCTTCCTACCTGCACATGTATTTAACTTTCTATTCCCCACTACATAAATTTCATAAGTACACGTCCCTTGACTGCTTTTACCATTCACAAGATTTTATCTTAGAATCACCCAATTACTATAGCTGAGTATACTTTAATTCCTCAGGAAATGATATGAACAATTTCAAGATAGGGATGATATTTTGAGTTGAATCTTTTAAAACTTCAATGTTGGCAACATACCTAAATGAACAAAATGAGAGTATATGATATTCAAATTTAAGAAACAGAACATGAGTTCTTTAGGTGATTGATAGAATAAGACATTCAAATTAAAGAAACAGAAACATCGCCAAAAAAGCATCATTCTAATCAATTCGTGTATCAAATGTACTCATATAATATATTAAAGTTGCAATCCAATTCAAGATGTTAAATAATAAGACAAAGAAAAACATTAAAGAAAAAACCTTTTTAAACCATTACCAATTCCTGACGAAGTCTATCCCTATGTCGAATTGCAGCAGCTTTTTCCATTGTTAATTTTGAAACAAGAGATCTTGCCTGAAAAAAATCATAGCGTGTTCTTAGTAGTTGTCAAACTAGATCACTTTGAGGTAAATGCACAGAGAAAGCACATGCATGATGACACGCACCAATATAAGCATCACAAGAAGGATCATACGGGAAGCACCCACTCAATTTACATTATTGACTACATATCCAAGATTCATTGGTTAGAATGACAAATATATCCAATTTCTTTTCTTACATGCTAACCATAGAAACAGGTAATCAAAATTATGAATTTTCTACAATGATCTACAGTTTCAGTAGCAAAAATTCTCTGAACGTTCTCAATGTTCTGTCCGGCAGGATAAAGGATGAAAACTGCAACACCAAACAAAATCTGATAGCCAAAGTATCAACATGGTAAGAAAACACAACACTTCTTAAGTGGGCTAGGAGTGAGAGAATTCTACCTCCAAAGATCTATCATAGGAATCCACAAATTTTCTGGTGACTTGCATATACAGACAAAATTGTGTTCTTCATAGTAAATGCACCAACTACACCAACTACAGAAGCTGGAGACCAGAAGGCAAGGAAAGAATAGCAACTCCACAAGAATAAATAAATAAATAAAAAAAAAATTAAAAAACCCACCTCAGAACTACTCAGAGTCCCATTTTCCATCATTAAATCTAATAACTCCAAAAGAAATACTAATTAGTAAAGAAAAACACTAACAAGAAGAAAATAGCAAGACCCGAAAACAAAACCATAATCAAATTAAATCACATTAAAGAAGGGAGTTTTCTATTAGGGAGAAAAATATAATCTCAATTTTACAACTAAATTTATACAGGAAAATTCTCAAAAAAAAAAAGAAAAAAAAAGAAAAAGAGAGAACGCAAAAAGAAGCCCTAATACTGGAAGATAGAATTTAACCTAGGATAAGACAACGAGGGTTGCAATTTCTTGATGGAAGAAAGAACAAGCCATTTAGATGGAAGAGTGGAAGCTGGTTGACAGTGTCGGCGGCGGCGGCGACGGCGACGGAGAGAAACCGGTGATTTCACGTGTACTTGGAGAACGACGTTGGCTGGTGAGGATTTGGAAATTGCGTGTAGAAGAAAGAAATCGTTCGTTTTGGTGTTAAATAGTTGATTTTTTTAATTTTTTTAATAATTAATAATATGGAAAAATTAAAAAAACCACCGGTTTTTGGTTCGTCCGGTTCGTTACGGTTTGAGCGGTTTTTCCGGTTCACAGCAGTTCAGCCTTTTCCAGCAGCTTTTTAACAGAACCGGACCGGCCACAAGGCCGGTTCACGGTTGAACCAGTCGAACCGGCCGATCCGGTCCGGTTCTGAAAACATTGGCTGGGATTGTGTTTGTGATTTCGATTTCATGTGTGTATGTGAGACAGTGATTTTTTGTGTGATTGTGCTTGTGTGTGTATGTGTCCCGAGTGTGTGTTGTGTATGTTTTGCTTGTGTAGCTAGTTGGTGAAACATGTGTGCCTGTGTGTTTGCAGGTGAAACATGATTTTGCTCAGGTGTGTTGTGAAGTTAGCTGGTGAAATGTGTGTGCCTGCGTGCTATGAATGTTTGGTGTTTTCTGGACGTTTATGTGTTGTTAGTGAACTGATGTGCGTGTGTGTGATGTGTGAGTGTTAGTGAGTGTGGGTTTGCGATGTGCTTGGCCGAGTGAATGGAACTGGTGAGTGAATGAAGTCTAGTTGTGTGTGCGTTTCAGTGTGATTTTGTGCAGGTGTACTGTGTTTGTTTGGTGTGTGTTTGTGTGTTCGAATTTGTGTGCTTTGTGTGAGCTATGAGAGTGAATTTGTGCAGGTAAAATGAATGTGTGTTATGCGTTTGTGCTAGTGTGTGTGATGTGTGAATGTGTCTGTGAATGTTGAGTGAGGAGAGGTGATAAGTTGGAACTGAAGTGATGACCGAGGGGGATAGTTTGAGAGTGTAGTGAATCGTGTGTTTGATGCAAAGGGAAATGAGGATTGTGCATATGGTGTAGTGCAGGTATGGTTGAAGGTATGGCATGGAGCTGTTTTGATAGCTTAAGCAGCTATGCTGCTACTGTAGTAGCAGGCTGCAAAACGCAGCCTGCTCCCCTTAGTTTTTTTTTTTTTTTTTTTAAATTTGTAAGAACAAAAAGAAATGAATTAAAATAAAAGTTGCTTGGGCTCCTTAAAATCAATAAGAAAAATACTAAAATTTAGAGTTATAGGAATGAACAAATAGAATTCACCGTAAAGTTCAAAGCTAATGTAACATTGAAAAATATGCCATCAATATGAAAAAGGTAAAATATTGAAATAAATACTAAACGATTTTTAAAAATCATGACATTTATACAGAAAATTTATGAATATATAAAATATACATACAACATTTTTCACTTGAAAATTCTCGTTAAAAAAAATGCATTGGGAAATGTGCCATTAAATTAAAAAAATACTAAAATTTTAAATAAATATTAAATGACTCTGAAAAATTATTAAAATTAGAAATAATGATAAGAATAGTAAAACTATGTATTTAGGAAATAAAATGAAATAAAATAAAATAAAATAATATTTACGTGGTGAAATTACTATTTTGCCCCTGATGTGACGAATTGATCATAATATGCACGAAAATTGTAATCGACCCCCAAAATAAAAAATACCCCCTAAATGAATTAGCATACATATTTTTTCAAGAGGTGTGTCAAAATTTGGTGTCTACAGTTTAAGCAGTCAATTGAATGTTATCCTTTTTTCATAGTCTCTGTGTTGATACCTTCCTACCTATCCTAGTTGGTGTGATAAACCATTATTAGCAGACCATCTTTTGTCCAAATATAAGCTTTCAAGGTAAAAGCTAAATTTGTATATCTGAAAGTATTTTATATTAGTGCTTCTATGGAAATTATTGGATAATCTATTTATTGCTTTTAAGTTCATAGGAATATTTTATTGGGATTATGTTAACACAGATAATACATCACATGGTCTAAATTGACCCTTCAGCTGATCTTCTTTTGAATTGTTAATTTGATTAGGTTGATTAAAGATTTCAATAACTATATAATGAGTTTTCCCAAAAATAAAAAGGTAAAGGTTATTTAAAATTGTGCATGAAATAAATTCAAATGAATTTTTTATAAGTAGCTTGTAGTTCATAATTAGAGCATGTAAAAGGAGTTAACAAGTAGGACCTGCCCATTGTGGTTGCTGTGTTTGGTACTTAAGTGGGACATCTAAGTTATGCAAATGAGGCGTGCTTATACATCTTTGGAAGCAAAAGAAGTTCTCCTGCCCACTAAGTCCTGTGTTCAACTTCGGTTAACATTCAATTACGTCTTGACTCGAAATCTTGATTTTGTCATTGTGAATGTTAGTCATGCAGTCTAATTTCATGAGGGATGTAATTTGTTTTTTAGTAACTTCAAAGAAAGGTGAGCACAATTTGCCAAGAGGGGGTTCATGAATATGAAACACAAGTCTGCATTTTTTGTGAGAATTCGCACATGAAACTATACTCACATTCTTGAGCACAATCATGAAGCCTCACTGCACAAATTTAGACTCTTAGTTAGTCAGAAATCTTAGTAGTGCCTGGGAGCTTTGTCTATATGAAGTGAATAGCAGTTTCACTTAAATACTCTTATATATTTAAGTTTTTTACTTGATTAATTGTTTGGCAGTTTCAATGATTATGTTTTCAACATTTGAACATTCAGTGGATCTTATATATTGGAACATCATCCAAAAGAGAAAGAAAGATTGCTCAATAGTTTAACAACTTGGCGTGACATGTTAAACTGGCTAAGCAACTGAAGCTACTGGTACTTTAATCTCTAATCCTGCTGATAATATTGTGTCATCCCTATACAACAGA
Source organism: Mitragyna speciosa (assembly GCA_024721245.1). NCBI lineage: Eukaryota > Viridiplantae > Streptophyta > Magnoliopsida > Gentianales > Rubiaceae > Mitragyna > Mitragyna speciosa. The sequence goes on from CM045558.1 coordinate 29,649,029, forward strand.
AAGGCTAAAATAGTGGCCTATGTAGCCAATTAATACCTTATGATACATGATTATTCTTTCTCCCCTCTGGAATAGGTTAGGACCGTTGGGTTGGATTTCACATGTTGTAAAATTTTCAAGCTTTAAAGAACAAAGGGTTTGTCAATTTGTTGACAAGAAGTCTTCTTGTTCGAATGACTATTGTGGGGCTAGTTATGACTTTACCGTGGTTTTTCTATGACTACATCAAGGTGCTAAATGAGTTGTGAGTGTTGTTTCTGTTTACCTTCCAATTTTGGTGCATTTGTGTACCACAATATCATTCATTTTCTTAGACATCTCCGTGCCATGAGCCTAATTTAGTCATCAAGTTCGCTATTCTCATTTTGAAATCAAATTATTTGTAAAAAGAGCAAGAATATGACTTCTGTAAAAAATTGATAATGCTACTGCAAATTCTAGCCTCTGAGAAAAAGCCCCTTTTATCATTTGTGCCTTAGTTGATAGAAATTGAGAATGCTACTGCCACATCTAGTATTTGGCGGAAAGCCCTTTGATCATCAGTGCTTCAATTGATTGTTGCATATTCTTGAGAACATTTTCATTTGTCAGTTTAATGGCAATGTTTTACCTCAAATTTCTCTTATTTTTTCTCGAAAATAGCAGTTAATTTCTCCTTTCCTGGTCTTTGTAGTTGTAGTGAGTGGGTACGGGCTTTGGTTTTGCACTTTTGACATTTGGAAGTCAATTTTATTGAATTCCATGAAGGATCAAGAAACCCAACACATGTCAAAAAATAAAAAAAAAATAAAACAAATGGTGTCAGATGAGTTCTCATTACCATAGGTTACAAATTTAAGACAATAATGAGGTTACATGCAACTGCATGCCTGCCTCCTTTTTTTTTTTTTTTTTTTTTGGTGCTTTGGGTGGGAGACAATATATACTTGCATTGTCCATTTGTATGTTGCGAGGGTCCCCTACTATGAAATTTGAGCGCCTTTTATAATTGCATTTTGTTGTTTGTATTCATTTCAGCTCTTTACATCCTAATTGTCTTTGTAATAATGTGTAGGCCTACTACTGGAGGGCTTAGCAAGCACGTAAAAGATACCACAACGCCAACTAGCTAGGATGTGCACAAATAGTTGACTGGTATATAGGGGTAATTAAACATCCTTGAAGGAATCAGGCATGGTGTTTCGAGTAAGTGTTAGTTGATAATTACCGAGGCATATCATTTAATTGATTTTTTTTGCCAGGTTCTCATTATTGAATCAAAAATCAGAAGTTACTGTCAGTTGCTGGTGGCAGAAGTAAAGCTTCGAAATTCCTTTAGTTTATTGAGATGGAGTTTGAAAGATTAAGAATGCTACTTGGTATATAAATGGTTCTCCTAGGTTGTGATAGGCGATTTATATTTTAGTATTTCTTTTCTTTTGGAGTAAAAATATTTAGGAGCTGGGGAAGGTCTTCCCTCTCCAAGGCCACCAGCTCCACTAGAAGAGACAATTGTTAGCCGGATTCAAACCGCAGCTTCTATTAGGCTAAGCGTTTGAGTCGTATCATCTGAGATAACCTTCATTGGCTTAGTAGTTTGATATTATATTTAAGAATATGGCCTAAGTTTTGTTGAGCCTTTTAATGAAATACATCATGCTTTTAAGTTTTGTTGAGCCTTTTAATGAAATACATCATGATTTTGCCAAGAAACTGTGTTTTGCTTTCTTAATGATCTTTTGGATGCACTTCTTGAATCGCTGCAGACTATTTAAGAATAGCGTGATTATTGTAAAGGATGATATATTAGTATCTTTTTATCGGCAACTGATGCATCTGGACCAGACATAAAAACATATGAACGTGTCTTTTTTAATGGGGAGGGCAATAGCCGACGGAGAGCAGCGCTACATCGGGTGATTTGCATTTTGTAGTAATGCAGCTGTCTATTCATTCAAGCTTGGCAGCCCATTCAGTAACAAGTTTAGGAAGGCTAAAACTTCATTCCAACCTTAAGACGTGAAATTAAAGTTGGAAAATCTTTAGACAAGTAGTTGAGATGCCCTCAAAGATTCATGGTCGTGCTTGTTCGTAGATTATAGTTCCAACATTCGTGACTCTGACAAAGCCAACTCCTGGACTTTTAAGTTGCGAGTTTAGTCTAATTTTATACATTATTTGTGGAGTAAACTTCATTTTGTTGAATTGTAATATATTACCAGTAATGATTCTATCATTGCAGTACGAACACTTAAATCTTGTTAACAAAATAAAACAAAGTCAAATAGTATGTGGGATTTCGGTGACGCAATTTTTGTGGGTAAGAGGTGATGAGAAAATTGGAGGACTGATTTTGGTTGCCAACCTTGACTGAATTAATTAATAGTCATTCTTGCTTGGCTACCCCAAATGGGTTCGGGTTCCGTTCAAACTCCAACTTCGATGAGGGAACTACTATTGCTAAATTAGAAATGAGTGACAACAAACAATAATAAGAGGGAAGAACAACGAAGAGAATTTTTGGAGGCAGACTGCTGGGTGAATTTATCAATCATGAGCAAGTCTAGAACACTGCATCATATGTTATTTCGATCTGTATTCTTTGTTTGCGTTTGATTTTTGAAAATTTTGATATATAGTCAAACCTATAAGCTAACCAAATACTACTTTGATTGGGCGTTAAACAAAACCATTAATTTTGTAAAACTTCAAATTCCTCCAATGTTTCAAAGTACGTTGACATCTGGTAAAGCCTGAAAGTCACATTTGTTTCTAAGAGAAACTTGTAAAAATTTTGATCCTTACAGAGATAAGAATCGTAGCATACTAGTAATATTTAATTTGCTTTACACAATTCGAAACATGCCATACATATTTGTGTTCGCAGTATGCAATGGGTTCTCATGTAACAGAACAATAAACCGTTCTTGTGTAATAGAACAATAAACCGATCCACGCTTTGAATTGCATAAAATTGATAATGGTCCTCATTTGTTTGCTTCGAGTGAGTATGTATTATTTTTCAATTTTGTTTTAAGGCAAGAATCTGGTTTCAATCTTTCCACGTTGACAAGAAACTTCTATGATGAAAAGATATAAAATCTTGATGCACATTAATTCTTGAAGTATTCAGATTGATTGGCAGGTTTAATGTGTTTAACTTCTATTAACTACAACAATGGTGATTGCAAAGTAGTAATAATGCTTCAAAGTAGCTCCAGAAAAAGGGAAAAAATAAATATTGCCAATAATACAAGCCTAGATTAGAACAACAGAAATATGTATGGTACTGTAACAAGTATAGAAACCACGGAAGCCGACTATAGGGGTGTCAACGGGCCGGGTCCGGGCCAGAATTGAATGTTCCGGACCTGGACCCGTTTTTGTGTTGAGGTTCCGGACCCGGACCCGGGACTCGACGGGTCTTGCATTTGATTTTCCGGATTCGGGTTCGTTCGGGTCCGGGTTTTGAAAATATAAAATATTTTTATATATTTTACAATTATTATTTATTAAGTATTGAGTATTAGAATTATAAAATACGTATGTATGTATATTATAATTGTTATTTATTGAATATTATGTATTAAAATTTTAAAATACGTATATATAATTTATAATTATTATATATATATACGGGTTCGGGTCGAGTCGGGTCCGAGTCGGAACATGACATTCCGGATTCGACCCGTTTTTTACTAAGAAAAAACGGGTCCGGGTCTGTCGCGCCCCATTTTTCGAAAATAAATAGAAAGATGTAAAGAAGATGTCGGGAAAAGGGAAAAGGAAGTGTTAAATGTAGTGTTGTGGTTATTAAAAAAAGCGTGTAAATTTTTGTAAAAACTAATTTTTTGAAAATGCTTTGTAAAAGATGATTCGATAAAAATGTGACAAAACAAATGCTTTACTTTAAAAAATAAAAGAAAAAGGGCCTAAAATGGGACTTTTGAAATGCGACGATTTTTGGGCCCGAAAATAGAGTCTAAAAAAGGGTTTTTAGTGAAAAAGGAGTCGCCACTTGGTATTGAGTTTTGGTGTACCAAGTCACCCGAAAATATTTTGTGGAAGGAAAAAATTTGGAAATTATTTATTTAAAGAAATGATTTTTTGAAAAAATATAAGAAAAACAAGAAAAACCCTTTTAGACGACTCCAGGTCTTTTGAAAACAAGAGAAAAAAGGTTCGGGAGTCACAGTTGAAGAAAGGGAAGGCAAAGGCTCGTGCCTAAGGCACCCTTTCAACCTAGCCGAAACTAGTTGCGAGGTTTAGGTCTAAATTTTCCTAATATAACCCTAAGATTTTATCACATTTGGATGCAACTATATGAATGCAAATCTAATCCTAAAAAATGGATATCGATAAGGGACGAAATATTCCATTGAGGTTTGGTCGGGATTATCGCATTAATTGCGAAACTCGAGTCTAGACCTCGATGGAGTCACGAGTATAGATGCAAAATGAAATGCAAAAGAAAAGGAAAATAGTAATATAGGTAGTAAATGATCAAAGAGAGTAGGAATGCAACATAACGGGTACGGGGAACTAATAAACTCGTGACTAACTGTTTCTACTCACGGAGGGGGGAACGACATGTACGCCATCGCTTCCCACGTGAGTAGATGACTATTTCTTAGTCTAAATCATGCAAATGGCCTAAAATTCTATGTGTAGTGGAATCTAAATATTATGTACTAAACATATGTTTTAAAAATAGATAATAAATGATAGAGCATATATATAAAATCATTCAAAAATGGAAAAAGGGCCAAAAAAGAGAAAATGTGTGTGTAATGGTCATGAAATGCACACAAGAAATGATCCTAATGCTAAAATGACCTAAAGGCTTAGCAATTGGACTAGTCTATTTTCTAAAAATTCTCCACTAGCGTTGGACTAGCGAAGAAAACGAAATTAACCACAACTAGCTTTGGACTAGTGTGGCGACTATACACATATATAATTAAAGCAAGTAAATAAATAAAGCATGTATTAAAGCAATAATCACATAAAAGCAAATAATAGCACATAGGAGCACATAACACATAAACATGATATTCTAGATGCAAAATCCTAAAGAAAGCGAATAAAACACATAAACACATAGCACACATAGCACACAAAGCCCTAACTATTACACCGGAGAATAATTTAATTACAATCTAAAAAATGGAAAGAGAATAAAAGATATCCTATCTAACCTATCTATTACACTTTCTATCTAAAATACATAGGCTTTAATTAAATAGGTAAAACATAAACTATCTATTACATTCACTATCTAAATACAAAGAAATTTTTACTAAATAGAATGTTACCTATCTATTACATTTTTTTGAATAATCAACAATTAAATTCGAGTAAATAATACGACATAGATAAATAAATAAACATTCACACGTGGATAAAATTATAAGCACAAAGATACATAAAAACACATAGGAGCACGTAGGAGCACATAAAAAGAAATATTGGAAGGGTAATCGAGGTACCTCTCATTCGTAAACCCGGTATAAATGGCTACTAAAATGAACAAACATGTCAAAATTATCACTATTTAATAAATCAATCACTAATTGAATAATTTTCTACCGATCACTATGAACATGCTATGATAATTCAAACAATTATAGCAATAATAAACAAAATAAGAGAAAGAAAAATAATGATAACAATAATTAATCATTTAGGAGAAAAATGAAAATTGTTTAAGTAAAAATAAATTAGTAAATAAATAAATAAATAAAGCAAAACAACAAAGATAAAATAAAATAAAACTAATAATAATACTAATAATAATAATAGAGGATAAAATACAATAATACATACATTGAAATTTTAACACCTCAAATAAGAATTATTAAAATAACTAAAAGGGAAATAGAGAGACTAATTTGAACATTAATTAGACTAACAAGACCCCATTCTAGAACATTAATTATAAGTTTGATAAAAATAAATAAAGAAGATGTAAAAAGAAATAATTTAAAGCTTTGAGGACTTAACTAATTTTAATTAATACTTCTTTTTTTTTTTTTACAAAAATAAAATATTATAAGATTTGGATTAAAAGTGAAAATTTAAGCAATATTCTAAAGTAAAAAATGTAATTTATGAGGAACAAAAAGGTAAAATTATAATTTCAAACCCTAATTAAGATAATGACATAGTTTACAACAAATTTAAAAGCTAAAATGTAATTTTCAACAAGTATAATGCCCAAAAATAAAAAATTCCAGCAATATTTAAAGCCAAGAACACAATTTCAGCAAGCTTATTAAATAACACACAATTTTCAGCAAACATTTAAAGGCAAAATTTCAAGTTTTAGCTATTTGGAGAGCAAAAATATAAATTCCAGCAACATTGGAGGACAATAGAGTAATTCCAACAAAAATATAATGGCAAAATGAAATTCCAGCAAGGTTTAGGGGCAAAAATGCAAAATTCCAGCAACATGATGGACCAAATTGCAAATTCCAGCCATATTCAAAGACTATAATAGAATTCCAGCAACATTTTATGACAAAAATGGAATTTCCAGCAATGTATAAGGGCCAAAAATGCAATTTTCAGTAACATTTAAAGCCTAAAATATAATAAAAGAAAGTTTGGGAGGCAAAATTGCAATTTTCATAAATATCAGAGGGTAAAATTGCAATTCCAGAAAAATTATAGGGGTCAAAATGTAATTACCGACAAATATAGGGGTCAAAATGAAAATTTAAAAAACGTAGGGGGCAAAATTATAATTATCTAAAAGTTGAGGGACCTAAATGCAATTAATCGGGACCTAATTGCAAAGAAAATTAAATTATGGGGGCCAATCTACAATAAACAGAAATTTAAATGCACAAATCAAAAATTATCGGGGCCACAGTAGCATTAATGAAAGTACAAGGACTATAAAATAAATAACTATTATTAATTAAAAATAAATTAAAAACTAAACTAATCAAAACGACGTAGTTTTGAGTGAAACTACGTCAAAACGACGTAGTTTCACCAAAACATTTTTTTTTTTTTTTCGGCTGATTTCGATTTTTTTTTTTTTTTTTTTTTTCAGATTTCCTTTTTTATTTTTTTCTCTCTCTTTTTTCTTTTCTCTCTTTTCTTCTTTCCTTTTCTTTCTTTTCCCTCTTTTCTTTTTCTCTCTTCTTCTTCCCCGATTTCCTTCTGCTTCCCCCCCCGATTCCCTTCTGATCTTCTCTTCTTCTTCCTCCTTTCTTCTCTTCTTCCTTTCTTCTCTTCTTCCCTTTTCTTCTTCTTCTTTTCTTCCCTTTTCTTTTTCCCTCCCCCCGATCTGCTCTCCCCCTTTTTCTTTTCTTTTTTTTTCTTTTTTTTCTTTTTTTTTTTTTTTTCTTTCCTCGCCGTCGTTTCTCTCTCTCACAGGTCTCTCTCTCTCTCTCTCTCTCTCTCTCTCTCTCTCTCTCTCTCTCTCTCTCTCTCTCTCTCTCGGCCGGACGTTTTTCAGTTTTCTCTCTTTTTTTTTTTTTTTTATACAAAACAAAAAAAACAGAAAACAAAAACAACGAAATACTGAAATTTGAAAGTAAAAGTAGGAGATTTACCTGGTAGTGATGCTATTGTTGTTGCTGTTGTTGTTGTTTGTTGCTTGATTTTTTTTTTTTTTTTTTCGGCTTTCTCTTCTTGCAGGTATGTGTGTGCGTTTGAGAATTGTGTGTTTCTGTGTGTGTGGTTGTGTGTGAGTTGTGTGTTTCTGCAGGTGATTGCAGGTGTGTGTGATGTGCGAAGATGTGTGTTTCTGCAGGTGTGTTTTTGTGTGTGCGTTCTGTGAATTGTGTGTTTCTGCAGGTGTGTAGGTGTGTGTGATGTGTGTGAATTGCGTGTTTCTGCAGGTGTGTAGGTGTGTGTGATGTGTGTGAATTGTGTGTTTCTGCAGGTTGTGTGTTTTGCGTGTTTGTGTGTGATTGCAGGTGTGTGTTCTGTGCGTGTTCTGTGCGAGTTGTGGGAAGGCCGAAAGAGAGAGAGAAGTCAAGGTGCAGGTGTTTTGTGTGTGTCTGTATGGCCGAGAGAGTAAGGGAGAAAATGCAGGTTGTGTGGTGTGTGCTTGGTGTCTGTGTGAATTGTGAGTGTTGTGCGTGTGTTTTGTGTGAGTGTGTGTTGTGCGTGTGTTCTGTGTGAGTGTGTGAATGCAGGTGAGTGTGTGTTGTGCGTGTTTCTGGTGAAGTGTGAGAGTGAGGAAGAAAATGCAGGTGTGTGTGAGTGTTGTGTGTCTGTGTGATTTGTGGGAAGGCCGAAAGGGGGGCCAAGAGTGCAATTTTGAGTGAGGGAGTGCAGGTGTGCTGTGTGTATGTATGTCTGTGAGTGTGGTGAAGGTGCAGGGGTGTGTGAGTGTGTGTTTTTGCAGAGAGGGAAGAGAGAGGAGGGAATTGTGAGGAAAAATAAAAAATAAAAATTCCTTCCAAATCCCTCAAAATCTGCTGAATTGCAGGGGGGTTGGAAAGTGATGATGAGGAGGCATGGTTTGGGGTATGGAGTTTGCAGAAGCATTCTGTCTGCCCCTTTTTTTTTTTTTTTTTTTTTTGAAAAAGAAGAAAAAGAAGAAAATGAAGAAAACAAAGATAAATGAAAAAGTAAAAATAACATAAAATGAAATAACCTAATATAAAATAAAAACTACTTGAACACTTTTAAAACTAAAATACAATATTATAAGAAGGAAAAAGAAAAATTCAGTGTAAAAAAGTTAATTCTAGGTTAGAAAAAATACAATTTAAAATAAACAACCAATGGTCTTTAAAATTAATTAATTAATTAATTAATTATGAAAATTTTCCTTACATAAAATTTATAAAATGCACACACACATAATTCTCATAAAGAAAAAAAAATTTTAAATAAGAAAGTGCATTGAAAAACGTGCCGTTGAATTAAAAATAGCATATTTTTAAATAAATAACAAATGACTCCTAAAAATCATTAAAATCATAAATAATGATAAAAATAGTAAAATCAATGTATTTAAGAAATAAAATAAAATAAACTAATATTTATATGGTGAAATTACCATTTTGCCTCTTGACACGACAAATTAGACGTAGTATACACAAAAATTATAATTAGCCCCTAAAAATCATAATAACCCCTAAATAAAGTAATACGCATATTTTATAAAATGTGTGTCAAAATTTGGTGTCTACAGCTTGCCCCTCTTTGTCGGAAGCTCAAAGAGGTTCCAGACAAAGACGTAGACGAAACCAAATTTTGACTCACCTATGAATGAAATACGAATACCTTGATTCCCATAAAAATAAACGTAAGAAATGCAAAAAGAATGACCGGGCTCCCTAGGAGCTGCCTACGTATCCCACATGAGGGAATCAGGTCAAAACGTAGTTCGAATGCAGGTAAACTGTTGATGGGAATGATAACATGATTGCAATTGGTAACACAAGCATTCAAAATCTCTCTCTTTTTTTTTTTTTTTTTTTTTTTTTTTACAAATGGAGAAGAAAACGCCATGTTCGAACTACTGGATAAGGATAACATAAAGACTGCAAGACGTAATAAAATGCCTAAACTAATAGATAAGAAAAGAGTCCAGGCTGCTGGACAAAATAAACATTGATGAGTTAGATGCCATGTTTGGACTATCAGACTTGAAATGTAAACAGATGCCGACCAGGCTGCTGGACGGATGCATGACCTTGGGTTGCCAAGGTTGATGAATGCAAAGTCGGGCTGCCAACTTGAGAAAGTAAATAAATGATCCTGGGCTGCCAGGAATCATAAATGCAATGTCTGGGCTGCCAGACTCGAAACATAAATAAAAGATGCCGACCAGGTTGCTGGACGGATGCATGACCTTGGGCTGCCAAGGTTGATGAATGCAAAGTTTGGGCTGCCAAACTTGAGAACGTAAATAATGATCCTGGGCTGCCAGGAGTCATCAAATGCAAGGTCTGGGCTGCCAGACTTGAAACATAAATAAAAGATGCCGACCAGGCTGCTGGACGGATGCATGACCTTGGGCTGCCAAGGTTGATGAATGCAAAGTTGGGCTGCCAACTTGAGAAAGTAAATAAATGATCCTGGGCTGCCAGGAGTCATAAAATGCAAGGTCTGGGCTGCCAGACTTGGAAACATAAATAAAGATGCCGACCAGGCTGCTGGACGGATGCATGACCTTGGGCTGCCAAGGTTGATGAATGCAAAGTTGGGCTGCCAACTTGAGAAAGTAAATAAATGATCCTGGGCTGCCAGGAGTCATAAAATGCAAGGTCTGGGCTGCCAGACTTGGAAACATAAATAAAAGATGCCGACCAGGCTGCTGGACGGATGCATGACCTTGGGCTGCCAAGGTTGATGAATGCAAAGTTTGGGCTGCCAACTTGAAACGGAAATAATGATCCTGGGCTGCCAGGAGTCATCAAATGCAAGGTCTGGGCTGCCAGACTTGAAACATAAATAAAAGATGCCGACCAGGCTGCTGGACGGATGCATGACCTTGGGCTGCCAAGGTTGATGAATGCAAAGTTGGGCTGCCAACTTGAGAAAGTAAATAAATGATCCTGGGCTGCCAGGAGTCATAAATGCAAGGTCTGGGCTGCCAGACTTGAAACATAAATAAAAGATGCCGACCAGGCTGCTGGACGGATGCATGACCTTGGGCTGCCAAGGTTGATGAATGCAAAGTTGGGCTGCCAACTTGAGAAAGTAAATAAATGATCCTGGGCTGCCAGGAGTCATAAAATGCAAGGTCTGGGCTGCCAGACTTGGAAACATAAATAAAGATGCCGACCAGGCTGCTGGACGGATACATGACCTTGGGCTGCCAAGGTTGATGAATGCAAAGTTTGGGCTGCCAAACTTGAAACGGAAATAATGATCCTGGGCTGCCAGGAGTCATCAAATGCAAGGTCTGGGCTGCCAGACTCGAAACATAAATAAAAGATGCCGACCAGGCTGCTGGACGGATGCATGACCTTGGGCTGCCAAGGTTGATGAATGCAAAGTTTGGGCTGCCAAACTTGAAACGGAAATAATGATCCTGGGCTGCCAGGAGTCATCAAATGCGAGGTCTGGGCTGCCAGACTTGAAACATAAATAAAGATGCCGACCAGGCTGCTGGACGGATGCATGACCTTGGGCTGCCAAGGTTGATGAATGACATAATAAAACTTAAAACAATTCTTAAATGTAACGTCCAAATTGATAAAATTGTCAAAAATTTTTCTAAAAATTTTTGCCCCAGTGTATGGAATCAAATGATTTCAAAATCATGCCTTTCAAACTTGAGACTTGTGCAACGTGAAAATCCACTTGCAATCAATCCTTTCTCTTTCTTTTTTTTTTTTTTTTTTTTTTTTTTTAGAAAATTTTGTCTCAATATAAATCAAATGAAATCAATTCATTGTCTTCTTTTGAACTTGTCCCAATGTAAATTAATTTTGTCTTAAACTCGAACATCATAATCAACTTCGAAAATCAAATTTTTCTCAAAAAAATTTGCCCCAGTGTAATCAATCTTTCGCAACATTTTGCTTTAAACTCAAAGCATCATAATCAATGAAAAATCAAATTTTTTCTCAAAAAATTTGCCCCAGTTTAAATTTTCAATAAAGACCCTCAATGACGGTGATGTAACTTCATCTGCAAAATAGAGAAAGCAGATATAATTGTCAAAAAAAACAATGCCACCACCTGACAATCCCTTCAGACAACTGGTACATATAAACATGAGTATTGCCCTTTTGAATCTTTGATACGACTTCTTGCTTTCATGTCCCGCGAGTTCTCCGCATTCAATGAATTCTGATTCGCGGCTTAGCTCCAGTGCCCCGAATAATTGCTCAATCGGTGTATACTTCTGATTTTCGATAACTTTAGGATTGCCATTGTCTTTTATTCCATAAATCAAACGTCAAAATTTCAAAACATGAATTTGTTAAAATATTTCAAATGCAGTAATGTACGAACTTTTTTTTTTTTTTTTTTTTATAAATAAAGTACATGCAAAAAAATTTTTTAACTACAGAAAATAAATAAATAGATACTAAATAGAAACCGTTACGCTTGGTTGGAGAAATGAATTTTCAGGGAACAGCCCTGAAACAACTGCCATTATGATCCTTTAGGATGTCGTCTTGTTCGAACTCTGAAAGTCACCAGACGATCAATGCCGAAGAAAAATCTCAAGTAACTATAGTTACCAGCTTTCAACAAACTCAAATCCAATGCCTGTATCCTGACTTCTTCGCCTGCTAGCCTTTAACTGCAACTCCCAACCACAGCGCCCTTTCGGGTTTTCACTGTGGTGTCCCCCACCCTTTTTCTCTTTTTTTTTTTTTTTTTTTTTTTTTTTTTTTTTTGGAGGCGCCCTTTCGGGTTTTCGCCTTTGTAGAGTAGGATGAGAACAAACAACATTCAAGTTCTGGGCAATCCTTCCCCTTATCATTAAAACAGAATAGTATTCAAAAAATTTGGCATCAGTAAGACAATCTTCCCTTGATGATTCGGGATAAATATATTAACATCATATGCCATTTTGATTTGCAAATTTCCGTTCTAAAAATTATTGCAAGATAAAGATGGAGGTCGGTAACATTCTCGGCTTTTGTAATGAGGTCAGGTGAGGTGTCAGAAATGTTAAGGTTGGAAAGCAGACTTTATGAGGGAGCTGATTTGTCTTGAGGTCGCACTTGCAAAAGTTTTATCCCAGTATTGACCAATCGTTTTTCCTTAAGAAAATCTATTCTAACATTGTCATTTGCTTTTGGGGCTCTCCTTCCCTTTCCCAAACAAGATTTGCTTCATTTTTTTTTTTTTTTTTTTTTGCCCCAGTATGGGATAAAAATCAAGACAAAGAATTTGCTTCAAATGTGGGATAAATTTAGTGCAAAAAGTTATCTGGGTGTGGGATGCGACTTTCAAGTGGGTTGCCAAACGAAATTATAAATTCTGAAAGCTCAAAGGGGAGAACGAGGGTAAAGAATTGTTTTATGGAAAAGAAAGAAGGCCCGCCTTTAGCCCATCTTCTTCTTGCAATAAAATTATTTGAAAGAAAATTTACGAAATCAGATATAAAACCTTTTTACCATGTCTGAATTAATGATTTGGGGAAAGACCTGACCATCCATTTCGGCCAGGACAAGGCCCCCTCCTGATAACACTTTCTTGACAATGAATGGACCTTGCCAATTTGGAGCGAATTTTCCTTTTGCCTCCTCCTGGATTGGAAGAATTCGCTTCAGAACTTTGTCTCCTATTTCAAATTGACGGGGCTTGACCTTCTTCTGATAGGCACGGGCCATTCGCCTTTGGTAACACTGCCCATGGCAAATAGCATTCAATCGCTTTTCATCAATCAATGCCAACTGCTCATGACGTTCCTTGACCCATTCAGCTTCCTCTAATTGAGCTTCCATCAATATACGCAGAGAAGGAATCTCAACTTCCGCTGGCAATACTGCTTCCATCCCGTACATAAGGGAATATGGGGTCACCCCAGTAGAAGTTCTTATAGCAGTTCTGTATGCCAACAATGCATAAGGTAACTTCTCATGCCAATCTCGATGCGTATCCGTCATCTTCCGGATGATCTTCTTCAAATTCTTATTGGCAGCCTCTACAGCTCCATTCATCTGAGGTCTATAAATGGCAGGAGTTTCGATGCTTGATCTTGAACTGCTCACACAACCCATCTACCACGTCATTGTTGAGATTCTTCGCGTTATCCGTAATCAATGTCTCTGGTATCCCAAAACGACAGATAATGTGATTTCTCAGAAAATCAGCTACCACTTTCTTAGTCACGTGCCTGTAAGACTCGGCTTCGACCCATTTAGTGAAGTACTCTATCGCCACCAGGATAAATCGATGACCATTCGAAGCAGGAGGATCGATAGTTCCAATCACATCCATTCCCCACATTGAACAAGGCCAAGGAGCAGTCATACTGTGGAGCTCCGAAGGAGGTGCGTGTATTACATCGCCATGTAATTGACATTTAACACATTTTCTGACGAACTCAACACAGTCATGCTCCATGGTAAGCCAGAAATATCCCGTCCTCATGATTTTCTTTGCCAATAAGTGCCCGTTCATATGCGGCCCACATACGCCACTGTGGATCTCCTTCATCAAATATTCAGCTTCCTTCTCGTCAACGCATCTCAATAAACCCAAATCACTTGACCTTTTGTACAGGACTTCTCCATTCAGAAAAAATCTCATAGACATCCTTCGAAGAAAATTCTTGGCCGCAGTATTGGCACCCGGAGGATAAAATCTATTTTTCAAATATTCTTTCAGATCATGAAACCAAGGAAAGCCGTCAGCTTCTTGTTCAATGCGCAGACAGTGCGCTGGTTCCTCTTGAATCTTAACGAAAATGGGTTCAATTATAGTACCATCGGGATGAGAGATCATGGAAGACAAAGTTGCCAAGGCATCTGCAAAGACATTTCGAGTACGCGCGATATGTATGAATTCCAAAGTTCTGAACTGTCGAGCCAAAGTGAGCAAACAACAATGATATGGAATTATTTTAGAATCCCGAGTCATCCATTTTCCCAATGTTTGATGAACTAGTAAATCAGAATCACTAAATGCTGTCAAATCCTTGATATCCATATCCAACGCCATCTTCAAACCAAGAATGCAAGCTTCATACTCTGCCATGTTATTAGTGCAGGCAAATTTCAGTTTGGCAGTAGCAGGGTAATGTTTTCCTTCGGGTGACACTAGGACTGCCCCAATTCCAGCTCCAAAAGAGTTTGAAGCACCATCAAAGAACAATCTCCATCCCGAAGATTCCTCATTAATATCCTCAGCTGTCCCTACAAACAAAATTTCTTCATCAGGGAAATAAGTATTCAATGGCTCGTAATCATCTTGCAAAGGGTTCTCCGCCAAGTGATCGGCAATTACTTGGCCCTTGACTGCCTTTTGAGTTGTGAACACAATATCAAATTCACTGAGAATCATTTGCCACTTAGCCATACGTCCAGTGGGCATCGGTTTCTCAAGCAAATACCTCAACGGGTCAGATCGAGATATGAGATAGGTGGTATGGTCAAGGAGATAATGTCTCAATTTTTGAACAGTCCAGGCCAATGCACAACATAATCTTTCCAAAAATGAATAATTCGCCTCATAGACAGTAAATTTCTTACTTAGATAATAGATTGCCTGTTCCTTTTTGCCTGAATCATCATGTTGACCGAGAACACAACCCATGGCTCCATCCAACACTGAGAGGTACATGATAAGTGGCCGACCTGGTTTCGGCGGTACTAACACAGGAGGATTCAACAGATAATCTTTGATTTTGTCAAAAGCCCGCTGACAATCTCCATTCCACTTCATTGGGGTATTTTTTCTTAACAACTTGAACAAAGGTTCACAAGTAAGAGTCAACTGAGCAATAAATCTGCCAATGAAATTAAGCTTCCCCAAAAAACTCTTCACATCTTTCTGCGTCTTTGGTACTGGCATTTCTCGTATGGCCTTTATCTTGGCAGGATCTACTTCAATACCCTTCTTACTAACAATGAAACCTAGTAACTTGCCAGCAGGAGACCCGAAAGCACATTTTGCAGGATTCAGTTTCAGATTATACCTTCTTAATCTTTCAAACAGCTTTCTCAAATCTCCCAAATGGTCCTCTGCTCTTCTGGACTTGACTATAATGTCATCCACGTAAACTTCTATCTCTTTGTGTATCATGTCATGAAACAGTGTAGTCATAGTCCTTTGATAGGTGGCCCCAGCATTTTTCAATCCAAAGGGCATAACTCTGTAACAGAATATTCCCCACGGAGTCATGAATGCCGTCTTTTCTCGATCTTCCTCTGCGACCAAAAGTTGATGATATCCAGCGAAACAATCAATAAATGAATCCATTTCATGCCCAGCAGTATTGTCCAACAGGATGTGAATGTTAGGCAAAGGAAAGTCATCCTTTGGACTGGCTTTGTTTAAATCTCGATAATCTACACATACTCGCACTTCACCAGACTTTTTGGGAACCGGAACCATATTTGATAGCCAAATGGGATAGTGAGACACAATGATGATTTGGGCATTGAATTGTTTGACTATCTGCTCTTTGATTTTGAGGCTCATTTCAGGTTTGAATTTGCGAGGTTTCTGTTTCACTGGAGAAAAGTTTGGATCTGTGGGCAATCTATGAACTACTATATCTGTGGAGACCCCAGGCATATCATCATAGGACCATGCAAACACATCTTGGAACAGTGTCAAAAATTCAATCATCTCTTTTCTTTGGCTCTTGTTCAAATGAACACTGATTTTAACTTCTTTAACTTCTGTCTCAGTGCCAATATTGATAGTTTCTGTTTCTTCCAAGTTAGGCTTGGTTTTTTCTTCGTATTGTTCCAGATTCTTAAATACAGAGTCATAATCTTCTTCGATATCGCTCTCACTCTCATTAACGGTTTGCATTATTTCAGAATTTAGAGAGATATCGAAGTTGAACTTGTCAGTTTCAAACAAAGTGACATCCAAAGGATCATAGACAGTTATTTTCGGCCATCTGAAAATGAAACAAAATATGCAAACATAAATAAATAAACACAAATAGACAACTTTTGAATGAAAACTTGCATTTTCAAAAGAAGATGTTTACAATCATAAGCTAGCATTAGCCTTTGAGCAAAGATAGACAGCATTTCAATATTTTAGACAAAAAAAACTTTCTCGATATAACAAAAGAAATTGAGAATAGTTTCTTTCAAAAGCTAATGCGATAAAGTCAGAGCCTAACACTAAAACAAACTTTGAGAAAGTAATTCATTTCAGGGCTCCATCTAGAAATGAATTTTGAACAAAAGACAATCCCAAATTTACCGAAACTCCCTCCGAACAGGGAGATAATCAGATGTCCAATTGTTCAATGACTCTTTCTCGATTTCCTCAAAGTCAGTAGCATCAGACGATTCTTCTGTACCAGTCATTCCAATGAAAAGACGGCTCATCCCCTCTTCAACATCATAATCCTCATTGCATATTTCAGAAATAACAACCTTGGATGCCCTTGAAAAACTGTGATACAATGGAGGAACATAGAGTGAGACCTGCCTTCCTTCCTTTTCAGCCCTTTTTCTCTCCTTCATCTCCTTCAAATCCTTACCTGTTGGGTGAAAACCAAGCCCAAAGGTATTTTTCTGTTCCATTAGTTGAATAGGTTCCGTAATTCCCTGCAGCATCTTTCCAATACCCTTTCCTGGCCGGTAGTCTGCCCTGATCAGTTCCTTAGCTATCATGATACTCGCATTAGGCAATAAGGGCTCCACAGGTGGCTTTCCTTCCGGAATCCAATTGACAGATACAATATCTGAAGCACGAAATCCCCGATCAAGTGATAGCTTATCCTTCGCCTCTTCAGCATGCCCCCGATTCACCATCATAGTGCAATCATCTTCCGCAAAAATAGTGATCAGTCTATCATCCATAATGAATTTTACCATTTGATGCAGAGATGACGGTACTGATCCAGAAGAATGAATCCACGGCCGCCCTAACAAAACATTGTATATGCCGGAAAAATCCATGACCTGGCAGGTAACCTGATATTGAGCTGGACCCATCTCGAGCACTAAATCAATCTCTCCTATAGTCTCCTTCCTCGAGCCATCGAACCCTCTAACAACGGTCAGTGATTGGCGAACTTGTGACCGTGAATATCCTAGCTTTTGTAGAGTGTTCCATGGGCAGATGTTCAGTGCAGATCCGTTGTCAATCAAAACCCTAGGCAAGTATCTTCCATTGCACCTCACAGAAATGTATAAAGCCTTGTTATGCCCCTTCCCTTCAGGAGTCAATTCATCTTCAGAAAAGGCGATCTGATTAGATGCCAAAACATTCCCTACTATCCCGGCTAGCTTCTCAGTGGGAATGTCCGTGGGAACATGAGACTCATTCAAAACTTTTAAAAGAGCCTCTCGATGCAGCTCAGATGTCAACAAAAGATTTAGAATTGAAATTTGTGCTGGCATGCGGCTCAACTGTTCCACCACTTTGTACTCACTTTTTTTCAAAATCTTCAAGAATTCTTCCGCTTCCTTCTCATCAACTGGCTGTTTAGGGGGTAGTGTGCTCTCTTTTCCTTTTGCTGGAATAACAATCTCTGGTTCTACCATCACTCTCCCCGATCTCAAAATTGCAGAGACATTATTATTCACTTCAGAATTTTCGTAATTCCATGGAACCCTCTGCAAATCCTCAACGAGCATTTGTTCAGGCACATCAATGATTTCTGGTTCTGGAATCTCTAACTCAAACGGCACAACATCTAGGACAAATGGCTGGGCTGATGAGTTGGCGGCAGACAGGACTTCTTTTAACACAACCGGCTCTTTTGGTTGGGTTACAGGTGATGCCAACTTTTCCTGCCAAAATGTCATCCATATACTGACTCATGAAGTCTTTTCTTGACATCGTCATTCTATCTCGCATGTCATCTCTATCAGTAACACCCACCGTCTCTTCAATCGCAACTATCATCTCAGAAGGGTCACCAAGTGTTTCATCTAAAGCAATCATTCCAACAGTAGACCCGTGCTGAGGCAAAGGATTGTTATCCACATTCGGGGCCTGCCCTCTCCCTCTTCTCAATACTATCTCTCCATCGTCAATCATATCTTGAATTTTGTGCTTCAAAGCCCAACAGTTAGCCGTGGGGTGCCCACGACCTCCCGAATGGTAAGCACAGACGGCTTGGTGATCATAGTCGTGGGGTAACCCGTTAGGAAAAGTTTTCTGAGGTATAGTGCCAATTTTGCCCGCTGCTCTCAGTTGGTCATATATCTGGTCTAGAGGACGACCAAGGGGAGTGAAAGCCCTAGGCCGTCTTTGTGGGAGGTTGGCTGGACCGGTTGTATTTGGGGGCTGATTGGGTGTAGTATAGTTGTTAGGGTAAATAGGTCTCGGGCGGTTTTGCACGGGTGGGCGAAAGTTATTTTGTGTGGGTCGAGGGTTCTGAAACATGGGTTGAGTGTTTGGATAAAATGGTTGGGCATTTACTGGTTGGGCTTGGGTATTGAAAACAGGTTGAGGGTACTGGGGATAAGTAGGTGAGGGATGTGCCAACTGAGGGAATCGCGGGTATTGAGAATGGTAATTTGGCTTGTTTTGGAACCTGGGGTTGAAATTTGGGCCTTGATTTATCACAAAAGATATTTCTTCTTCTCTTTTCTCAGGCTTTTTCCCAATTGCTTTCTTCAGATTATTACCATTTTGCAACGATTCAACTTGCAACTTCACAGCAGCCATGTCTACTACCTTTCCCTTCTTCACCCCTCTCTCAATAGCTTCTGCTTGCTCAATAACCTGGGCGAAGGTCTTTCCAATTGAGCCTACGATGGCCTGGTAGTAAGGTGGGTCTTGGGCATCGATAAATAATTTTACCATTTCGTTCTCATCAATTGGCGGATTTACTTTAGCTGCCACACTCCGCCAACGCTGCCCATAAGCTACATAACTTTCTGAGGGCTTTTTCTTCAATTCTACCAGTGAGAATCTATCCGGCACCAAATCACAGTTGAACTCATACTGTTTGATAAATGCTCGGGAGAGGTCGGTCCA
>CM045558.1:29668676-29838822 GCA_024721245.1 Mitragyna speciosa
TTTTGTAATAAGGTCAGGTGAGGTGTCAGAAATGTTAAGGTTGGAAAGTAGACTTTGGGAGGGAGCTGATTTGTCTTGGGGTCGCACTTGCAAAAGTTTTATCCCAGTATTGACCAATCGTTTTTCCTTAAGAAAATCTATTCTAACATTGTCATTTGCTTTTGGGGCTCTCCTTCCCTTTCCCAAACAAGATTTGCTTCAGTTTTTTTTTTTTTTTTTTTTGCCCCAGTATGGGATAAAAATCAAGACAAAGAATTTGCTTCAAATGTGGGATAAATTTAGTGCAAAAAGTTATCTGGGTGTGGGATGCGACTTTCAAGTGGGCGAGCCAAACGAAATTATAAATTCTGAAAGCTCAAAGGGGAGAACGAGGGTAAAGAATTGTTTTATGGAAAAGAAAAAAGGCCCGCCTTTAGCCCATCTTCTTCTTGCAATAAAATTATCTGAAAGAGAATTTACGAAATCAAATATAAAACCTTTTTACGATGTCTGAATTAATGATTTGGGGAAAGACCTGACCATCCATTTCGGCCAGGACAAGGCCCCCTCCTGATAACACTTTCTTGACAATGAATGGACCTTGCCAATTTGGAGCGAATTTTCCTTTTGCCTCCTCCTGGATTGGAAGAATTCGCTTCAGAACTTTGTCTCCTATTTCAAATTGACGGGGCTTGACCTTCTTCTGATAGGCACGGGCCATTCGCCTTTGGTAACACTGCCCATGGCAAATAGCATTCAATCGCTTTTCATCAATCAATGCCAACTGCTCATGACGTTCCTTGACCCATTCAGCTTTCTCTAATTGAGCTTCCATCAATATACGCAGAGAAGGAATCTCAACTTCCGCTGGCAATACTGCTTCCATCCCGTACATAAGGGAATATGGGGTCACCCCAGTAGAAGTTCTTATAGCAGTTCTGTATGCCAACAATGCATAAGGTAACTTCTCATGCCAATCTCGATGCATATCCGTCATCTTCCGGATGATCTTCTTCAAATTCTTATTGGCAGCCTCTACAGCTCCATTCATCTGAGGTCTATAAATGGCGGAGTTTCGATGCTTGATCTTGAACTGCTCACACAACCCATCTACCACGTCATTGTTGAGATTCTTCGCGTTATCCGTAATCAATGTCTCTGGTATCCCAAAACGACAGATAATGTGATTTCTCAGAAAATCAGCTACCACTTTCTTAGTCACGTGCCTGTAAGACTCGGCTTCGACCCATTTAGTGAAGTACTCTATCGCCACCAGGATAAATCGATGACCATTCGAAGCAGGAGGATCGATAGTTCCAATCACATCCATTCCCCACATTGAACAAGGCCAAGGAGCAGTCATACTGTGGAGCTCCGAAGGAGGTGCGTGTATTACATCGCCATGTAATTGACATTTAACACATTTTCTGACGAACTCAACACAGTCATGCTCCATGGTAAGCCAGAAATATCCCGTCCTCATGATTTTCTTTGCCAATAAGTGCCCGTTCATATGCGGCCCACATACGCCACTGTGGATCTCCTTCATCAAATATTCAGCTTCCTTCTCGTCAACGCATCTCAATAAACCCAAATCACTTGACCTTTTGTACAGGACTTCTCCATTCAGAAAAAATCTCATAGACATCCTTCGAAGAAAATTCTTGGCCGCAGTATTGGCACCCGGAGGATAAAATCTATTTTTCAAATATTCTTTCAGATCATGAAACCAAGGAAAGCCGTCAGCTTCTTGTTCAATGCGCAGACAGTGCGCTGGTTCCTCTTGAATCTTAACGAAAATGGGTTCAATTATAGTACCATCGGGATGAGAGATCATGGAAGACAAAGTTGCCAAGGCATCTGCAAAGACATTTCGGGTACGCGCGATATGTATGAATTCCAAAGTTCTGAACTGTCGAGCCAAAGTGAGCAAACAACAATGATATGGAATTATTTTAGAATCCCGAGTCATCCATTTTCCCAATGTTTGATGAACTAGTAAATCAGAATCACTAAATGCTGTCAAATCCTTGATATCCATATCCAACGCCATCTTCAAACCAAGAATGCAAGCTTCATACTCTGCCATGTTATTAGTGCAGGCAAATTTCAGTTTGGCAGTAGCAGGGTAATGTTTTCCTTCGGGTGACACTAGGACTGCCCCAATTCCAGCTCCAAAAGAGTTTGAAGCACCATCAAAGAACAATCTCCATCCCGAAGATTCCTCATTAATATCCTCAGCTGTCCCTACAAACAAAATTTCTTCATCAGGGAAATAAGTATTCAATGGCTCGTAATCATCTTGCAAAGGGTTCTCCGCCAAGTGATCGGCAATTACTTGGCCCTTGACTGCCTTTTGAGTTGTGAACACAATATCAAATTCACTGAGAATCATTTGCCACTTAGCCATACGTCCAGTGGGCATCGGTTTCTCAAGCAAATACCTCAACGGGTCAGATCGAGATATGAGATAGGTGGTATGGTCAAGGAGATAATGTCTCAATTTTTGAACAGTCCAGGCCAATGCACAACATAATCTTTCCAAAAATGAATAATTCGCCTCATAGACAGTAAATTTCTTGCTTAGATAATAGATTGCCTGTTCCTTTTTGCCTGAATCATCATGTTGACCGAGAACACAACCCATGGCTCCATCCAACACTGAGAGGTACATGATAAGTGGCCGACCTGGTTTCGGCGGTACTAACACAGGAGGATTCAACAGATAATCTTTGATTTTGTCAAAAGCCCGCTGACAATCTCCATTCCACTTCATTGGGGTATTTTTTCTTAACAACTTGAACAAAGGTTCACAAGTAAGAGTCAACTGAGCAATAAATCTGCCAATGAAATTAAGCTTCCCCAAAAAACTCTTCACATCTTTCTGCGTCTTTGGTACTGGCATTTCTCGTATGGCCTTTATCTTGGCAGGATCTACTTCAATACCCTTCTTACTAACAACGAAACCTAGTAACTTGCCAGCAGGAGACCCGAAAGCACATTTTGCAGGATTCAGTTTCAGATTATACCTTCTTAATCTTTCAAACAGCTTTCTCAAATCTCCCAAATGGTCCTCTGCTCTTCTGGACTTGACTATAATGTCATCCTACGTAAACTTCTATCTCTTTGTGTATCATGTCATGAAACAGTGTAGTCATAGTCCTTTGATAGGTGGCCCCAGCATTTTTCAATCCAAAGGGCATAACTCTGTAACAAAATATTCCCCACGGAGTCATGAATGCCGTCTTTTCTCGATCTTCCTCTGCGACCAAAAGTTGATGATATCCAGCGAAACAATCAATAAATGAATCCATTTCATGCCCAGCGGTATTGTCCAACAGGATGTGAATGTTAGGCAAAGGAAAGTCATCCTTTGGACTGGCTTTGTTTAAATCTCGATAATCTACACATACTCGCACTTCACCAGACTTTTTGGGAACCGGAACCATATTTGATAGCCAAATGGGATAGTGAGACACAATGATGATTTGGGCATTGAATTGTTTGACTATCTGCTCTTTGATTTTGAGGCTCATTTCAGGTTTGAATTTGCGAGGTTTCTGTTTCACTGGAGAAAAGTTTGGATCTGTGGGCAATCTATGAACTACTATGTCTGTGGAGACCCCAGGCATATCATCATAGGACCATGCAAACACATCTTGGAACAGCTGTCAAAAATTCAATCATCTCTTTTCTTTGGCTCTTGTTCAAATGAACACTGATTTTAACTTCTTTAACTTCTGTCTCAGTGCCAATATTGATAGTTTCTGTTTCTTCCAAGTTAGGCTTGGTTTTTTCTTCGTATTGTTCCAGATTCTTAAATACAGAGTCATAATCTTCTTCGATATCGCTCTCACTCTCATTAACGGTTTGCATTATTTCTAGAATTTAGAGAGATATCGAAGTTGAACTTGTCAGTTTCAAACAAAGTGACATCCAAAGGATCATAGACAGTTATTTTCGGCCATCTGAAAATGAAACAAAATATGCAAACATAAATAAATAAACACAAATAGACAACTTTTGAATGAAAACTTGCATTTTCAAAAGAAGATGTTTACAATCATAAGCTAGCATTAGCCTTTGAGCAAAGATAGACAGCATTTCAATATTTTAGACAAAAAAACTTTCTCGATATAACAAAAGAAATTGAGAATAGTTTCTTTCAAAAGCTAATGCGATAAAGTCAGAGCCTAACACTAAAACAAACTTTGAGAAAGTAATTCATTTCAGGGCTCCATCTAGAAATGAATTTTGAACAAAAGACAATCCCAAATTTACCGAAACTCCCTCCGAACAGGGAGATAATCAGATGTCCAATTGTTCAATGACTCTTTCTCGATTTCCTCAAAGTCAGTAGCATCAGACGATTCTTCTGTACCAGTCATTCCAATGAAAAGACGGCTCATCCCCTCTTCAACATCATAATCCTCATTGCATATTTCAGAAATAACAACCTTGGATGCCCTTGAAAAACTGTGATACAATGGAGGAACATAGAGTGAGACCTGCCTTCCTTCCTTTTCAGCCCTTTTTCTCTCCTTCATCTCCTTCAAATCCTTACCTGTTGGGTGAAAACCAAGCCCAAAGGTATTTTTCTGTTCCATTAGTTGAATAGGTTCCGTAATTCCCTGCAGCATCTTTCCAATACCCTTTCCTGGCCGGTAGTCTGCCCTGATCAGTTCCTTAGCTATCATGATACTCGCATTAGGCAATAAGGGCTCCACAGGTGGCTTTCCTTCCGGAATCCAATTGACAGATACAATATCTGAAGCACGAAATCCCCGATCAAGTGATAGCTTATCCTTCGCCTCTTCAGCATGCCCCCGATTCACCATCATAGTGCAATCATCTTCCGCAAAAATAGTGATCAGTCTATCATCCATAATGAATTTTACCATTTGATGCAGAGATGACGGTACTGATCCAGAAGAATGAATCCACGGCCGCCCTAACAAAACATTGTATATGCCGAAAAAATCCATGACCTGGCAGGTAACCTGATATTGAGCTGGACCCATCTCGAGCACTAAATCAATCTCTCCTATAGTCTCCTTCCTCGAGCCATCGAACCCTCTAACAACGGTCAGTGATTGACGAACTTGTGACCGTGAATATCCTAGCTTTTGTAGAGTGTTCCATGGGCAGATGTTCAGTGCAGATCCGTTGTCAATCAAAACCCTAGGCAAGTATCTTCCATTGCACCTCACAGAAATGTATAAAGCCTTGTTATGCCCCTTCCCTTCAGGAGTCAATTCATCTTCAGAAAAGGCGATCTGATTAGATGCCAAAACATTCCCTACTATCCCGGCTAGCTTCTCAGTGGGAATGTCCGTGGGAACATGAGACTCATTCAAAACTTTTAAAAGAGCCTCTCGATGCAGCTCAGATGTCAACAAAAGATTTAGAATTGAAATTTGTGCTGGCATGCGGCTCAACTGTTCCACCACCTTGTACTCACTTTTTTTCAAAATCTTCAAGAATTCTTCCGCTTCCTTCTCATCAACTGGCTGTTTAGGGGGTAGTGTGCTCTCTTTTCCTTTTGCTGGAATAACTAATCTCTGGTTCGGCCATCACTCTTCCCTGATCTTAGAATTGCGGAGACATCATTATTCAATTCAGAATTTTCGTAATTCCATGGAACCCTCTGCAAATCCTTCAACGAGCATTTGTTCAGGCACATCAATGATTTCTGGTTCTGGAATCTCTAACTCAAACGGCACAACATCTAGGACAAATGGCTGGGCTGATGAGTTGGCGGCAGACAGGACTTCTTTTAACACAACCGGCTTCTTTTGGTTGGGTTACAGGTGATGCCAACTTTTCCTGCCAAAATGTCATCCATATACTGACTCATGAAGTCTTTTCTTGACATCGTCATTCTATCTCGCATGTCATCTCTATCAGTAACACCCACCGTCTCTTCAATCGCAACTATCATCTCAGAAGGGTCACCAAGTGTTTCATCTAAAGCAATCATTCCAACAGTAGACCCGTGCTGAGGCAAAGGATTGTTATCCACATTCGGGGCCTGCCCTCTCCCTCTTCTCAATACTATCTCTCCATCGTCAATCATATCCTGAATTTTGTGCTTCAAAGCCCAACAGTTAGCTGTGGGGTGCCCACGACCTCCCGAATGGTAAGCACAGACGGCTTGGTGATCATAGTCGTGGGGTAACCCGTTAGGAAAAGTTTTCTGAGGTATGGTGCCAATTTTGCCCGCTGCTCTCAGTTGGTCATATATCTGGTCTAGAGGACGACCAAGGGGAGTGAAAGCCCTAGGCCGTCTTTGCTGGGGGTTGGCTGGACCGGTTGTATTTGGGGGCTGATTGGGTGTAGTATAGTTGTTAGGGTAAATAGGTCTCGGGCGGTTTTGCATGGGTGGGCGAAAGTTATTTTGTGTGGGTCGAGGGTTTTGAAACATGGGTTGAGTGTTTGGATAAAATGGTTGGGCATTTACTGGTTGGGCTTGGGTATTGAAAACAGGTTGAGGGTACTGGGGATAAGCAGGTGAGGGATGTGCCAACTGAGGGAATCGTGGGTATTGGGAATGGTAATTTGGCTTGTTTTGGAACCTGGGGTTGAAATTTGGGCCTTGGTTTATCACAAAAGATATTTCTTCTTCTCTTTTCTCAGGCTTTTTCCCAACTGCTTTCTTCAGATTATTGCCATTTTGCAACGATTCAACTTGCAACTTCACAGCAGCCATGTCTACTACCTTTCCCTTCTTCACCCCTCTCTCAATAGCTTCTGCTTGCTCAATAACCTGGGCGAAGGTCTTTCCAATTGAGCCTACGATGGCCTGGTAGTAAGGTGGGTCTTGGGCATCGATAAATAATTTTACCATTTCGTTCTCATCAATTGGCGGATTTACTTTAGCTGCCACACTCCGCCAACGCTGCCCATAAGCTACATAACTTTCTGAGGGCTTTTTCTTCAATTCTACCAGTGAGAATCTATCCGGCACCAAATCACAGTTGAACTCATACTGTTTGATAAATGCTCGGGAGAGGTCGGTCCAGTTTCGGATCTTTGAAAAATCCAACTTCAAATACCATTCTAATGCATCCTTCTCCAAACTCTCTCCAAATAGCCTCATCGGCAATTTCTCATCCCCGGTCGGCTTGCCCAACTTGTTGCAGAACATCTTAAGGTGCACAACAGGGTCGCCAGCACCGTTGTATTTAGAAAATTCTGGCACCTTAAACTTTGGAGGCAGTTGAGTATCAGGGAACATACAGAAATCATCGTAATTCAAACCGCCGTACCGATCCAATCCCTGGCTCTCTCTGATGAAATCATCGAATCTCTCCAATCTTCGCAACAGGGCCTTTTCTGTCATGCCTGGATTCTCATCCCTGTTATACGGCTCCACATCCACTCCTACTTGATACCCCGGGTCTAGCACAAATTGATGTGTGTTGAGGTTCGGTAGTGGTTGAGTGTTCAGAGGGAAATGGTTGGCTTGTTGTGCATATTGTGGTTGGTTCAGAGTGTTTTGGGTGTGTCTAGGACTGGGTGGGATTGGAACAGTCATTTGAGGGTTTTGAGTGTTTGGGGGTGGAGGAGCCATCTGAGTATTTTGGGTATTGAGGAGTGGGGTTTGTACTGGAATAGCTGAGACATTGTTATTTGCATCCGGGGCATTTCCGCTCACATCAGATTGAGATTGCAGAAGTTCTCGAGTGACAGGCGCAGCAGAAGTAGAGCCGTTGTTGTTCATGTTACTAATGAAGTGAGCAATAATTTGGCTATGAGAAGATACTTCATGAGTCACACTATTCATCTTGGCCAGCATTTCATCCATCTGAGCCCTCAACGCTGTTAACTCTGAAGATTGATTTCCAGCAGGTCCCTCAAATAATTCAGTAGGGGCACTCATGTTTATATGTAGCTGTCTAGTACGGGACCGTGTACGAATGGGGCTTCGGTGAAAAGAAGCTATGTTTTACAAGTACCTGAAATGTACACCAGAAAGAAGAAAGGTTTAGTCGCCCCATCGTCATTGTCACTGTCAATTTTATTATCACAAAGTGAATCAGAGCGTCCACCAAACATCCGTTGTCTCTATTTCCTTGAAGTCACCAATGGGTCCTAAAAATGCTGCCTACTTGGTTGATTCTCACTAGGCAGGAGGAGCCCTGGCCACCTCCGGACTTCAGGTAGGACTGTTAGCATTTGCTTGATGCGTCGTGGGTTATTCATTCTGGTGCAAAATATGACTTTATCAGATCACCTTACCTGGGGTCTCACCCATCAGGATTTACTGAAATTTAAACGTGCAATGTCTTTTAGGGTTACGTACCCGAGACAAAAGGATGGCCTTCCTATCATGGGATTCCCAAAATGGCATTCCCTCTAGGGTTTATGTATGATGCCAGTTTATTAAAGCAAGCTAAAATATACAAAAAAATGTCAAAATTTGAGAAGGTGATGTGGACATTTTCTTTGAGAAAGATAGATCATGAACTGTAGAAAAGAATTATTGACTCTAAAAATGTTTGATTGAAAAATCGAACCTACAAGAGGTTACGAGACACAATGTTGAAAGAAAAAAGTCATGATGATTTTTTTTTCAAGAAATACACAAGTCAAAATGCCAGTTTATTAAAGTCAAATGAAATATGTACTAAAATCACTTTTTGTGTAATGTGGGATGGGTGGGTGGGGGATGCGGCAAAAACGACATGTTAATTTTTGAAAAAGGGTAAATACAAGTTGTGCAAAAATTTGACCATCTGAGTGCAGTTATTAACTAAAAAATTAGTTCGAGTAAAATTGACAAGTACAACAAAAATGAGTAAACTTTGAAAAGGATTTAAAAACTAAGGATTTAAAAACTAAAATTTTTATTCAAGAATATACAAGACGAAAAAATCAAATTTTTAGGATTTTTAAGAAATTCACAATGATTGATCTCTTGGGTATTTATAACAAAATGCAATTTGCAGAAAATTTATGAAATTCTATTTCCATCTTTCTCGAAGACATTAATTATCAAAATGAAATTTAAACGTGCCAAAAGAGGGTTGTTTCTTATGAGAGCACCATGCCAGGGCTCTTTGTTCTATGGTTGTGAATGCAATCAAAAATAAGAAGGAAAGAAATTGCGTTAGTTTATTCACATAACACATTGGCAAGAACAAATAATACACATAGATAACAATAAATGACATAATAAGGAAAGTAAAGGAGGTTGGTTCCCTCCTCTCGTGCCTGGTGTACCTGATAGGGAAAGGCTGACTCTACCCTAAGTTATCCTACATGGATGCATGAGGTTGGGCTCACTAATGCATCTAAACTCGATTAAGCTGTTGGCTCCCAAGCCTTCAGACCTAAGGGTAAGGGTCATCAATCCCAAAACCCTTGGTCGGTGGCTCGAGTGATCCCCTGGACACTGCTACGCGCACGTCGGGCCACGGCCACATGTCCAAGCGAATCGATTTTTAAAGCCCAAATCTCTAGACTTGTGGACTCAAGCCAAGAGTTTGGGTGATCTCCTAGACAATGTTACGTGCACGTCGTGCCACGGTCACATGTCTAAGTAGATCAATCCTAATTCCTAAAGGGACGAGTGGGTGACAACCACCAAAAGATAGAAACGGTAAAAACATCGAATGCACGTATGAAGTGCTCCTTATGAGAGGAAGGAATGTAATATTAACACGCGTGGGCTCTAAGGGTGATTGACCCCTTCCCCAAATGCAAGCGCGGTCGAGTAAAGCAGTAACAAGTGAATAAATCATACATACATCACATAAGTAGCCGAGAGACGGGAAGTGCAAGATGCAAAAGAAAAACCTAAAAACCTAGAAAAATAGAAATGCAATCCTAAGCATCCAAATGCAATAAAATGAAAGGGTTAGAAAAAGAATAAAATGACTAAACCTAGTGCTCGGACTCACTAGTGATCCCCAGTGGAGTCGCCAGCTGTCGCGCCCCATTTTTCGAAAATAAATAGAAAGTGTAAAGAAGATGTCGGGAAAAGGGAAAAGGAAGTATTAAATGTAGTGTTGTGGTTATTAAAAAAAGCGTGTAAATTTTTTGTAAAAACTAATTTTTTGAAAATGCTTTGTAAAAGATGATTCGATAAAAATGTGACAAAACAAATGCTTTACTTTAAAAAATAAAAGAAAAAGGGCCTAAAATGGGACTTTTGAAATGCGACGATTTTTGGGCCCGAAAATAGAGTCTAAAAAGGGTTTTTAGTGAAAAAGGAGTCGCCACTTGGTATTGAGTTTTGGTGTACCAAGTCACCCGAAAATATTTTAGTGGAAGGAAAAAATTTAGGAAATTATTTATTTAAAGAAATGATTTTTGGAAAAATATAAGAAAAACAAGAAAAACCCTTTTAGACGACTCCAGGTCTTTGAAAACAAGAGAAAAAGGTTCGGGAGTCACAGTTGAAGAAAGGGAAGGCAAAGGCTCGTGCCTAAGGCACCCTTTCAACCTAGCCGAAACTAGTTGCGAGGTTTAGTCTAAATTTTCCTAATATAACCCTAAGATTTTATCACATTTGGATGCAACTATATGAATGCAAATCTAATCCTAAAAAATGGATATCGATAAGGGACGAAATATTCCATTGAGGTTTGGTCGGGATTATCGCATTAATTGCGAAACTCGAGTCTAGACCTCGATGGAGTCACGAGTATAGATGCAAAATGAAATGCAAAAGAAAAGGAAAATAGTAATATAGGTAGTAAATGATCAAAGAGAGTAGGAATGCAACATAACGGGTACGGGGAACTAATAAACTCGTGACTAACTGTTTCTACTCACGGAGGGGGGAACGACATGTACGCCATCGCTTCCCACGTGAGTAGATGACTATTTCTTAGTCTAAATCATGCAAATGGCCTAAAATTCTATGTGTAGTGGAATCTAAAATTATGCACCAAATAGATGTTAAAATAAGTAACAAGTTATAAAGTATATATAAAAAAACTCATAGAAAATGGGAAAAAGCCTAAAAAGATAAAATGTGTGTGAAATGTCATGAAATGCATACAAAAAATATTCCTAATGCTAAAATGACCTAAAGGCTTAGCATTGGACTAGCCTATTTTCTATAAGTTCTCCGCTAGCGTTGGACTAGAGAAGAAATCGGAATTAACCACAACTAGCTTTGGACTAGTGTGGCGACGATACACATATATAATTAAAGCAAGTAAATAAATAAAGCATGTATTAAAGCAATAATCACATAAAAGCAAATAATAGCACATAGGAGCACATAACACATAAACATGATATTCTAGATGCAAAATCCTAAAGAAAGCGAATAAAACACATAAACACATAGCACACATAGCACACAAAGCCCTAACTATTACACCGGAGAATAACTTAATTACAATCTAAAAAATGGAAAGAGAATAAAAGATATCCTATCTAACCTATCTATTACACTTTCTATCTAAAATACATAGGCTTTAATTAAATAGATAAAACATAAACTATCTATTACATTCACTATCTAAATACAAAGAAATTTTTACTAAATAGAATGTTACCTATCTATTACATTTTTTTGAATAATCAACAATTAAATTCGAGTAAATAATACGACATAGATAAATAAATAAACATTCACACATGGATAAAATTATAAGCACAAAGATACATAAAAACACATAGGAGCACGTAGGAGCACATAAAAAGAAATATTGGAAGGGTAATCGAGGTACCTCTCATTCGTAAACCCGGTATAAATGGCTACTAAAATGAACAAACATGTCAAAATTATCACTATTTAATAAATCAATCACTAATTGAATAATTTTCTACCGATCACTATGAACATGCTATGATAATTCAAACAATTATAGCAATAATAAACAAAATAAGAGAAAGAAAAATAATGATAACAATAATTAATCATTTAGGAGAAAAATGAAAATTGTTTAAGTAAAAATAAATTAGTAAATAAATAAATAAATAAAGCAAAACAACAAAGATAAAATAAAATAAAACTAATAATAATACTAATAATAATAATAGAGGATAAAATACAATAATACATACATTGAAATTTTAACACCTCAAATAAGAATTATTAAAATAACTAAAAGGGAAATAGAGAGACTAATTTGAACATTAATTAGACTAACAAGACCCCATTCTAGAACATTAATTATAAGTTTGATAAAAATAAATAAAGAAGATGTAAAAAGAAATAATTTAAAGCTTTGAGGACTTAACTAATTTTAATTAATACTTTTTTTTTTTTTACAAAAATAAAATATTATAAGATTTGGATTAAAAGTGAAAATTTAAGCAATATTCTAAAGTGAAAAATGTAATTTATGAGGAACAAAAAGGTAAAATTATAATTTCAAACCCTAATTAAGATAATGACATAGTTTACAACAAATTTAAAAGCTAAAATGTAATTTTCAACAAGTATAATGCCCAAAAATAAAAAATTCCAGCAATATTTAAAGCCAAGAACACAATTTCAGCAAGCTTATTAAATAACACACAATTTTCAGCAAACATTTAAAGGCAAAATTTCAAGTTTTAGCTATTTGGAGAGCAAAAATATAAATTCCAAGCAACATTGGAGGACAATAGAGTAATTCCAACAAAAATATAATGGCAAAATGAAATTCCAGCAAGGTTTAGGGGCAAAAATGCAAAATTCCAGCAACATGATGGACCAAATTGCAAATTCCAGCCATATTCAAAGACTATAATAGAATTCCAGCAACATTTTATGACAAAAATGGAATTTCCAGCAATGTATAAGGGCCAAAAATGCAATTTTCAGTAACATTTAAAGCCTAAAATATAATAAAAGAAAGTTTGGGAGGCAAAATTGCAATTTTCATAAATATCAGAGGGTAAAATTGCAATTCCAGAAAAATTATAGGGGTCAAAATGTAATTACCGACAAATATAGGGGTCAAAATGAAAAATTAAAAAACGTAGGGGGCAAAATTATAATTATCTAAAAGTTGAGGGACCTAAATGCAATTAATCGGGACCTAATTGCAAAGAAAATTAAATTATGGGGGCCAATCTACAATAAACAGAAATTTAAATGCACAAATCAAAAATTATCGGGGCCACAGTAGCATTAATGAAAGTACAAGGACTATAAAATAAATAACTATTATTAATTAAAAATAAATTAAAAACTAAACTAATCAAAACGACGTAGTTTTGAGTGAAACTACGTCAAAACGACGTAGTTTCACCAAAACATTTTTTTTTTTTTTTTTCCGGCTGATTTCGGTTTTTTTTTTTTTTTTTTTTTTCAGATTTCCTTTTTTTTTTTTCTCTCTCTTTTTTCTTTTCTCTCTTTTCTTCTTTCCTTTTCTTTCTTTTCCCTCTTTTCTTTTTCTCTCTTCTTCTTCCCCGATTTCCTTCTGCTTCCCCCCCCGATTCCCTTCTGATCTTCTCTTCTTCTTCCTCCTTTCTTCTCTTCTTCCTTTCTTCTCTTCTTCCCTTTTCTTCTTCTTCTTTTCTTCCCTTTTCTTTTTCCCTCCCCCCGATCTGCTCTCCCCCTTTTTCTTTTCTTTTTTTTTCTTTTTTTTCTTTTTTTTTTTTTTTCTTTCCTCGCCGTCGTTTCTCTCTCTCTCTCTCTCTCTCTCTCTCTCTCTCTCTCTCTCTCTCTCTCTCTCTCTCTCTCTCGGCCGGACGTTTTTCAGTTTTCTCTCTTTTTTTTTTTTTTTTATACAAAACAAAAAAAACAGAAAACAAAAACAACGAAATACTGAAATTTGAAAGTAAAAGTAGGAGATTTACCTGGTAGTGATGCTATTGTTGTTGCTGTTGTTGTTGTTTGTTGCTTGATTTTTTTTTTTTTTTTTTTCGGCTTTCTCTTCTTGCAGGTATGTGTGTGCATTTGAGAATTGTGTGTTTCTGTGTGTGTGGTTGTGTGTGAGTTGTGTGTTTCTGCAGGTGATTGCAGGTGTGTGTGATGTGCGAAGATGTGTGTTTCTGCAGGTGTGTTTTTGTGTGTGCGTTCTGTGAATTGTGTGTTTCTGCAGGTGTGTAGGTGTGTGTGATGTGTGTGAATTGTGTGTTTCTGCAGGTGTGTAGGTGTGTGTGATGTGTGTGAATTGTGTGTTTCTGCAGGTTGTGTGTTTTGCGTGTTTGTGTGTGATTGCAGGTGTGTGTTCTGTGCGTGTTCTGTGCGAGTTGTGGGAAGGCCGAAAGAGAGGGAGAAGTCAAGGTGCAGGTGTTTTGTGTGTGTCTGTATGGCCGAGAGAGTGAGGGAGAAAATGCAGGTTGTGTGGTGTGTGCTTGGTGTCTGTGTGAATTGTGAGTGTTGTGCGTGTGTTTTGTGTGAGTGTGTGTTGTGCGTGTGTTCTGTGTGAGTGTGTGAATGCAGGTGAGTGTGTGTTGTGCGTGTTTCTGGTGAAGTGTGAGAGTGAGGAAGAAAATGCAGGTGTGTGTGAGTGTTGTGTGTCTGTGTGATTTGTGGGAAGGCCGAAAGGGGGGCCAAGAGTGCAATTTTGAGTGAGGGAGTGCAGGTGTGCTGTGTGTATGTATGTCTGTGAGTGTGGTGAAGGTGCAGGGGTGTGTGAGTGTGTGTTTTTGCAGAGAGGGAAGAGAGAGGAGGGAATTGTGAGGAAAAATAAAAATAAAAAATCCTTCCAAATCCCTCAAAATCTGCTGAATTGCAGGGGGGTTGGAAAGTGATGATGAGGAGGCATGGTTTGGGGTATGGAGTTTGCAGAAGCATTCTGTCTGCCCCTTTTTTTTTTTTTTTTTTTTTGAAAAAGAAGAAAAAGAAGAAAATGAAGAAAACAAAGATAAATGAAAAAGTAAAAATAACATAAAATGAAATAACCTAATATAAAATAAAAACTACTTGAACACTTTGAAAACTAAAATACAATATTATAAGAAGGAAAAAGAAAAATTCAGTGTAAAAAAGTTAATTCTAGGTTAGAAAAAATACAATTTAAAATAAACAACCAATGGTCTTTAAAATTAATTAATTAATTAATTAATTATGAAAATTTTCCTTACATAAAATTTATAAAATGCACACACACATAATTCTCATAAAGAAAAAAAAATTTTAAATAAGAAAGTGCATTGAAAAACGTGTCGTTGAATTAAAAATAGCATATTTTTAAATAAATAACAAATGACTCCTAAAAATCATTAAAATCATAAATAATGATAAAAATAGTAAAATCAATGTATTTAAGAAATAAAATAAAATAAACTAATATTTATATGGTGAAATTACCATTTTGCTCTTGACACGACAAATTAGACGTAGTATACACAAAAATTATAATTAGCCCCTAAAAATCATAATAACCCCTAAATAAAGTAATACGCATATTTTATAAAATGTGTGTCAAAATTTGGTGTCTACAGGGTCCGGGTCCGGGTAAACGGAATTTTATTCCTACCCGGACCCGGAAAAAATCAACGGGTCCGGGTCGGGTCCGGGTCTAGACCCGGACCGTTGACAGCCCTAGCCGACTGCGGGAGTTTGGCAAATTATAGTATTAGTCCCTGATGTTTTGGACAAATCTTAATTTATTCCTTTTGTGCGTTGCTTTGTTTTCTTTTAAAATTTGGATTTTTATTGCACCAGAATAAATAATCTACCATACTTGGAATTTTTTGACATTTGATATCTTGCAATCACACTTTTAAGAAAGGCAATTGGAGCACGGTACAAGTGAAAAGTTCACATCCACGTGATGTGAGGGATGAAATTGAGCTTAATATAAAGGAGGAAACAGCGCATAAAGGACTAACTTAAAATAGTATCACGGAGGAAAAGGGATATACTTTACGATTAATACTCATTAACACATAGGGCAAAATGCTCATTAGCCAGAAAAAAGGTAAAGGGGCTGAATACGTTAAAAACAAGACAAGTAAAAATATAAAAGGCATAATTTTGGATACCTCTCTTGAGGTTTTTGATAATTTTATATACCTCCCCTCACATTTTAAAATTTTTATTTATATCTCTTGAGATTTATATTCAATAATAAAACACACCCATGACCTATATTATTCACTAAATGCCTTTTTTAATTAATAAAACTATACAAAAACACAAATTAATTGTAAAAAATTCTTCCTAATTTTCTTTTCTCACTTTTTTTCATAAATAATTTTTTTATTTGTGTTACTAAATAAATTCTTGTTAATACCGAAAAAACAATCAATTTAAAACTTTCAAATTCCTAATTGGATAAAAGCCACAAAAACATTACAATGACATTGTTGGCCTCAAAAATAATGCAACAAATATGATAATAAATGAACTTGCATTAATAATGATAAAGGTATAACAAGTAATCTTCACAAACAAACAATAAATAAAATAAAAGAGATAAAAAAAAAAGAACACCACAATTTGTATAGTTGTTCGGTTCCAAACTCAGTACCTACATCTACTCCCAAATTCAACAATTTGGAATTAAATCCACTATGAGTTTCTTCTCAAATTGGTGAAGCTAACCAAGATGTATAAAAGGAAAGATCACTTTTTCTCTCTTTTCCTAACTCTAGTTGACCCAAAGTCCCAACTTCCATCACATTTAGCTCTACCGAATTTAGTCAAGAGTTTTACAATTACTCATAACCCTCACATTTTGTTACGTTTGACAATTTTCACTCACACTTAGAAAAGCTCTTACAGTTCCAACCAACTACCTTGTTTAGAACTACAAGCACACACTCAAATAAGAGTATTTTCCCTCAAAATCATTCTTAAAACTTTTGTAAACTAAGTAGGCAAAGGTTTTTCATCAATTCTATACATTTGATATTTATAAGGGTGAGAAAAGGAGATAAAATGAGCTTCAACGGTCAAATTTACAATGCTGAAAAACTAGCCATTATGTCATCCCAATGGTCATCTGGTTGATGTGGACGTTCGCATGCTATATGACCAATTCATTTTGAGCACTTCTAGCTGTTCGAATGTCTGCATGTTCCTCTACTACGTCTGGTTGGTCATCAGTATGAGTAATTCTTTACATTTTTCATTTTCTTTTGGTTCCTAATTGATTTTGTTGCAAATATAGTAAATATTAGCATTAGTTTATTAATCATCAAAACTAAGATGATTTAGGACCATAAAATTTTCAAACGTCAAATTAATTCTAAAATTATTCAATCAAAATATTATTCATATTTAAATAATTAAGTATGCTTTATGTATAAAATACATTTTAATTTTTATAAATGCATTTTCTCTATAAAGTAATTTGAATTTTTAACACCAAAATAAAAGAATTAAATAAACAGAATAGCAATTTTGAATAACTTTTATCAAAAGATTGTTCAAATTTGAATAATATAAGTACGCTTTCCATATAAAATATGCGGTGATTTTTAAGAGTGTAATTTTGTATAATATACACTTTAATTTTTAACACCATAATAAAAGAATTGATTGACAAAAGATATTTTAATTAATCGACAAGGGCATTTGTGAAATAACGTAGCTCATGGATGTGTATTGTTATTGAATAGAAATCTCAGGGGATATAAATACAAATTTTAAAACATGAAGGGAGGTATGTGAAATTATCAAAAACCTCAAAGGAGGTATTTGAGATTATCCAAATTTAAATTGAAATTTTTTTAAAAGCGCAAGGACCAAAATCAAAATTGTACTTTTGATTTTCTTGATCTTAATGGAGTAATTAACAAAGGCAAATATGCTAGGCTGGTCAGCACTCAAATATGAACTATTAAAAGGAAAAAAAAATGAAAGATATAAAAATATAGGACATTGGATTTTTTTGACAAGTGACATCTATTGTTTTTTTTTTTTTTTATCAACTATTCGTATTACAATGTATGTTGCTTCACACAAGTGGAGTGAGAATCCCAATAATTTGCTAGGTATAGTTCCAGATCGTTTTACTATACACAATTGAGAGTGTGACTTCTCAATCTTAAATCTACCATTTTTATTCCTTCCCCTTTTAAATGCCAAGGTCGAGGTTAACCCCGACCTTGGCACGGAAAAGGTCTTAAGGACCATCCCCTGATCACTCTGGAGTAAGCTCCGATGGCTACATCTATTGTTTGAGAATGGCAAGAGGCAAGGAAAACCAAGACAAGGGCAACACCACTTCTCAAGTTGTCATCATTTTACTCATGATTTGTCTTTTTTAAAAGTTTTACCCTAAATCCTACTGGTCTTGATCCGCCACCATTAATGCTGGTAATCCGTCCCAAGACCCATTGGGATCCCATGCCCATATTTAATTTGGGCGGGATGGATATCAATAACATGGGATTAGGCATATTTGGGATTATACCCATTAAAACCCATTTAAACATGGGCATGGTTGGGAAATGATTGGGATTCCCACACCCAAATATAAACAAACCTTGAAATAATTTGTATTTGATCATATCCATTTCTTCCATACTCTCTCTTGAAAGAATTCTTCATTTTAAGCTACATTAACAAAATATCTTTCATCCTTTATTTGTTTTATTAGTTTTTAACATTTTTTTTCAATAACAGTAGATTACCCCTTTTTTCAAAAATGGACAAGTTGTAAATTTATTTTTGCATTCTTAGCTTATTCATTTTGCCCTCTTTGATTCATCTATTTCTCCTATGAATATTATGTTAAATTTTATCCTCTTGACATCAATTTTGTGTGGTTAAACTGAGTCTTTGTACTAAAAAAAATTCATGTAAATTTTATATGTTGAGTACATTAATTTCAGTTCAAGCTTATTCTTAGGGAAATTAGTCTTTATATTTTGGATTTCATCAGAGTTTGCAATGTCCATGAACAAATGAGATGTTGATTTATTTTAATTTTTAATTTGCTTCATTACTTTAGTAATGGATTTTAGTATTAGGAGTTTTAATAAGATAATATCTAAATTGATTTTTTTAAGGGATAGATAAATTAAATCTCTACACATCTTCAATCTAATAATTGGAAAACTATAGTTTATAATTGAAAGATTAAAGAGCATTAATAAATGAGATCTAAAAATAATAATATAAAAACAAAAAAAGTTAGAAATTTATTGAGGTTGAATAAATTAAAAAATAATGATATAAAAAAATATTAGGTTAAACCAAAAAAAAAACTAAGTAATCTAAAAAAAAAAATAATTGATTAATAAGGGAAAGATAATTTACAAAAATAATAAAATGGAATTTATTGGGTACTTGGGCAGTATCAAATGGGACTAGCCCATTTTAGTCCAGCCCATATTGTTCCCATGACAAATATGGGACTGTTTGGGTATAATCCATATTTCACAGTCCCAATTAAGTCTCGCCCAAATCCCTCCCATCCCGCCCATTTGCCATCTCTAGCCACCATTAATAAAAAAAATATATACTACTGCTAATTCTACTTGACAAAAAAGCAATATGTAGTGATGCACACAATATATAATGCTAGTACTAGTATAGATAAATAATCAACAATGATAGAAAAGTAGACTAGTGATAAGTATGTTATTTATTAAAATTATATATCACTAGTGGTAATTCTATTATTAATTAAAATATATACTCCTAGTTGGCTAATTGAATCTTGCACTCTTGAATTGTTTTTGTTTTGCACTTTGCTCCCATAGGCTAACAATTGCATCACTTTATATTCCTCAACTTCTATTTTTTCGCACGTTATTTCGATCACTTGAGCTCTTATTGAATTTTGTCCAATTTTGCCTCTCAATAAAAATACGACTAACTTAACTTCGTTTTGTTTCAACCAAGTATGAATCTTAAATGATTTATATATATTCATATTTCTTTTTGTTTCAATCCAAGTACAAATTTCTAGCATTATACATATCGTATATTATTGGTAATGTGAGCCCAAGTGAGAATTATGAAAAGTTCGCTGAGAGTTCAGGCAATTAAATTAACGTGCTAAAAATTAGAAATTCGAGGGTGTAAAGTGATGTAATGCATAATTTGGGGTGAAAATTGCAAAAGAAAATCAGTTCACAGTTAGAAAAGTAATAATTAAAAAGAAAATGGAAAAGGAAAACACTATCATTCTATTAAAAAAAAAAAAAAGGAAAAGGGCAAAAAAAGAAAACCATTAATTCACTCCAAATGGAAATGAATGGAAGAGTGAGATTTTTATTTTTAAAAATAAATGAATAAATAAAAATGGAGAAAATAAAAGGACCTCCCCCATTAATACAGAAATTATGGTTCAGATTCAGGTGATCGTTATCGTTATCGCCGCTTGCCTCTTCCGCACCGTCGTCGTACCAACGAAAACCTTCCTTCCACCCATCGGGCTCGAGGTTTGACTCCGTATCTCAATCTCTGGATGCATATATGTCTTTATTTTCATCCGTACCCTAACTCGTTAGCTAATTTTAATTAATGAAACTGGCTCGCTTGTTTAATGTCTTCTTTCTTCTTTTTGGATTAGAGATTAGATAGACACATAGATCTCTTAGATATATTCTCTCTGTGCGTTGGCGTTGGAATTGGGTACCGCAATCAGCTGACATCTTTAATGCGAAAGTATACTTCTTATCTCTCATAATGATGATAATTATTTCTTTCTTTTTTTTTTTTTGGGGACCGTTTCTGCTTTACCTTTTTCGATTTGGAATCTGAAATTTTCCCTACTCTCGTGCTTTGCACATTTGCTTACGTATATTTTTCCGATCCGATGCAGTATTCTTTCTTTTCTTGCATAGTTCTAATATTTCTTATTATGCGTCTGCTTCTGATCCTCCTTTTTTGTTTCTTCTTATTATATTTTTTTTAACTATGTATTGTCTCTGTTTCATTACTTTTTTCTTAAATTGCTTTTATTCGTGAACCCAAAAAAAAAAAAAAAGTAAATCCAGTGAAATAATAAATTGGTGAAGGTTTCCCCCTCTGCTTGTGATCAGTAATGGATTCTGATCTTTTTTTTTTGGGTGGTGATTTACCCTTTATTACAGTTAGTGCTATTTGATGTGCGCAAAATTTTGGATGGGGAGGAGACCGCTAATTTGTCAAAGCAGCAGTTAAAAGTAGGTAGCTGACAATTCCTGGTGGCGCGGGAATTCTGATTGTTTCATGGGCAATACATGCCGTGGGTCTTTTGGAGGCAAGCATTTTCAGGGCTGCGCAACCCCCGAAGACCATTCTAACTCCAAGCGTAACCCTTCCTCCACCTCCACCACCGCTCACTCTTCTTCTGACCAATTCTCTCCCACCAGCTTAGCATCTCAACACCTCATCGCTCAAGAATTTTCCAAGGATAGTCACCACTCAAACCCACAAAAGGACAATTATAACCACGACTGCAACCACCATCATCAGTTCGCCCTTGTTAGTCCTAAGAAAGAGACCATCATGAACCGTGCCAATAACAATCAAGCTTACTATGTGTTAGGTCACAAGACTGCTAATATCCGTGACCTTTACACATTAGGACGTAAATTAGGACAAGGTCAGTTCGGTACCACTTATTTGTGCACTGACATTTCCACTGGCATTGAATACGCATGTAAATCAATCTCCAAGAGGAAGTTAATTTCCAAAGAAGACGTTGAGGATGTTAGAAGGGAGATTCAGATCATGCATCATTTGGCTGGACAGAAGCATATTGTCACCATTAAGGGAGCTTATGAGGACCCTTTGTATGTTCATATTGTCATGGAGCTCTGTGGCGGGGGTGAATTGTTTGACCGTATTATTCAAAGGGGACATTACAGCGAGAGAAAGGCAGCGCAATTGACTAAAATTATCGTAGGAGTTGTTGAAGCGTGCCATTCACTTGGGGTTATGCATAGAGATCTAAAACCAGAGAATTTCTTGTTGATTAACAAGGATGATGATTTCTCTCTCAAAGCCATCGATTTTGGACTCTCAGTTTTCTTCAAGCCAGGTCAAGTGAATCATTGTATTCTAATTCTACCAGAAAAGTAATAAAGAAGAAATCTTGCAGACATTGTTTCAATTTTTTTCCTACTTCATTCTTTCAGAGCTGTTCATTATATAAATAAAATTAAATTTAACAAGCTTCTAGGCTGCTGTTTTGACTTTTGTCTATTTTTAATTGTTTTAGGCCAGGTATTCACTGATGTGGTTGGAAGCCCATATTATGTTGCTCCTGAGGTGCTTTTAAAGCGTTATGGTCCAGAGGCAGATGTGTGGACAGCAGGAGTCATTCTATACATTTTGCTTAGTGGTGTACCACCTTTTTGGGCTGGTATGCTATCCTATTCTCGACCAGCCATTTATGTTCCTCCTTGTAGTATACGGTTAAGATTCATGCTGCTATTTCTGCAGAAACACAACAGGGGATATTTGATGCGGTTTTGAAGGGACACATTGATTTTGAATCGGACCCTTGGCCATTAATATCTGACAGTGCAAAAGATCTTATCCGGAAGATGTTATGCATGCAACCTTCAGAGCGCTTAACTGCTCATGAAGTATTATGTAAGTCTGATCTCATGAAGTAATAGCAACCAATTTTACCAATATGGATGAGTCTGTTGACAGTTCTTTTACTTATACCTCCCTTTTAGTCAAATGCAATCATTTTAAAGACACAAGTTCTTTTTTGAGATGATGACTATTAAGTACTCTATCAGATTGCATTAGGCTTCGCGATTGTGTGCAGCTGGCTCGAAGTTCCTGAATAGTTCAGTTGATGTGATGACTTTCCTTCTCTACTAAAGGACATGATTGAATAGATGTATTATGCACTTCTTCTTTGGTGAATGATTGAATTGTGCACTTGATAGGTGTACTCCAAATGCTAAAACGTGGCTCCAGGCAAAGATTAATTTTGTTGTGACTAAGATTTCTACTGGTTAGCATTCTTTTGAAGCATCTGTGGTTCCTTGGGCAAAGGGATGCTTCGCTGTTTATGCATGTCTCAAATGCATATATGCAACAATAGTTCTATTTTTTCCTGTACTTATTGTACTTCGCCTAACCATCCTTTAGGTGTCAGTTAATGATACAAACTACTGAAATGATTATGTGGTACTTAAGTCTTTACCTCAACCTTGATAGGTCATCCTTGGATATGTGAAAATGGTGTTGCTCCTGATAGAGCTCTGGATCCAGCTGTACTTTCTCGTCTTAAGAACTTTTCTGCAATGAATAAATTGAAGAAGATGGCTTTGCGGGTATGTAATACATAAATGGCATCACGGACTATGATCTTGTGTATATTTTATTGTGTCGAGTTGGTTGTAATGTATGTATACATTGCAATTTCAGCTTTCTCTTTGTGATTAGGCCTGTCTGAGAAACAATAGCAATTGTTTATTTCTTTCATGTGTACACACACTGCATGAATTTTAAGAATTATTCACGTGCGTTATAGTTGTTGCATGATATACATGTTAACCACGATGTATATTTTCATAACTGGTAAGTTGTTGATCTATCATCTCACAGCACTACAGAACATGTCTGTCCGAAAAACATTATACACAAACACTAGTTATATTGATAGGGCTTGCCAATTGTTCAAAACTTGTGAGATATGTGTCTGCAGCATTCAATAGATATCTCTCTCTCTCTCTCTGACCTGTTGCGGAACTGTAGAGGCATTGTAGCTAAATTAATTTACCTCTGCTTTATTTATTTCCAGGTAATAGCTGAAAGCCTGTCTGAAGAGGAGATTGCTGGCTTAAGAGAGATGTTTAAGGCAA
Source organism: Mitragyna speciosa (assembly GCA_024721245.1). Classification (NCBI taxonomy): domain Eukaryota; kingdom Viridiplantae; phylum Streptophyta; class Magnoliopsida; order Gentianales; family Rubiaceae; genus Mitragyna; species Mitragyna speciosa. The sequence goes on from CM045558.1 coordinate 29,692,272, forward strand.
TGGATACTGATAACAGTGGTGCAATAACATTTGATGAACTCAAAGCTGGACTGAGAAAATATGGATCTACCTTGAAAGATACAGAGATACGTGACCTAATGGATGCGGTGAGAAATTGTTTCCTAGCATGTATCATGTTCTATTACTGTGCTTAACTTGTAGTGTTGACATGTTATTTCATTTGGTTGTTCTCCACCCCCACCCCCCCCCCCCCCCCCAAAAAAAAACAAAAAGTTTTATCTGGGATCTTTGCTGGGTATCTACTGAGGTTACGATCTTGACTTAATCTTAGTTTATGATTGTTGTATGTTTTTAGACTTTGCTTTTTATGAATTAGGAAGTTTGGATGCTCGCTTTCTTGTTGAATGGTATTAGATTATGCTTGTAAGACTCCGGTGATGTAAATCACAAAATTCAAATTTTGAGTGTGGATGGATAAATCCTTCTTGTGCTTTATGCATTTCAGTGCAATTATGGTCAGCAACATATCTGCTGAAGATAAAGAAACCTTTTCTGATTTCTGGTGAAACTTTTAGCTCCTAGTTTAAAAATTCACACTTCTTGTGGCCTGGTTTCATTTTTCTCGCATTTGATAAGCCACTGCATCTTATGGAAGTTGACTCATAATAGTGCATTCATCATCTATCATTAGTGAACTTGTATCTATTATTTGGATGTTTGTCATGCTAATATTTGCTAACACTGACATTGGGGCAAAAAAAAACTGTTTTTTAGGCTGATGTGGATAACAGTGGGACCATTGATTATGGGGAATTTATTGCAGCAACAATTCACCTTAATAAATTAGAACGTGAGGAGCATCTCATGGCAGCCTTTCAATATTTTGATAAGGATGGAAGTGGTTATATTACAGTTGATGAACTCCAGCAAGCTTGCACTGAACATAATATGACGGATGTTCTCCTTGAAGATATAATCAGGGAAGTTGATCAAGACAATGTAAGTTTGATACTTGGGATAGAACTTGAATTTCATAGTTCAGTTTATAAATTTCTTCAAAAAGTGAACCAAAGGGGCAAACAGTGTTAGTTATTCACAGTTAACTAAACTAATTTTCGACCTACTTGTAACAAGTTTACATCTTGGACACAAAAGCTTGGCACATCTGGCATCTGTACTGTTATGTCATGAATGACTTGTGAAATGATTAAGTCCTTGCTTACTGGTACCTTTTCCTCTTCTCTTCATTCTCTCCCATACAGGCAGAGGAGCAATATGATTAGTTAAGCAAAAGATATTCATGCTATGTTTGGTAGAACAGGAAGAAAAAATTTGGCATATGATAAAGAGGGTGGAGATTGATGTTGCTGGAGTGTAGCGTTGATCTTTTCCTTTCCTTATGGAAATTATTCCATTATTTTTATGAGATATAAATGTTTAGTGTGTACATGGCAAGATAATTGAGGTCAAAAGTGAATAAGTATATGAGCCTGTCTTTCTTCCATCTTCTTCTCCCAGTGAGAGGAATAACACAAATTGTAAGGGTTGATATTGATAAGCTGGACTTCTTCCTTCCATTTCTGTGAGAATTAGCAACACGATCCTTTTTGTCAGTGTAGTAGTGGTTTAACTTTTAGTCCTTTATTTTTCTTTTCTTTTGGTTGCAATGTGTACCTATACTGTGCTTAAAGATGTATAAAATTTCAGGATGGAAGGATTGATTATGGGGAATTTGTCGCCATGATGCAAAAAGGCAATGCAGGCATTGGAAGGCGAACAATGCGAAACAGTCTCAATATTAGCATGAGAGATGCTGCAGGAGCTCCTTAATCATCAGTTCTGAAACAGACACCTCATTTATTACTTCTCGTCAACTTATGTCTTTGCAAGTGCCCCATTCTTTAGTTTTATGGCAAAATGAAAGACCAGGAAACTATAAGGATATCCTTGGTAGTCAATGTAATTATACAGGTACATTGTAGGACGCTTACCTGCAAATCTGTTTTTAAGTAATTGCATCTGTTGTTTGTTCTAATATTCTCCTCATACCAGCTGAGGAGGTAAAGATGTTGAGTATTGTATGTAAAGCCTTGTACTGTCTTTAGTGCCAGTGTTTGATTGCACGTTGCTTGAGATTTGTATTATTGAAGATGAATTTGTGTAGCTTCACCCTTAATAATTGGGGGAGAATGTTGTAAGCATTTGAAATACTTTGGTCTTTCATCTAGTTCGCTCGTCCTCACTTGCTAATTTATGTGTGTGTTCTTTAGTAGAATGCTTGGTGCTTCAGGTTGATCTGCAGATTTCTATCCAGAGTGAGATTTTGTTTCTCTTATATTTACCCATTTGTTGATTTATGTATTTGCTTTTGTATTGTAACTGACACAAATGACTTCCAACTTTCAATATTTCCTTTCTTAGTTTACTCAATGCCAATGTAAGTGTTGTTTCCTTGTCACGTTGTCGCTATAAAACTGGGAGCTTCCAGAAATCAGAAGCATTTGCCAAAAGTTGTACTTGTTAAATGTTAATTGATGAACAAATATATATTTAATATATAGTTAGCCAGATATACTGTATCATGCACTAATCCCGTTTTAGATGCAGAGCTGATTGGTGGTCTTCTATATAATAATCTATTTCCATTAACCAACTTCTACAACCATACTAGAAGCAACAAGCTTGCTGTCTGTGTGGTGGGAACAACAAAGGTGCAAGTGAATTGCGACATGTATGCATAATTGCTATATCCAATTGAAGATGGAAGCTTTAGATAGGAGGGTGTAAGCTGCATCAACTGGAGGTTGCAGCTTGTGTTGTCAGTTGATTATCACCTCTGCAGTTTCTCGTGCTATTGCAATTTCCTACGCAAGAAAGCAACAACAGTAACTTGCACGATAGTAACAAGTATGCACGCTGAGAACCGCAGGGGTCTCTCAATGTACTGAGATGAGCAGTAAGAATTGAGGAGGGCCGAGTGCTATTACTACAGTAATAGTATAAATAGCAAATTAAATTACTAACTAGTACTAAATTACTTGCCTTCAACTTTGCATCAGCTGAAAATGAGCATTTGGAGGTGATTGCAAGTCCCTCATCCACCAACCATCCAACTTGGAAGCAAGTTCCTCCGTGCTCTTCTTGATTTGATGAACACCAGAGTTGCTTTGGAAGCAAAATGAGACCACTGCCGTCTCTGGACTGCGACTTGGGCACACTATCATCGTCCACCACAAGTTCTCGGATATTAATGTTCTGGCACGGAAAGGTCAGTTTGTCAGTATACTACGATTATCTGGTTGAAGAATGAAACAATGCTGGCCAGCTTCTGCTATTAATACATCGATTGCAGAATATAGACAAGGCAGTGACGGTGAATAAGTAAAGTAATAAAATTGTCTAACCTCCTCCTGAAAATCCTGTTGAAAAGTAGAAATAGCAGCGAGGCCTTGCCAAACGCCCATGATTTGAGAACTTCTCAAGGCTGGCGTTGAAGCAAATGCAGAATTTCGAACGGCACAACCACCAAGCTGCTCCCCATTTCTAAAGGGACCGTACCACTGCTCGCAAAACACTTGGATTCCCTCCAATTGCATGTCGATCAGCGTTCGTTTGTCATCACCATCTGCTTCAAGTGACTGTTGTATGCGGACCACCTGAATTATTCGCAGCCGCGACTCCTTGGCCCGAGGGTCAATCAGGCAATGCTCCAACTCCATTAGTGATGTGCGACTGCCATTCTCCTTGGGCCAAACAGCTACGAAACATCCATCGGATTGATAAGCTAAGGCTGGAGCAGCCGTTAATGGGTTGTTGTTTGTAGTACGAAGAAGATTAATGTTCCTCTCGAGAAGGCTGTATCTAGTGGCAGCATCGGCTTCGCAGCCAACTGTGGGAAGTAGCCTAATCGACTTGTACATGAGTTGAAAATGAGTTGGGTGAGCCAGAGTAGGACACTGAGTCTGCCAATCGAAAACCTTCACCTCCCAGTCTCTGTAGGCCTGGGGAACTACTGATTCAGGCAATTCAACGGGTTCCCCTCCCTTGCTAAAATCTGCTCCATATCCATCCCATTCACCTGACACACTCTCTGCAAATTCTGTCCAACCTGAAAGATTTTTTTTTTTTTGGGATATATTAGTAGTACGTAGCAGAAACTAATACTAGTAGTAATAATTCAGATGCCTTGGTATAAAAAAGCACTTTACATCTGCTGGTGGTGGATGTTGAGGAGCGTGTCAAGGGGGGAACATACTGAGATTGGGATTCCACCGCCTCCGGGATGGAGGACCTGGCATTTGCAGGCACAGCGAGTAATCGGATGCGGTTGGAGTGATGCCTGCGGTGGTCCTGGTGGATAAAAAGGCTGTGAAGCTTTGAGGAGGAGGAGGAGGAGGAGGGACAATTTCTGAGAGGAGCAAATTCTATGCGGCAGTGGAAGCCAATGTTGGTGCCAAAAGCCATGCCTTCCCAAATACTAGTAGGAATTTAACATCAAACACGGGACAGCTAAGCCAGCTAATCCCGCAGGAGCCCTGCTATCCGGCAATTCCCGACCACCAACTTGACAAACGGGATAAGAAGATGAATGCGGCTTTCTTTTTTTTTTTTTTTTTTTTCCTTCATTTTTTTCCCCTTTCGACCAAAAAAACAAAAAAAAAATAAAACAAAAACAAAAACAAAAAAAATTGATTGATTACGAATGACAACAATAATAATACATCTAAAGAAGGTCACGAGAAAAGCATGTGATTTGTTTTCATTAGATTTAACTCGTAAAAATAGAGATATTGGCTATTTTGCTATTTTTTCAAGCTAAAATTACTGGGAGAGTTTTTTCTTCAATGGCATTAATATTATGGGATAATTTCACATTCCTCCCCTGTGGTTTTGCATAATTGCAGATAGCTCCCCTCTTATTTATGAAATTACACTTGCCTCCCTTCTGGAGTCATCCGGTCCCACTATCACCGTCAAACTGAGTCTTTGGACACTAATGCCCCTTAGACACAGCTGAATATTTTACAATAGAATGCCAAAAAATCTGCTTATGAAAAGTCCAAAAACCTCTGATTTTTGGTAAAAAAGTAGTGGCTAATGGAGAAGAAAAGCAACCACCTTTATCTACACCAAACATCAAGTATTATTTGCAACTGAATTTACACTAAATCTCCCATGGGTGGATGAAGAACCGAGAGTAATGAGAGGGAATTTTGGTGAGTCAAAGTTATCAGTCGAGCCCTTAACCAAATAGCTCAAATCACTCTATTTCTTGCAAGAATTTCAAGTAATAACAAGCTCATACTTTACCTTAGTAATGCAGCGACCATCTCGGTTGGTTTACAAATTTCTCATTTCGGCATTTTGATAATGAGTTTAGATTAATATTATTGTTATCAAGCTAATGCAATGCGAATTTTGGAAAAAAAAAGTAATTTTTTGTTTACAACTTTAGTAGGAAGCTGTGTAATAAATCTTATGTTGTTTTAGATGACATGTGCCAAGTCTAAATGGTCGATTATTGGTAGATCACTGCTTGCATGTTAGTTATTTGAGTGCGATAGTGGTTAAACACGTGTTGATTAAATGAAAATTTCGGTGATGAAGTTGCACATGTTATCTAGGCTTAAATGACATGTGCTAAGCCTAAATGGATTAATTAGTGGTAGATAATTACTTACTTGATGGTTATTTTGCTTGTCATGATCATATGTTGTTCATCATATAACCAGAATTTTGTTTGTAAACTAGAATGGGAAGTATTGTTGTTCATGATATGATAATACATTATCATGGTAAAAAAATGATGATACCAAATGTTGACTCTGATAGATGTTCTTTCATTGATTTACTAAATGATGTTTCTGAAACAATTTTTAACAAAATTCATGGAAATGTGAATGGTATGTTGTCTATGAGGTGTGCAAACCCAATATCATTTGGCTTTATAGATGTTACTGTGATAGTGATGTCCTACAAATGTTTGAAGTTCATAGACATGAACTTGTAATGAACTTGTTTGTGGTTGATATGGATGTAATTCCCCCTCACATTAGTGAGAATATTGGAAATGAGAATAATGCAGAACAACAAAAACCTAATAGACAAATAGATAGTGATGAGGTGTTCATGAGTAGTGATAATGATTCTTGGATGGACTGTCTTAATGGTGAATCTGATGATGGAGTAAGTAATGAAGAAGTGTCTTTATCATTAGATGGGGATAGTGATGGTGAAGATGGAGAATTATCAGATTTCTCAGGTGATGAGAAGGGTAAGATTGCTCCTGATTCTAATGAGACAGAAAGTATAGATCCTAAGAGAAACTATTTGAAAAGGAAAGTGTTTACTTATAGACCTGGAGATGAGATTGAGCTTGAAAATGGTATGATTTTCACTAATGTAGATACTTTTAGAGTAGCTTTGAAGGATTTTGTGATTCAAAAGGCTTTTCCTATCTTGAGGTTGAAAAATGAGAAATCTATATACACTTCTACGTGTAAGGTTGAAGATTATCCATGGAGAATTCATGCTTTTCCTTTAGCTGATGATATAACTTACCAGATTAAATCCTATATTCCAACCCATACATGTGTCATGTCCAACAATAATCATGAGGCTACATTAGATTAGATTACAAAGAAATTGACATCTGTGATGAGAGATAATCTTCAAATGACTAAGAAGGCAATTTTAGCTGAAATGAGAAACTACGGGGCGCAACCTAGTAAAATGCAAATATATAAAGCTAAGAAGAAAGCCCTTGATGAGATTCAAGGTTCACACTCAACTTCATTTGCAAAGCTGCCCCAGTATGCTGAACTTTTGAGGTCTTTTAACCCTTATAGTATGTGCAAGATTCATTTTGATAGGCCAAACTTGATGGTCAAACTATATTTTAAGAGGTTGTTCATTGCTTACAAGGCAATAAAGGATGGTTTTCTTCAAGGTTGTAGACCTTTCACTGAGTTTGATGGTTGCCATCTAAAAGGACCATATGGTGGAATGCTTTTATCAGTAGTTGCATTAGATAGAAACAACAGTTTATTTCCAATAGCATTTGCAGTTGTTGAGTGTGGAAACAAAGAAACTTGGAGCTGATTTTTCTATTTCTTTGATAACTTTTTTAGTCCTTTTTCTTCTAACATGCCTCTAACTTTCATAAGTGATAGAAAAAATGTTCAAACTTGGCTTATGAAGAACAATTTTCAAATGTTCAGCTAGATATTGTTGCAGATATATTTATAGCAATTTTAAGGCTTCATTTACTGACTTGTTACTCAAAATCAATTTTTGGACAGCTACAAAAAGTTATGATGAGGTCTCACACAATTAGGCAACGGAAAAGATTAAAAACATTAACATTGAGGCATGTATATGGCTGTATAAAATGCCAAAAACTTCATGGGCAAGACATGCTTTCAGTTGTGATTGAAAGTGTGATCATGTGACTAATAATTTCATAGAATCATTTAATGCTTGGATTGGTGATCTTAGAAGCAAGCCAATTCTTATAATTGTTGAAGGCATAAGATAGAATTGGTGAACAAACTTCATAAGAGGTTTCAGAAGGCTTGTATGTAGACTTCTAGATCATCACCAGAGTATGTTAACAAGTTAAAAGAAATAGCTGATGGGTCAAGAAAGTGCTCATTAATGTTAGCCAGTAACAATGACTTTGAGGTTGGTGATGCTGGCAAGATATTTGTTGTGAATTTAGCTACGAAGACTTGTGATTGTAGTGCAATTCAGTTTTTTGGTATTACATGTGAGCATTCTGCCCTTGGGATACTTTATAAAAGAGACAAGTTAGAAAAATATTGTGATAATGCTTTGAAGAATAATGCATATCAAAAAGCTTATGCTGGAATGATACATCCTATCCCCAGTAAGAATAGGTGGCCCGGAATAAATGTAAATTCTGCAACACTTCTTCATCTTTTATTAAGAAGGCTGCCTGGTAGACCTAAAAAGAATAGAAGAAGGGCACCTGATGAAGATGCAGCTCCATCTCAGACAAGAAGATCAAGTACTTTAAAATGTTTTATCTGTTTAGCATTTGGTCATAATAAGAGGACTTGCAAAGGAGGTCCTGCAGCTACAAAGAGAACTAACACTTTTGGTAGTAATTAGGTATATCAATTACTGTAGGTCCTGTAACATATTGTAGATTTTATTTTGTAATTATTACCTTGATCTTATTTAAATTAGTGCCACAAGCAGGTCTCAACAAAGAGAGCTAAATCTAGTAAAGATATGGCTCCTACAGGCTTATCAGGGGCTATTTTTTGGGTAAGTTACTTAAATTACATTCATAGTTATAAAATTTAACATATTACAAACTGGATCATACTACATGTATTCCTACTTTTTTTTTTTAGGAGCATGCAACAGGGATATCCCTGTTATAATATCAAGTCAGGGCAGTAATCCAAATTCAGAAAATGAGGTAAAATTGATATGTCTATGGTTCATATAAGCTGGAGTTCTATTTTATGATACACTAAGTTATATATTCTAACTATATATTTGATGTCTAGGCCAATAATAATAAAATTTTAAGTGAAATTCAGGCCAATATTCAAGTCCAAGACCAACTTAGACCAACTTAGAACAACTCAAATAAAAAAGATAATGCATACTTGCTTGAATCAACTTTACAACTTGTCTTATTTTAAATTACCAAAGTAAATGATATTAACTTCTGCAGAGAGGAAGGCCTACAAAGAAGACTGCCAGAAAGCTTACAACAACTCAATCAGGCAGTTTCTATAGAAGTGTTAAAGGCCAACCATCAGAAAGTTCACAAATGATAAAGACTAATATGGGTGGAAGTGCAAGTGTTTTCATGGAAAATGCAACAACTGACACTGTACAATCCATGAACAAGGGAACATTTGCTGATGTTGGGCCATCACTCAACAGTGGGAATACTAGTAGCAGCAAAAGCATGTGGTTCTAACTCTATGCCTATAACTTGGTATCATATCGTATAATGATCTACTAGGTTTATGTTACAATGTAGTATGTTAGTCATTTTGTAGTTTATTACTATAATATTTTTATATTTTTGTAAATGTGCTAGGGAAGTGAAAATGCCAAGTTCTAAAGCTTTTGCAATTCTCACCATATTGACAAAGAACGAGATGGTGTTTTGGACATATAAAGATTGCTTAGAAGTTGTTTGGAGTGGATAAATCCACAGCATAATTGCTAACTTGATTTCATATGGTATGCAGTTGTAAATGCTCTTTTGCACACATGAAAATACATGTGTCATTTTGTAATCTTCCAATACTTTGAACTTAAAGATTTGTTTAGTAATTGTTTATCTATCTAGTTACTATGTATAAGACATGCATATTGCTAAAGGCCTCATTTGTTTAATTCTCTTATATATACTTAATCATTCTTACATATGTCAAGTATATCAGCACAAAAAAGTTTTTTGTTTTGCCAACACTATAACAATTAAGGCTTAATATGGGCTGGTACATTGTATTGCATTCCTCCCAATAACACTTTTCTTGTGGTTTGCATGTAGGCTAGGAAATTAACTTTACTGTATGAATGAGAATGTATAATGCTAATAGGACTAGATTAATGCATATTAATACATTAATCAGGCTCCTTGCATTGCTGTAAGAATCTTCATTCTAAGGTTGGACTATGATGGCTTGTGCTTGGGTAGCTTTTTCATGGCCTCCATTGGTATAAGTTTCGTAGTTTGCCCATTGAAAAAAATTGCACTTTGAACATGAAAAATACAGTTAGTTTGGGTGTGCTTTTGACTCTGGAATTCTGATAATTGCCTTGCGCCCACACCCATAATATCGATTTCTAATCTTTACTGGTAAACATCTATCAGCTCTCCTCTTATATGTTGAATATGACATTGTTGTAACTTGTAGCTCAAGTGATTTTCTCTATTTTTTAAGTGCAAGAAGTCTGCCTTATATATTGTTCGTGACCACTAGCCATTAATATACAAACGGTCAATTGCTTAAGACCATTAACAACAACTATTCACCAGGGCATTATAGGTAACAAAGATAACTTATCCATTGCAAATCATTTTTTATTCTAAACCATTTGACACTGAGCTGAAATTGGAATCTTAAACTTCAAATTAAGGGAGGCAAGTGTAATTTTGTAAACAAGAGGGGAGCTCTCTGCAATTATGCAAAACCACAGGGGAGGAATGTGAAATTATCCCTAATATTATTTGAGGCTCAAAATTGACTCTCAATCCTATTTGAGTTAATTGAAAATGGTAATTGTGGTGACCAGAATCACCTCAACCATATAATTTCTTAGCTTGGCTATATTTTCTCTTCAGCTCGACATCACCTTGGCCATATTATGTCCTTAGTTCGATCACGTCACCTAGGCCATATGATCTTGGTCTTGTCACATTAGCTCAGCTTGTAAGAGCTCAGCCCCCTCTTACGTCATCGTGGTAGTGATTTGATTGACATGATTATACAAGTGTCATTTGAGTGCTGCAAGTGTTCCTACTTTTGACATTGCCAATTTACATCGACTAGGCTTTTCAGACTAGGGCCTCAACTCTCAGTCCTCCTTTCTCCTCCCACCACTATAAATATCCTTTGTTGGTCCCATAAATTCAAGCTCACAGGTAAGCTCTCAAGCTAATCGAGCTATTTTTTATTACTTATTCATTTTAATACTTTACCGACTCGAGCGGAAAGTAGAGCTTTTAATGAATCGAGCTGTTCGCGAACACAAGTTGATTCGGCTCGTGAAAGCTCGAATTCGGCTCGTGAGAATAGTTAAACGAGCCAAACTCGAATAAGGATTTGAGCTCGTTTGTTAAACGAACAAACTCGAATACTGTTTGCGAACGCTCGTTTGCATTCATGAACATGGGTAATAGTGTCATTTCACATTATTTTTAAAATAAAAACATTTGAACTCAATCAAACTTTGTTTGATTGTGTAAAAATCAAATTAGATCGAGCTCGGTTTGGTTGTGTTAAACAAGCTGAGCCTGTTCAAGCTTATTCGAGCTCGGTTCGTTTATGTTAAATGAGCCGAATCGAATTCGATTTCGAGCATATTGTTTTATTTGACGAGCCGAACTCGAATACAAATATTAACTCGTTTAATAATCGAGCCGAGCCGAGCCGGTTCATTTATTAAACGAACAGAATCTGAACAATGAGTATTCGGCTCGATTCGACTCATTAAAAGCTCTAGTAGGAAGTACACAGGAAGAGAAGCCCTACTTCAATTCCGTTTTCTTGTGTGTGCAAGTGACCTTGGCCAACCTGTTCGGCCAGCCATAAGGTGGCCAAAATCGATCGCAACAATAAGAATAATGCCTTTTAAGGATAGTCGTTCATATATTTACGTCTAAAATTTATTTTCATTTCTCTTCACTTGTCGTAAATGACATCAATGTTTCGTCTGAGTAATTTCAACTCATGGAATAGATTAAAAATTGGCAAACATTTTTTATTGTTTCGTTTGATGCAAAATTGGCAAATTCTTTATGTAAATGACAACAATGTTTTGTCTGATTAATTTCAACTCATAGAATAGATTCAAAATTGCAAACATTTTTGATTGTTTGTGAATAAAATAATACATAGAGAACAGAAGGAGGGGAAAAAGAGGAGGAAAAAAAAAAAAACATCACTTGCATAGCACGTGCCCCTTCTCCTCCGGGCCCATTATGATGCGTTCTCAAAAATTGGGTGGATGATCGTATTCCTAAACAAAATTTGGTTCCATAAAATAAAATAAAATAAAAGAATAGAAAGATGCAGTGAAGGTATGAACTTTGCATCTTTCTCCTTCCAAGCTCTGAAAGAAGGGTTTATTTTGGGTAAAAGGGGGGGGAAAAAAAAATTGGGGTGAGAATCGGAAATGTACGCAACTGAAATCCTAAGAATATCGTTTTCACTCAGTTATCTGTGTCTCAAATAGTGGAAATAAATGGGTCTGGCTCTAGGGCTTTTGTTATCGGAACCGTTCAAGATTTTCCGAGTCTCGAATTTGACACACCGCTTTCCTTCCTCGGGAGTTTGAGGGTTGAAATTTCTCAAAGTCGAATCCTTTATTTGCTACCCAAGTCTTTTAATTTTGAATTTTTTTTTCTTTTGAATTTGTTTCTTGGTTGGCAACGGGCGGGGGCAAAGTAAAAGCATAACGAGACGAGTCGGGATACTCGGTAAGTGCTCCGTTTTGTTTCTTTTTTTTAACTCTGACCAATTGAAATACATTATGTAGTATATACTAGACTGGCCTTAACCTTTCTGAGTTTAATTCCTGTAAGGGCTTTTACATTTTAACCTTTTGCACAAGCAAGCTTCAGTCATGGCGCCTGATTCTACAACTGATGATACCAAAAAAAGCCAACAACCTCGGGGAAATGCTACTAGTGCCTCTGGTAATACTAGTATTGATGATGATGCCGTAGCACTAGACCAGCCTCCTCCTCAGGTTAGTTTGAAGGATTTCCCTTACTCCAAGGACACGGAGACTGAAAAGGGCAACTCGGATGTTATAAAGAAGGATTTGTTACCTCCGTGCGACCATGGCGGCAATTCAGATGAAATCTTGATGCAGGAGCGTGACAAGCCTGTTGACATCCAAAGCAAGGGCCTGGCTGACCTACCTGAGGAAAATCATTGTGTCCATTCTCCTGGTGCACTCCCAGGTGATTCCCAAACAAGTTACTTTGAAATTCAGAGTCAGAAGATTGATGGAAAAGGTCTGGACGATCCTAACCAGGACCAGGATTCAGTCATTCTGAAGGAGAGATCTTTGGATGTAAAGGCTCAACCACAAGAAGTGGGGGTGACTGGGCCCGAGGAGATGGACAGAAACACTGGCTTGACACTTGTGGAGTCATCTTCAGTGATTGAGCCCAACGAAGGAAAATTGATCAGTGAGGTGAATGAAGTTGAAGAGAAATGCTTGAGCAAAGAAATGCCTGCTTTGGAGATGGTACCAGAGGATGAAACAAAGAAGATGGAGGTTGAACTGAGCAATGAGGTTGAGGGGGAATTTGTAAATCCGGAACAAAATGTACAACCTGAGGTTGATGTGAAAACAGCTGCTAATATGTTTCTACCTGATAAAATTGCTTTCCTGGGAAATGAACCAGAAACCCAGGAAAATCAAGTCGCTTTTATGAAAGAGTTGGAAGCTTTCCACAAAGAAAGGTTCTTGGAATTCAAGCCACCAAAGTTCTATGGAGAGCCATTGAATTGCCTCAAGTCAGTATTCTTCCTTCTGCATTTGGACTTTTTTATGTAGTCCTGGGACCTTGTGTCTTTTGGATTGATTTTCTTCATTGCTCTACAAACAGATTATGGAGAGCTGTAATCAAACTTGGTGGCTATGAACAGGTTTATTGAGCCTGTGCTTAATTTCTTTCTATGTTTTATTATTTTTATTTTTCTGAATTAAGTCATTTTAGCTTCACGAGAATGAAGCACTCAAGTATAAACAAAAGACTGTGGAATCTTCTTTTAATTGAACTTGACTTTGTAAGTGAAATAGTACCCAGCACAAAATTGGAGATTTATGAAAACCTGTATTTCGCTTTGAGGCATCAATTGAATTGCTTTGAAATGGATGTGTCATTTAAAATGTTAATAAGTACTGGGAAAAAATCCTGGTTATTTCTTAAAAAGCAAAAGAATCAGAATACTCATAAGCTTTTGTGCTTGTAGAAATGTTTACTTTTTTTGAGGAGGCTTTTGTTCTGTCATTACCTAGAGGAGTAGTTACATTAGGTACTTGAGATGTTTTTCTTCATTTGGGACGCATTCTGGTGAAAGTTAGAATATGAATTTTGTGGCGAAATCACCTCAAAACAACTGTTGATTCTCAATTTGGCCTTTATCATATTTTCTCTCTACATGTTGGGGAGGTAATTGGAATGGCATTGGTTTTGGATTGTGCGATTTCATGATTATGCATGTATAACACGTGCAAAAAGTTCAAAGTGTGGGAAAAAAATGCTCCCCCCAAAAAAAAGTGTGAAAAGTACAAGTTTTTGCTGTGTATGTTTTTTTGTGCGAGTTGGAACTGCACGCTGGTCTTGTTGACTCTTACACTTTTCAACCAGCTTATCTAGTACAACTTGACAATATGTTTTGAAACTTTATACCATAGCTCCATTTGGATGGTTGTTTTTTGGGGTGTTTTTCAAGAAACATTACTGTAGCAATTTAAAACATTTTTCTCGAAAAATGTGTTTGTGAGATAAAAAGTTGGTTGGAAAATGTGTTTGAAGTTTTTAAAAAACATGTTTCAAAAAACACAACCAAACAAATAGAGCCCATATTTTTTGACATTTCTTTCGTTCATAATTTCTCCAATCATTGTGGTGGAATGCAAATGAAAGGATCATATGGTATTGTTAACACTTAAGAGTGATGTACAACTATTATTAGTTCCATGGGTAAATGATTACGTTATAAATGCTGCCTCTGTTTTTGGGATTGTAGGTGACTGCTTCCAAGCTGTGGCGGCAAGTTGGAGAATCTTTTAACCCTCCAAAGTAAGGCTGCTCTTCTTGAATTGATTATAACTAATTGATTTTGATTTCATGTTGCACGATTTGTCTCGATATGAGTGTGAAGAGCATGAAGACTCCCCAGATGAATTGGAATAAAATTATGGTCAATGAAACATTTTACAAAGTTTGGGTTGCCTAACTTGATGCCACGCATGCTAAGTTTTATACAATTTTTCAAATGAGTAGGAAACAAAATTTGATTGAACTTTAATGTACTGATCAGTTATCTATTTTGTTACTGTAGTTTGTACTAATAAAACTGGACTACAAAAGTTGATGGGAGAAGAAAGGGAAGAGGAATAGGGGGAAAAGAGGTTTTAGCTGATGACTAAAGATTCTATATCAGTTAGTGCTAAAAAAGACCTGAATGCCTTTAACAAAAGTGAATTGCTAAGTACTTTTCTTTTCTTAGAAAGTGGCAGGAACTCCTATATCACCTTGCCACGCACTTAATGAGCTCCAACATATTAGATCTTTTCCTAACCCGCTGTCATTGTCGGTTGAACCTCTACTGCCTAAATTTGTATTTTTCAACTTCTCATTGTCCGTCCGTCCCCCCCCCCACCCCCCCCCCTTCTCTCTCCCACCACAAACAAAAAAACAAAAAAGGGGGGAAAAACCCTCTCTTTTAAACTGTGTGTCATTTTGATAACCTTGCCAGTTTATTCTTTATGTTCCTTACAAGTTCCTCTGGCTTTGTTCATGAAACCCATTGGAACACTGAAAGCTCACAAAATGTTTGCTCGCCCAATTATCAATTGTTTATAAGCTTGGGGGAACAATTACTGAGTAGTTGACCATTCAGATATTTCTCCTACAACAGCTGCTCACTCTTTCAATGTAACCATCCTATGATTTTTCTCCCTTTATTACTATCCAGATTTCCCTAAAAGTAACCAAAAGTTATACATTCTTATTGTATAATTAGAGGTTACTTATTCTAGTATTTTTAATGACCATTAAAGCTATCCCATGTGCAGTCTTCATGTTAACACTTTTTTTTAAATTTTTTTATTCTTATGAATTGACTCGGAAATGGTTTTACTTTTGTTCCCTTTGATTAGTATGCAGAGGCTGTATGTTGATTCTCTCAATTGTGTGTTGAAGTCTGAATTTTGTGCCTTTGATATTGCCTACGACACCATCTGTCTTTTGTCCCATATAATCCCAATAAATGGAAGATGTCATTACTGAATGGAAGTGCAGGAAATATTATCATCCACGAGGGTTTGAAGTTTTGGCCAGCTCTGTTGCAGTTGTCTTTCATGTGCTTAGAATTGTAGCACTGTGTACCAGGATGCCATTTTACACCCGTCCACACTGTGACTTTGTTGTTTTTTGAAGATGTTATTCCAATAACATGACTTTCTTTACATGGAATTCAGAAATTTTAGATGTCCATTCAAATTTCCTGTTTCCACTCAAGCTTATGCTCTTTATAACCCCACCCCACCCCACTAAAAACGCACAAAAAAAAAAAATCCCATTTCTACTTGTTATCACCATTCAAGTTTCATTTTTACTTGTCTGGCTTGCTTATCCTAAATTGGTCTGTATTTGTATGCATTGGGATTCTCACTATCCGCAATATATGTTAACCATATGTAGTGATTTGGATTGTTCACCAGTCAAACTGCTTCTTTCTTGGGGCCCAAATCACTTACTGAGAATCATGAAGCCAGTTCTTGGTAGAGGCAAACCAAAGTCCTATAGATCACTCAAACCATTCCAACATCCAGTTTGGGATGAACCTGTCTGTGTCAGATAGAGTAGTTTCTTATGTTGTCTTTACAGATCATTATAGTGGATTTGAAGTAACATTTTGTTTAGTTCATTTGAAAGAAAATTGCATGCAAAGGTCAAAAGTAAGAGGAAAGGGGATGATAAGGATAGGCTTTTACGGTTAGTTTTCACATTGCTTGAAATTGAACCCACTTTCTTGTCAAAGAACAGGGATTCATCAATTTATGATTTGAACATGGGCAAACAAAAATAAACCTCTGAATTGCAGTTTGGGTTGCAGTGTTTCCCGGTTCTTATTGTTTGTGGATATTTTCTTGCAATAGATTTCAGCATCATAACAGAGAAATCCATGCTGAGCATTAGCATTTACACTCATGTGACAATGAGTAGTTTGATTACATAGGATGAACAAAATTCGTGTAGGTTTCTTTGTAAGACAGATATAATTTTTTCCCTTATCTCTTTTTCTTGACCTTCATTTTTGTATTTGTTTCTGGTTGTTTTCGATAAGAGAGTGCGTCATTTTCTTGTATGCTTTTGCAGGACCTGTACTACTGTTTCCTGGACATTTCGAGGTTTCTATGAGAAGGTAAAGAGTTGGTTAACTGATTCTCATCTATTCTTGATATTAAAGAGTGTGGTTGATAATTCTCGAGGTTGTTTGCTGTAAACAAATTGCTACCTGGTAGGTCTGCTGGCACAATACAAGTTCCAGTAAAAGAGCCAAGCAAGGACTCGCTATATGGCTCCATAATTTATAAGAAATTGAGTTTTGGATGGTTGTTAATTGGTGTGCTTCATTCCAAATTTCCTAAGAATCCACTAAGTTGCCATATTTAATCCTCCTACTTAATCAGTGAGCTTAAGGGTATATTCCCTTACAAAGCTCCCAACATTCACCTATTAAATTCTACATAAATGAGGAAGATGTTGACATTCTCAGGGATATAACGAACTTTACAAGAAAAATCTCAGGGACGGAAAAATGATGGAACAATATTTGACAATTGAGATTGTTGTGTTTTCTCCAGCATCTTCCATGCATTGGAATCTCTTCCTTCTTTACAGGCTAAAGATTTTCCATTGACGATGGCACCAAGATGGTGTAATCCGAGGATAGCACGTAACATTCTAGTCGCTGTGCTTCTGACTCTCTCCTGAATTTGGGAAAAGTGTTTGGCATTATGCTTTTAGTTGCTGAGTTTCATCTCCTTGGCCTCCATGTTTTATAATTTCCCTTGTTCTCTACATACTTAGAGGTGCAGTATTCCCCTTTGTTTTTTAATATTAATTTGCGATGCAGAGGGCAGCATCCTAAATTATAGTTATCCTTCTCTTGCTGCAACATAAGCTTGAAAGTTAAGTATATATTTTGCTGAACCAGGCATGGTTCATTAACCTGCTGATGCAGAACAATAGAATTACAATTCTTAACCATGTAAAAAATAAGCAACACAGTGGTAACTCTTTTGCATGTTTAGCATCAATTGACTTAAATCTTTGTCCTCATCCTGGGGTTATCTCCATTATGAATACTTTGATGTGCAGTTTCATGGGGATGGACGTTTTGCTTCGGGAGAGTAACTAAATTGTTGAACTCAGTTTTTGCCATCCAAAAATTGCAATAGTCTCAATTACCTCCTCAAGATTGTCACTTTTCTCTTAGGTATTTTAGTGCTAAAAATTGTTCTTGTCTGGCCACTTCCACCGATTGCTTATGGTTCTGTAATGCTGGATATCCGAAGGGACCTGGGTGTGCTACCAGAAAAGTAGTCACCTGTATGATTTGCATAAAAGAATTGATTTCTATTCCTTTTTCAGCTGAAAAGCTATAGACATCTTTACACCACTATCACCTCCACTACTTCAGTTCTTAACCTCACTAATCTAATTTCAACTGCACAAATGCATTGCCATTATTCATTCTTATCTTTGTGTGGCATCTGTTTTGTTTCTGAGAGAAGGGGGTTTTGCAGGGTTGTGGTCTGGGATGAGAGAGAAGGGTTGGCATGTAGTAAAGAAAGCTGTCTCAGTGGAGCATTTTGTATTCCGGGGAGAAGGGGGCTGGAAAGGGGCTTGGTAGCCTGCATGGAGCAGTAAGGGCTTGCAGGCCTGCCATTTATGTTGTTGGGTCAGGGGGAGAAGTGGTGAGCCATTGTGGAGGTTGTTGCTTTGTTGAAACTGTCAAAGGGAGTGGAGGAAGCATTCTTTATTGCTGGGGAAAAAAAGTGGGACTGTAAGGAAAACGGGGCTTCTGGAAAGGGAGAAAGGGCAGGAGGAGCAATGGGGTCCTTGCATTATATGTTCGCTTCTGATGGAGAAGGGGGGAACTATTATGGGAGAGGGTTGTTTCAGGGCCTTAAGTAGACTATTAGAATTGGGGATAGATTGAGAGAGAGATAGAGTGTGTGTGTATAGCTAAAAGATTAGGTGGCCAAATTGGATTTTGACTACCTTAGAGTACGCAAGAGCCATATTTGATTTTATACCAAAAGTTTGACTGTAGGAAAAACCCTAATCCGTCATTTCATCCTAGCTGAACGAGACTGCTGTCTCTAAATTCTGTGCCCTAGCTTAAGATGTACTGAAATTACAAAAATGCGTTTAGTCTACAACCCTACATAACAAAGATATGAATCAAAATATTCAAATAAGTTCCAAATTGAAATCCTTTTGTAAATATAAGTTCCTTCTTTTGTTTTCCTAGCATTTCTGCTCTGCATCACCAATTTGTGAGCTCAAAATTGGTCAAGTAAACATGTTTCTGGCTTTAGTTTAGTTTTGCTAACTTTACACTATCTGTCTTCTTTGATTTTTTATTTACCATATACATAGAGTGCCTTTGATTTATGCCAATGGGAATTGAGGAATGGGTATCCTATTTCAATTCCAGTTATTTGCATCTTTGAGCAAGGACATAAGGGTAATGAGAACTCAAAACCGATAAAACAAATTGTTATTTAGTGTGTATCTGAAAGACAGCCTAGTGTGGTTATGTCAACTAGCATTGAAAGAAAAGGAAAAATAATGGAAACTATAGATTGTTAAGTTTGCACAATCTTGTAAAGAGGACTCACAGTGGAATAATGAGAAGTGTCATGTGAAGAACAGTTACTGTTGGTTAGATAAAGCGAAGTCCTGTGTGAATCAGTGCTCTTTGATAATTATTTCACCTAGTACTTCTCTGTTCTGTTTTGAAATTGTTTGTTGTTGCTATTGTAGGCATTATTGGAGTATGAAAAGCACAAACTGCGTTGTGGTGAACTACCTTTTACTGATGCTTCTTCTGCAGAACCCTCTGTTACTTGCAATCAGGTAGTTCACATACTCATTCTTGTTTCATTTTTCGGTCACATATTTTTGTATTTCTTTAATGCCTTTATAGATACAATAGTTTTCCCTTTGCAAGATGAGAACTTTTGTATTGTCTTTTATTAGTGGCAGAAGTTATTTGGGTCAAGAATGGCTGTCCTATAGTTAGAAGAACAAAGCTAGATGGTTGAACAGTTAGGATTTGAGCCGTTGAAGTATTGTTTCCTACTTCCCTGTCCATCTTTTATAGCTAAAACTGTAGAAGTTGCTCTACATGATCTCCTGGGGTTGGGTTATGTTGTAACTGTCTAATAAACTTACAGCCCTTAAAACAGGGTATTGCACTCTGCATTACATTGGCAGCTGTGCTCCTCTCTATAGGTGGGTATGAAGGATGATGGGGAAATTTTACTTGTGAAATAACTCTTATAATCATTTTTTATGCCAAAAATTGTTGGAATCATCTTCTCCTACTGGATAATCTGTCTTTTATAATTCTGGCCAGAGGTACGAGGTTCTCCTTCTTAGTTGAACACCGTGAGATTTAAGTGCCAACTGTCCTCCTGACTAAAGCATTCTCTCACAAAGCTTTTGTTCAAAACAAAGTTAGGATATTCTTATTTGCAGGCAGGTCTTAGTCAATCATCAGGATCAGGAAGAGCAAGACGGGATGCTGCAGCTCGTGCTATGCAGGGTTGGCACAGTCAGCGTCTCCTTGGTAATGGAGAGGTTGGAGATCCTATTATCAAGGTGAGTGTTAGGGTAGACTTTTATGCCATAATCTTTTCTTTTCACTATTTTTACTTGTCTTCAGTGGTGTTCTGGTTGTTTATTGTGTTTTTACCTTTCTGCTGGACTTGTCATTTGTAGGACAAAAACTCGGTTTCCACATCCAAGCGTGAAAAACAGCTGAAAAGTGTTGGTAAGAGTGTCAGTGGGAAATATTGATCTTGTTTTCTAGTGAGAAATGTTGAGTTCTTTCTTCTGGTGATTTAAACTTTTAATTTGTATTTTAATGAAGGTCTGCTAAAACGAAAAAAGGTGTCTCCTGTTGATCACCCTCTCCACATTGCAAACCTGAAAGCATCAAAACCACAGTTAAGAGCTCTGGATCCTTTCTGTTTTTGGTTGCATGACTAGAAACGTACTTTTTACTTAGTATTTCATGCATCGACTGTAATGCTATCAGTGATTATTTGTGTTCTGTGGTACTGACTAGTTACCAATGAACGCTTTATGTGAGGTCATGTCTTAGAAGTAGTATTGAAAAGTATTTAATGAGAAGAATTAGAGTTTAAGTTGCGAAAAAGAGAGATTAATCTCTTCTTCTATGGTTTGATCGTCTTTGGTTGGCAAATTGAGACGTACTATATTCACTTCCCATATACTTGCATGTTGGTAATACTGAAGAACTTATGCTGTATCTGCTTTGCTGATAGTGACAGAAAGATATCGGGGAAGTCCTTGGATTTAGTCTTGCCTATTTCCTCCTTGCTAAGGCGACAAGCAAAGTGCATTTTTTGCTTGTCGCTTATCAACGAATTGGATGAGGAACTGAAACTCATGGATTCAAGTCTAGCAAGAATTTTTCTAAATCCGAATAAGATTGGATGGAATCAAATTTAGCTAGAATAATAATTCAAATGACATTCTTCATTTTGAGCTTCCTGATGGTTTTCGTGGTTCTAGTTCTAGAATCTCAAATTTATTCCAGAGCATCTTTTGATTGAACTGCCCATGAGTAACTTTAAACCTAGATCCACAGCAATGCTATTTTTTGTATGAATTATTCTTTACATAGTTTATTCAATAGTGATTACTGGTCAAAAGTGAATATCACCTTGGTTATCAAGTATACTGGTGTTATTTTACCTCCTCTAAATAACATTGGCTCCGTTTGGATAAGTTTTTTGGGGCATTTTTTGGAAAATTTTTTCCCAAAGCTGTTTGGACAAATGGAAAATTTTTTGGTCAAAAAGTTTAAAAATATTTTGGCCAAATTTTTTCACAAAATTTTCCCACCAAGTTTTCATTTGAAATTTCAAATGAATTTTAGGGACTTTTTACACAATTATTCACAAAATCAAGCATGTTTATGTTCAAAATTTGTTTAGAAAAACTGAAAAAATTGTAAGTAACAAAATGAGCTTCATTTTCAGTAGGTTTTAAGGTGAGACGATGAAATGGACGACGAAACGGACAACAAAGCGAGACGATGAAGTAAACGTTTGCTTCAGAGACAATGTCTTAGTGAGCACTGGGCACGGACGCTCCCAGTGCTCGCTAAGACATTTTTGTCTCTTAAGCGGACCTCCGCTTCACTACTTTTTTCGGCTATATGGATTGCATTTTGATTGGTGCTTTTTTCATTTTTTTAGATAAATTTTTTCCAAAAAAAAATTAATGTACTTCTTATATAATCATTTAAAAATAAGTGCAAATTGGTCCAAAAATTTTGAATTATTCAAACACTTTCCCACACTAATTATTCACTTTTCAAACCACCATCATGTCACTTTAAAAAAATTTTCACTTTCAAACACTTTTTCACCTTTCCAAAAAAGTTAACAAAAAATAATCCAAATAATTTTTCCCAATAATTCTCAAAAAACACTCCAAATAATGCTATCCAAACAGAGCCATTGTTATTGCAACATCAACACACAGTTTAAGAATACATATGCATAAAATCCTGGTTATTTGCCTCAAAATTTCACTTTAGGTGATCCATACCTAGAAAGAATTCTAAATTTCCTATTTCATATACTTTCAGGATGATGAAGTCATGTGTGAAGCTTAATATATGTAAATAAGATAGGTAGTGGATATTTTAAGTAGTTGTTGAAATGTCTTTTCGATATGCAGCTGGAACAAGTTATTAATAATGATAAAATGGGGGTTTGATATTACGGGCTACTCTTATCTTGCCAGGGGGGCTTGAATTAAGTTCCTTCCGACTGAATACTTTTTGGCTATCTTCTTCTGTTTTCATGAACGGTTTTTTTATTCATATAAACATATAACATTATTCAAATATTTATATATATTTCTCTGTGTGTGTGTGTGTAAATTTTGTTTCTTGGTCTATATTTTGTAAGGCTTTGTATGGATAATTTCTGTGTCTTATAAGTTCTTCAGTGTCATTGTGTGCCTAAATAATCATCCATTATTGTTTGATATAAATTGTTGCAATTTCATTGTTAAATGTTTCTCTTGAAACCAAAGGCAAGATTGAAATAGCCTCAAACCATGCAAATTTTGAAAGCAGTTAGATCGTTAAATTATATAGCTCAATGGAATATGTGCCACTTTTTTATTGTGTTATGTTCAGAAATGTGTTGACAGGGTCTATAAATCCTGGGATTCTTAAAATTTTCTATGTTCTTTTTTTCCTAATTCCTGGAATTTGAGAATCCATGATTTTGAAATTCCTCAATTTAGGGGGCTTTAGGATTCATCCAAAAATGGTAGGATTTTGTATTCCATGATTATATTTGCTTCTCTTGCAATGAGTTATTTTAAAAAAATACAGCAAATTTGATCATGGCAGGAACAATGAAACTTAAAACTCTCAGATTTCATTTCACTGAAATCTAAGTTCATGTCGTTCAAAAAATCCTGTGATTCTGAGATCCTGTGAAAAGAGCAAATCCTTACTTTTTAGATGCTATAAGTTGAACAATTTTCCTGTGACATGTGCTTTTTTGAAGTTGAGCAAGAGCCTTGTCATTGACTTTGATGTAAATTGTAGTAAAGAAATTAAAGGAAAAAAGAATCAAGGGATCAAAGTTAATTTCCTTTTGCTTGAAATTTACCTTATCTGTTTGCTTTGGCATTAGACTGGAGACAATGGTGGTTGATGTTGGTGCTCCAGCTGACTGGGTGAAGATAAATGTGCAGAGAACAGTAAGTTTTTCTTGCTTCACTTGGCCACTATATCGGGTAGTCTGATGTGTCTCATGCCTGAAGAGTATCTATTTTTGCCAAATCATTTACAGAAAGACTGCTTTGAAGTATATGCTTTAGTTCCTGGGCTTTTGCGCGAGGAGGTAAGTGAAGAAATTTGTTGTGCTTGTCTCTGTAGAAAAATCTATTGCCACTTTCTTGCCAGTTATGTTTCAGAAAGTATGGTTTTGCGATGAAGGGTATGTATTTGAAATCTTGGTGTAGATTGGCTAGTCGGTTGATTTGAGCACAGAAGAGTAGTATGGGGTGTTTCTCATCTATAACTGCATAAAAATCCTTTTCTTGGAAATATGTTGTGCATTGGCTTTCTAACTGACCTGGTAAAGTTTAAGAAGCAAGTTATCTTGCTTACCAGGCAAACCTGCTACTCAAGCTT
This sequence comes from Mitragyna speciosa, assembly GCA_024721245.1. NCBI lineage: Eukaryota > Viridiplantae > Streptophyta > Magnoliopsida > Gentianales > Rubiaceae > Mitragyna > Mitragyna speciosa. The sequence goes on from CM045558.1 coordinate 29,716,187, forward strand.
CAGCGAATTCTATTTGCTTTTGGAGCCAACTTTGGCTCATGGATGAATGGCCCAACAGTCAAGTTTCAAAGTCATACCATAGACTAAACCCCAACACATACTTTGTGGTAGATGCTGTGTACAAGTTCCTGCATTACCCCTAGCTCGAACTACTATGAAAATAAAACATGAAAACTTTGAAAATGGTTAACAAAACTGTCTTAAGATCTAAAACACTGCATATACCTGGATAACTTCCCACGCCAATTTTATGCCATCATACAATTGTCAGATTGGATCTTGGGCCTTTGAATTAGAACCTTTGGCTCTTTTCCCAAATCCCTTTGTAAGCTGCCACATCCCCCATCACTGCAACATTCGCTGCCAGCATCTGGTTGATGTTTGAGTAATCAACTGAAAACTAACTATAGTAAAGCAATTTTTGTAGTAAGATTTGAGGATGTCTGTTGCCAAACATTTTGAAGCTTATGATTAATCTCTGCATACAATTGTCAGATTGGATCTTGGGCCTTTGAATTAGAACCTTTGGATCCCTTTTTGAAGCCCTTTGTAGGCTGCCATGCCCCCTATCGTGCAACATTTATTGCCAGCATCAGGTTGATGTTCGAGTAAACAACTGAAAACAACTATATTAATGCAATTTTTGTAGTAAGATTTGAGGATGTCTGTTGCCAAACATTTTGAAGCTTATGATTAATATTTGAGTACTATTTTGGAGATAAAATTGATGCTCAACTGGTCTTGCTAGACTTTTTACGTGTCTTGTAATGGTAAATACATACTTTAGGATCACAGCAAACTAAACAGAAAGAGAATTTTCTCTTGTCTAGAGCTCGCTTATGTGATTTTTGGACATTGAATAGCAACTTAAATGTTTGAAATGCAGATGCACACACGTACGCACTAGAGAGTGTTTCACCGAGGTTGCTTGTGTGACCGTGGATGTACTCCTATTAGGTCGAGTGCTGGTATGATTCCATTTGGGTCCATACAGAAGTCTTAGGCTCAACTTATACCATTTGGGCTCAGCTCGAAGGACCTGTTTCATCCATTCAAGTCCATCTAGAGATACAGTTTTGTTCCTCGACTGTTATTCACATTCCGTTATGTCGATGGTCATTGCTGCAGCTAATATTAGATTTACATTTCCCTGCAGCTAATTAATTCTTGGAAGGGCCCAACTGGGCCAATAGAGCTTGTTGGGAGAAAATCCCACCTCTGGGCAGTGCACCTCCTGATTGCATTTGTTTTCCCAGGGTAAAGCCTGGAGAGAATGCAGACAGGGGGTTTAAAATTCTTGATCAGCAACCAGGAAGCAATTAAAATGCTCCTGGTTGAGTTGGTCCTTAATTAATAGCATTGTTCAGTGGGAAAGTCATTCAATTTTTAACCAGTAATTTAGAACATAACATTGCACACATCCCACTGAATGTATATCTCAGAAGTGGAGTTCATAACATCATGTTTTCCCATGGAAAGACGTGCCTAATTTTGTGGTTTGTTATCCTTTTGAAATATCTGTAGTTGCAGTTCAAGAAAGGACATCTGTTGCTCACCAAAAATTACAAACTTCATGACCAAAAGAATCTAATTACTGTTTGTTGATGATTTTACTTTTGCTTATGTGTAAAGCCTTCTTGGCACTTTTGGTTCCATGCGGAAAACTAGCTATTCCATTGGTTTTGACTGTTGTTGCTGCTGATTATCCACTGTAAGGGATTTCTAAGTTTGAGTTTTTTGATTATGAACTACTCACCTGTTTAATGGTCTGGCATTATTTTGGTAACCATGACCCAATCCATATTGCGTCATGGTTACTTTTTTGAGCTAATGTTTTATTAGATAGGCTTATTCTTGATTAAAATCAGGTGCGTGTGCAATCTGATCCTGCGGGGCGGTTAGTTATATCTGGTCAGCCGGAACAACTGGATAATCCATGGGGAGTCACTCCATTCAAAAAGGTTTATTATGTGTCTTTCAAGATTATTACTATGATTGAAACCTGCATATTACTGTATGGATAGTGCAAACATTGAATTGATTTGAGAACAGTGCAGATGCATATATGTTGGTTCAAACTCTGGTGAGACCAGTTTTCGTTTTTCTCTTTGTTGTGGGTTTGGGTAGCAGGGGGGGAGATGGGTGGAATAGTGAGTGTTTGTTAGGCCAGTGTGGCAAAGTGTATCTGCTGATACGACATTCCCCTATGGCAGGATTAACATGGCTAGAGACTTGGTTACTTATTTTTCAAATGTCAGTTTGGCTGTTGATAATATTGGCACGTGGTTGATGCATGGAATCATGTACAGATGAAGTTGTTCTTCTTGTGTCAGGTTGTCAGCTTACCGTCCAGGATAGATCCGCATCAGACATCTGCTGTGGTTACCTTGCATGGCCAGTTGTTTGTGCGAGTACCATTTGAGCAGACGGACATCTAGAATGTGGTGAAGGTGCATAGAGCTTCATTCGCTCAGTTCGTTACTTCTGATGCAGAATAGACAGAGAGATTGTTGGAAGAAATGGAACTGCAGATGTCACATCTGCAATGCAAGTTTCCCTTTGCTGTGCAAGTTTACAATGAAGCTTAAGATTCCTTTTTTTCTTTTCGAAGCTTATGGCTGTTTAATGTAACCTTTCCGGTTGAATATCTGGTTACTCTTATAGGTAATATCAACTTAGCGTAGGTAATACCAACTTTTCCTTTTCTGGGATAGCTTTCTTTTGGCTTTCTTTAGTTTCCTGCGTTTTGTTTTTTGTGGTTTCCTTTTTAGGGATTTGTACATTTTCTCCAAACGTACATGCTTGCTGTCAACTTTTCTAGAAAGGTTTGCGTATTACTTGACTCCTTTTTACTCCTAAAATTATCCCCCTAAAATTAACCTTTGTTTGCAAGTATAAAATAAACTCCCCTTGTTTCAAAATGGATGCCCTTCTCTGTAGTGTGTGGCTATTTTATTTCTGCTTCTCGGATGGGTAGTTAGAGTGGGATAATTGCTGAGGAAAGAATTATTTGATACGGTATAATAATTGCTAAGCTCAAAAACTTTTTGAGAGCGATCACGCCTTCTCTATGCGATGATTAGAGTAGAGGAGTACAATTACCTAACTAAGATGCTGAATTGAGCTTTTTTCGGTTAATGTTCTCTGCTCGAAGGCGAGAGAGAGAGAGAGAGAGAGAGAGAGAGAGAGGGACGGCTGACAAAATATCTAGCAGCACCTTTTAGAGGAGAATCGTCGTCTTGGTAGCCCCGTAACGTCAACTCGTCTGTGCTCTTCTTCTTCAACCTGGACTTCTGCAACAGCTTAGATACGGTTACATTTGTCGTATGAATGACATGTACCTTAATATTCCCGGGGGTGATCCCGTGAAAATCTTGATCACAGGAACGAAGGGGATGTCATATTTGAAGTGGCGGAATCTTGCAACGTTGTACAAGTCAAATTAGTAGTCTCAGGTGATCCGTGATTTACACAAGCATGGACTCAAATGGGTAGTCGGCAATGGCACAAATATCAATATCAATGCAGATTGGATCCCTGAAACTTCAAATCCTCTCAAATACAGTTCATTGGCTTCTACAGGTTTTCATCTCAAAGTACATCATCTTATTGACTCACATAGTAAACGGAGACTTCCACTCTTATCCTCGCTATTTCTCACCCCAACACGTCACTTAATCAAATCCATCCATATTCCTACTACCCCTAAAACTGATAGGCAGATTGGCAGAAAGAAAAAAAATGGAATTTATTCCATTGAATCAGGTTATGTCCTTGCCAAGCAAATCTCCGATCTTTCTCGACCTTCATCGACAAAAACTCCATTGCATGAACCCCAGTTGAGTCAAAATTTTTTAAAAATACTCTGGCAATTTCATATTCCTTCTAAACTACAATTCTTTTTTTGGAGATTACTTCATAACATCTGTCCTACTATGGTTGCTCTATTCAAAAGAGGAGTTGTGGTCTCTCCAATATGTCTACGATGTGAACAGAGCCAAGAAACCATAGAACATTGTTTCTTTGAGTGTCCATATTCAAAAATTACGTGGAGATTATCACAACTTGGTCTAAACTTTGATGTTGGAGTGAAGTAGTCTTTTCAATCATAGACTCTAACATGGTTTCACACAGTACATGACATGGATCTACATGTCCTATGCATTCTTATTTTTTGGAATATATGGCCGGCCCGTAATCAGGCACTTTGGAATGATGCTCCCTTTCACCCACAACATATTCTGAACAATTCCAATCTCATGTTCAATATTATCCCTCAAAACCTATTTCCAAAACATTCACCACCAACTATGGATGATTCTTCACTTTCTTTCCAAAACACATTTCTTCCACACGCAGGAGTAAGCCAACATACTAGTTTTAAACATGGGCTTGCAAATGACAGAATTGTCACCATCCAAATAGATGGATCCTTTAAGACCAACCCTACAACAGCAACAATTGGTCTTGTTTTCAAGAATCCAGAAGTCACTCCAATACTCTCTTACGCAACCATGATTAATGCCGCGTCGGGATTACAAACGGAAGCAACATCTTGCTTATATGCTCTAAAGAAATCTGCTACACTGAGTTTTTTCAATATTCTGATCCTTACAGATTGTGCTGAACTCATTGCTAGAAATCAACAACTTTCACTCTGTTCCTTATTTACTTCGATCCCTATTTTCATATATTCAGTGTCTCATTCCCATGTTTGCTTTATGTAAAATGGTTAAAGTCTCTAGATTAGAAGTGCAACTAGCACATAATCTTGCTGTCCCTTCAAATGTTGTATGACTTCTATTTCATTTAATATATATTTTCACTCTTATTACTCAAAAAAGAAAAAAGTGATATTATTATTATTTTTTTCTTTGGGTGCAAATATTAGGTGCTTCATGGAAATTGAAAACCACCGCCGCCTCCTAAATCTGAGGTGTTACCCTTGGGTGGGTTAATGGCTATCCAAAGTAGTGATATCGTAATAGCGATGAGTCCCGACCACACAAACACAATTGTGGGTGTCTTTCTTCTCCTTCCCATCAAACCTTTTGCAAAAGGATACAAGTGAGCTAGAACCCAAAAACTGAAGAAAGCTCCGCCGATGAACTTACTCCATTGGGGTACTGAGCTATAAATTGTCCGCGAAAAGGCAACCACAATAGATATTATGTTCACCATCCCAATCACAATAGGTGGAATCATCAAAGAAGTCCACTTCACCAAGTATAAATCGGCGTAGATGTCATCATCGTCTTCTCCAGCAGACTTTGAAGTAAGTGTGAAAGATATCTCAATCCCTGCAATAACTTTGAGAAGACCTTGCACCACAGCAGCTAAGTGGGCACTGGTTCCGGAAATGAGCCAGAATTGCTCGTTCCTCCACCAGTCTTCCAGTCCTACGCCAGACCATTTTACTTCCAATATTGCAAGTGAGATTAAGCACACAGTTATAATTAGCAAATAGACCAGGAAAACCACGTTTAAGTTTTTAACAATGAAATGTCCGGAAAGAAGTGAGAGGGCGGGGAGGAAGCAGTAGACGATGAGGAACAGAGAGGTGAAAGGATAGATGCCCACATTGAGATAAGCTAGGCGCTGGAGTAATTTCAAGCGACGAGAGCCGAGGAAAGCATTGTTTCTAGAAAAGAAAATCTCAACAGAGCCAGTGGCCCAGCGGAGGACCTGGTGGAGCCTGTCTGTAAGGTTGATTGGAGCTGATCCGCGGAATGCATCACGCTTCGTGATGCAGTAGATGGAGCGCCAGCCACGATTATGCATGCGGTAGCCTGTGACCACATCTTCTGTGACTGAGCCGTAAATCCAACCCACCCGATCACCCCACTCTGTCTTGTCTTCGTACCTAGTGAAACAATGATTCAGGATCTGCACACGTGCATTCAACAGTTTTAATCTAATATTAACATAGGCTTACCAACAAGAAATCACAGATACAGCTTCGGCCACAGTAGCGGCATCAAGTGGTTCGTGTGGAACTCTCAGAGCACCGGGAGGTCTTCCAAACTTGACAGCAGGATGATCAGCAATTGGGCGACCTTGGAATTCGGCCACAGGTATAGATTCAGCAAACATAGTTGAGTTTCCAAAACGTTTTGGCAATAGATTGACATCAAGATCAGGATCGAAATCAGTAGCCTTCAAAGCTTGGGTTTCATCACCCTTTTGGCTGATATTGTTGTACTGTTGTGGAGGATCAAAACCGTAAAGTGCGAACCGCCTAAACATGCAACCTGTGCCCACATAAACTGGTCCCTGGATGCAAGATGGTTGGTGATTATTAAATAGTACCAATATTGGTTTATAACTATAGTTAAGGAGAATAAGATAATAGATACTCGTGTAGGATTATTTATTTCATGCTTATGGCTGCTTTGAGTTAAATTCAACAAAAAGAAAATGTAAGAATGAAACAAATGGTGATTAAATACGCACCTGTATGCCATCCAGCGCACGCATATTACCGTCAAAGAAGACAGTGTTGTGATTTGCGTAACGATCAGATGGATCGATTCCTTCAAATCTTTGAGGAAATTGAATGTAGCAGATGTCTTCGCCTCCCCTGTCCATCATAAAGCACATCCCCTCCCTAACAGCCTTGCAATTATAAATATAGTGGTCGCAATCTAAATTGAGAATGAATGGTCCATTAGAGAGTACAGCTGATGCTCGAACTAGAGCATTCATAGCTCCAGCTTTCTTGTTATGATCATACCCTGGTCGCTTCTCTCGGGAGACATATACAAACATGGGTAACCGAATGTCAACATCTGAAAAATCAATGATTTTGTCGTCAGAGGCTCCCATTAACGGATTAGTACTAGGGGGCTTCAGCATTACCTGCAACATCATACTGTTTGGTTATATAAAAAAGAAGACGTCACATCAGCAATACCTGCCAAAATCGTGCTTTTTTTTTTTTTTTTGTACATATCTTAGACACACACACACACACATTAGATTAGTGGAGTGATTTTAAAGATGTATAGCATGAGAAATCTAATCTACTTAATCTACCTGCAGGATTCCGGCATGATCACCTTTAGCGTGGTCGCTACTAGGAACAGCCCAAGTGCCGGGCCAATGGGTGCCATCAGCCATCCAAGTGGCCTTCTGAACCTTAACAGCCTCCAGAGGGTCTGCCCCGCTTTCTCTTATATGCTTCAACATCTTCATTTCCTCTCTGGCATTGAAAGCGTCCGATCTTCTCCTTATGGAATCAGGCAATCCGTTGATCCTTACCTTAAATTCATCATATTCCCTCTTAACCCTTCTTCTGTCCTTGACAAAATCAGATCTCTTCTTGTTCTTGGTTGGATCACCCTTCATGCTGAAGTAAGTTTCCGGATTCCTAGGCTCAATATCATGCTTCCTACAAAATGGGACCCATAAATCAGCAAAACTGGCAGCCTCTGCCATTGCTTCAAATGTGAGGAGGGCACCGCCATCATCTGAGATATAACAAGCAAGCTTCTCCACAGGGTAATCAACGGCCAGGATCGATAAAATGGTATTGGCGGTGACGAGTGGTGGCTCTTTCTCTGGGTCGGCTGTAGAGACAAATAAGTCCACTCCTGGCAAGTCAGACCGGCCGGTAGGATTGGATGGCGATGCCAAGTCAAATTTATCACGTAAGACCTCCAGGTCCGTGGTGCGGTTGACAGGGCAGAACTTGGGAATTTGATCCAAAATCCAGGAGAATGCAAACCAGACCTCGCATGTGACTGACATGAGCCAAAGCCACACGGCATCGTCGTTTGGATGTCTCAACCTCCAGGTTAGGAAAAAACCCAAGACTACTAGCCGAACACCAATTAGCAACCTGAAGTAAATAAATATTTATGTCTAAATTACTTACTACTCCATTATTGATTGAATCAATAAAGAATAGTATATATTTGTATATGTGTGTATTAGTTAATCATCTACTGAAAACATTAGGCAGCCTCATGCATTGCATGCATAAAACATAAGTTTAGATCCACATGAAGTTCAATTAATTATTGTGGCTACGGTAGGCAGCACAATTTTAGACCCACCTGTACGGGCTGATAATGGCCTGTGGAATTGGCAACTTCCGACTAAGAGGCTTCCAAGGTTTATCGGACGGATCCAACATGCTTCTTTGCATTCCATCATCACGGTCATCACCATATGTATCATCTTGAGGCCAATAGGCATTTCCATATCCGTATGTACCTTGCGTCTCAAAGAGCCACTTATTGTGATCAAACTCCCCATTTTGATTTCTTTTCATCATAGACATGCGTGGATCTCCTTTGGGATCATCCGGGGCAGGCAATGACAAAGCTCCGCTTGAAAAATCTAGTGCTTCATCATCATAATCCCCAATTTTGTATGGCTCCTTGCACCCTGGACACAGACCTGTTTCTTTCTGGGCGTCCATATAGCAATCCCTACAAATCTTGAACCTGAAAACCAAAATGGTAATATTTACTTTTTTTTAACATTTTTGGTATATAATTAACAACACATTATTTAGACCGTTACATTAGGAAAGCAACAGGTATAATAAACCAAAAAAGACAACCGAAATAAAAGGATAGACGAAATAATTCATATGCTATCTTGAGTTCTTGTCACATTTATTTATTTATTTACCTGCATTGACAAGGTGTTATGTCATTCCCCCTTTCATCCTTCATAACTTTGCCATCACAAGCAGGCATGGAACACGATGAGCCTTTGGATCCTGCCATTTGAGGATGGCTTACTTCTGACTCTATCACCTTGTCCATTAGGTGGGCTCGTGTGACGCTGTTGAAACCCCCAGTAAAGAGTGAATTGGAGACGTATTGCTCCTCGGCTTTTGCAGCCACTGACGATGTTGACGTGTCCATTGGTTGATTGTCGGGTGTAGGAGGAATGTGGACTGTGTAGTTGGTGTAATCAGCTGAGAATTCAGCTGACATATCCAGGTCTTCTCTGGAAAGGCTGACATAACGGCCGCTTGAAGTTCGCCTGGCGAATTTGACGGTCTGTCCGCTTGAGTTGCGATTGCCTTGAGAGGAGGCAGAAGAAGAACCACCTCCAGCCGGGCTATGGCGAATTGCCTTTTTAGATGGTTGGCTGGAAAGGGTTGCCATTATTCGACCAAAGAGATCGACCTGAATTTCCCCGGATCGATTAGCTAACAGCTTATTCACGCACAACTTTATACGTCAAACGCATACACTTCCAAACCAAGTGCGTATTACAATATTCTAATTGGACAGGCTGAGTTGTTGTCTTTATGGATGAAACATTGGGTTTTGACCATTAATTAATTTGGTGAAAATTGTTTTGTTTCCTTATGAGAACTTGCCAAGAATATCCAAGTTCTTATACTAAAGGAGAGAAACCCGACATTCCCTTTTTTTTTCCTCTGTTTCCCGTAGAAAATCTGTGGCCCGGTTGATGAGATAATAGCCAAAACCAGCACGCAAATATTTACGGTGGCTATTAACAAGCTCGTGTACAAAGGAAAAATTGAACACCTATTAGACAAGAGGGGGATGAATGAAACGAGAAACCTATTAGAGCGGAAGAGGGAAACAAGAAATGTGAAAGACTCTTTCTTTGCCTTCTTCCACGTACTCAATTGAATGAATATACACAAGAAATTCAAGAATATTTTTTTACAAAGTAAATTACGGAAGGGGAAGAATCGAATAGATAGCGGAATACATGGCGAGGTGGAGAGACCAAGTAGTAGTGTGTTATTTTCCTTATTTTGACCCCCCATTTTTTCGGGTTACAACGAAATATAATACCACACATCCTCCCTTTGCTATTATTAGCAATAGGAAAATTGGTTTTATACATAATTATGAACAATAAAGTTAGGAAAAATAAAACCACCCCAGATTGGCTAATTACTGGGGAAAACATACGTAACCCCTGGATTCCCAGTCGTCATCTCCTGCTGCTTTGTGGATGCTACATTTTGTTGACAAAAGATGAAAACAAATAATACCATTATCAAAGTAAAGTAGATAACTAAAGTCATTAAAATTTGAAAGAAGAAAAAGGATTATTGAAGTATCAACTTTTCACAAGTAACTCATTCTGCATGAATTGCAACACTTGGATAAAATTGTGTCATTGCTATGTGAATTATATTTTGGACGACCGCCCTAAATCATTTATAGTAACACATAACTTTTGTGTTCTTTTATTGTGTTTATTTGTTCTATGCCCTATTTGTGTGCTTACAAAAAGCTTTGGCAATTTTTGCTCTAAGAATTATTGAATTCTTAATAGAAATATATTAATTGCCCTGTTTAATTGATTTTAAAATTTTCTTGTAATTATTAATAATACAATTAGCGACGTAAAAAAATAGTTATACTACCAAATATTCACGTTCTCTATTTAGTATATTCACATTTTGATTTATATAAAAAGCTTACATAAGTTTTTACACATTTGCATAAAAGTTAAAAATATTATTTTAGATATTTTTTATCGCAAAAAGAAAAAAAATTATTTTAAACATCTATCAAATTGTATGTAATTTAAAATTCACAAATAATTACTATTAAAATTAAAAATAACCTAAATTTTTGTAAACCTTTAAAATTATATTAAAAAAATCTAATAGACGCACCATTTTTTATGACTACAAAAAGTTTACAGTTTATTAATGAATAGAATTATTTAACCCTAACAAGAATATCAATAATATGTAAAAGAAAAAATGTTAAAGTTCTTGTCAGCACACATAATTTATTGTACAAACAAAGAAAATAAAAATAAATTATGTATTAGTACAAAGAATTCAGGACAATTCTATCAAATTAATATGGATTTTATTCTATTCTGACATACAATTATGATTGTATCAAATATTTGAAAAGGAACATGCATTAAAATTCTAACTTGAGTTATCAAACAGTGAATTGAAATATTTTCTCCTATCCATTCTATTTGAAAATATATCATGGGTAGCTTCTGTGTCATTCCAGCCTACAAAACGTATAAGGATAAACTTGACTCCTATTTTTTTTTTTTTTGGCCTTTCTACGTTGAAGTTAGAAAGGGCTATCTCGAAATTTTGTTTATGGATAAGGTTTTCAAGGCAAATATAGAATGAGCATTCTTACCCCGCATTTGATGCACGAGAATAACTTAGAATGGAAAGCCTTTCCATCCAAAATACGTTTTTTCCTAGAATAGATTTAAAAAAGAATTGTATTCTACTGTTTGGTATAATTATATTGAGATGTCATAATGGAATAAAATAAATACTAATTTGACTGAAATGCCCTGCGCGCACATGCACATACACAAATATAATTTGTATGCTATGTACTATTTGTGTAACTAAGAGAAATTTTAACAATTTTAAATTAATAATAATTGATTTTCTTATTATAAATAATTTAGTTGCATTAATTATTTAACTCTACGATATAAATAAGTTTGAATTTTTTTAGCAATATAGTTAACAAGTAAAAAAAAATTTAAGAAGAAAACAAATATATCTCTCCAAATATTGTGTGAGTGGGAAAATTTTGACATCATGTAAATTTTTATTCCTAGGATGGGGAGAAAAGCTTTTCCCTAAGTTCTGCTAATGGAATAATGTTTCTAGGGGGAAGTGGAATGGCATTCCCAGAGGAAAGGGTTTTCAAACTTATTATGCTCATATCAAACATGAAAATGGAATAGATAAATTAGAAAGGCTTTATAAATTATAAGCTATTCCCGGGAAAAGCACTAATTGCCGATGATCTGATCCTTTGCTTATTGCTGATGATCCGATCCTTGTTACTGACATTTCTTTTGTTAGTCCGTTTGGTTAGACATAAATAGTTTTCCTTGTGAAAAAGTTTTACATGACAGATATTTTATAAGAAAATATTTTATATTCATAAATTTGTTTATGCTTGATTAATTTTATAAAAATTCCTTTTCCATGTCAATGTATTCCTTGTATCAAATATGTCTCCTTGTCAGGAGCCTCACTAGAAGAATTAAGCAATAGACAAAAAGGAAAGGAAGAAGAGAAGCAGTTAGAGCCAAAACGATGTAGTATGAAGAAGTAGTCAATAGCAGTTGAGAAGCTGAGTCAGCGGAAGGCAGTCGAACCAGCTAACAAAATAGGAGCTGGCTTGTAACAGATTTGAAGCCGTTAGTTATAGCCCAATGTATCTTTCACGCTCCGTGTCCGAGACATAACACCGCCGTAACTAGACTAAACTAAGTCACAAGACTCAAATGATTAAAGCATCTAACATAAACATCTCGAATATTACACATACAAAGCCATTAATAATATTCTAAGTCGAGTAATAACATTATGTACAGGTACATTGTTATCCAAAATCATAGTATTTAATACTTCAAATACACAAATTTAAATGACTATCACAATCACTAGAGTCTTAACCTTACTTAACATAGTACAAGCATAGTCTAAATAACATAAATAACATAACTACAAAACCTCTCTAGCAAACTATTGTCTAATCACCTTGAATACACCAAATGCTAGTACACCCCTTCTCTACAATTCACCTGCCACTGCATGTCAAAAGGAAAGGGGTGAATGACAAAATCACTCAATAAGTGGCAAAAGCATCACCTTGTAGCTTGAATGTGTCATACATATAGCTACGTTCAAAATACACAGATAATAGTTCATATAAGTACGAAAACGCTAGCTAATGTACAATTAATCAGGAATTCAATATCAAATATTGCATTCAAACAAAGCATTATTACATTCAAACAAAGGCTCAATTCATTCAAACAAAGTTCTGGATATCTAGTCATTCACTGTAACCCGGTTGCTCGGTCATACTGACTTTTACCCGGTCAGTTCGGTCATACTGACTTTAACCCGGCCAGTTCAGTCCTACTGACTACCACTCGGTCAATTCGGTCCAAACATATAACATTGTACATACATTCATTTCATTGTTCAAATAATTCATTTAACAATTCGTTATTTGATAATTCATTTGTATCACATATATTATCAAGTTATAGTAAAATGGGAACATAATCACAATCAAGCCATTTACATTAACAAATAGGATTCCAAAGCAATTATACTTAGCAATAACTAATTTCCAAAATTCAAGAGATACAAGTCTCACTTACCTTGATCCAAGTTAACTTAATACTTCACAAAACGTCGGCCACGTTCCTCGTCTAAAACATACAAATAAACATCCAATTATACACTAACTTTACCAAGAAATCATAATTGAAACTCAAACTTGGACTTAGAACGTAGAACGAAATAAAATGGTTAAAAACTGAGGTGATTCGCGGGTGGACCATTCTGATCCGCGCCCATGGATCCAAATGAACCAGCCACAGCTCGCTACGGGGCTGAGCTGCGGTCTGCCTGGCCAGTCACGACTGCGGCTGGCTTCAGCTCTGCTCGCGGCTCGGTTGTCAGAGACTAGCCGCTGTCGCGACTCACTCGACCTCACCCGTGGCTCGTCCATCAGAGACTTGCCGCGTGCGCAAGCCAGGTGAGCCCTATCTGTGTCTCATCCGCCTCCGCCCACGTTTTACCTGCGAAATCTGCAGATTTTCTCTTTTACACACACATGTTTCAATCCATCCAAACCCAACAATCCAATCAACAATCTAACCCCGAAATGGCATAATAAAGCAGTATAACATCTCATTACACTCATTACACTTCATATATCATAAATACAAGTCATAAATCATACATTGGCCCTAAATGTTCTTCACCCACATTCTTCCTAAATCAACCACCCAATTAACATATACACACTACAAACACTTAGCACATGATCATTAAAGCACAAGAGATTCTAAAACTTCCATTAATCATCCACTAATCACACTACTTCCTATTATGACCAAAACCCATGAAATGTGTGGTAAGTTTGAGAAAATTACCTTGGTTGGGAGATTTAATTGAAGCCTCAAGATTTCCCTACTTGCTTCTCCTTGAGAGAGGCCCTTCAATATCTTCTTCAAGTATAAGCAGAGAAAAAGGAGAGTAAATATTAGAGAGAAATAAAGAACTTGGGAAAAGAAAAAGGAAGAAATGAAGAAATGAAAAATGCCCTAGGTCCATTTGGGCAAAAGAACAATTTGTCAAAATTTTCCTTAAGTCCCTCTTGAGTTTTCAAATTATATCTTCACCCAAATCATGCTAAATTACCTAATTGGCCCAGAAGGTCATTGGTATTACAGTATCAATTGTATAAAAGGAAAAGAAAAAGGAAAAGGAGTGAATCAGGAAGGGCATGGAAAATGTTTGCAACTTCTCAATAAATAAATTCAATCTCTCTCTTCCCTCTGCTTCTCTTTCATTTCTCTCTTAACTCCATCATTCTATCCTTTCTTCTGATTATTACTTGACAATCCCATTGTATTGTATGTCTTTCCTGTCACACCCCGTGCTCAGGTGTAACACGCCGCGTATTAGGCTCACCCAATACGCAAGGCTATCAAATACTCAAAGCGAATCTAAATCACAACTAATATAAATTTGGGCAAACTTCAAATAACTTCGAATAATCCTCAAAATAAAAACATATAACATCCATTGGAATTATTAAATTTCTCTTAGGTAAAATAAAAACATAAAACATAAATTAAAGTTACTATTCTTGACCTACCAACTAAATAATTTCTAATAAAATAAAGTCCTCTATTGATAAGCCAACTGCCCGACTTGTCTACCCCGACCTATAGACACCTGCAAAAACAAATAGTATAATGGAGTGAGCAACCAATTTGCTCAGTAAGTAGTTCCATTCCTTCCTTACCAGTTTGGATAGTTACATATATACATATACATATAGTACATGCATTCATTCAACCACATATTATCCATATTCACACATCATAATAATATATAATTACATAACAAGATCGTGGCCTATCCAAGAAATATAATCAAAACATACATGATCATATATAAGTAGGCTCAGATATTTCAAAGTAAGAACCAGTGGTACTAGATATCTAGCCTAACTTTTTCCCAGTTAGGAGGTCCAGAAGACGTACATATATCCTGACTACACACTGTCAAGGAGGTATATCGAGAACCTAGTTCTCTCTGGTATACAAAGAATAATCAGAGTCCATACCAAACATTCACGCATTGCACACATACATGCATATACATATAAGTAGTCAAATTGTCAAAATATATAAAAAAATTTACACACATATCACCTATCTATTCTGAATTTCATATTATAAAAATATTCATCAAAGGAAGAAATAAATATATACAAATAATTCTTTTTAAAACAATAAGAAAGATTAGGAACTACTTACCGTAAAGTCGCACACCAAATGCACTAACTTAAATAATCTTGATCCCAAAGATATTCGCCATCTATTGACCAAAAAAAAAAAATAGAATTTACTTAATATCTAAACTACTAAGAAAGTCTTAAGAATACTAAAGAAATAATTTCATAACTTCCAAATTAATTTAGAACATACTATGACCCAAAATAGCAGATTCTATAACACCCAAAATACCCGCAAATAATCAATAATAGACTGTTAAACAACTATAGCAAAAAAACCTGCAATTTCCAAAACTCCTAATAACCCTTATTGAATGGCTATGGCCTACAGTACATAAACAAATATCACTGGTACCCTATGAATGACAAAGACACAGTTGATCCCATGTTCCAATTTGATATACTATTAATATTATTATTTCCTTTCTTCTGGCCCACCTTAGTCCCTCAATGTTTTCAATTGAATTCCAAATTCGAGGCTTCCAATGGCTTTCTGCGAATCTGATTTCAATTGGTTTAGGAAAACAATTGTTTTTAATTGCTTGGGAAGTCAAAGACTTCCAAATTCTTTCCAAGGCCACGGCTTTGACAAAACCAAAAGCAAAACCATGTGCAGAATCATTATTTAATTAATACTTTGGCTAGCAAAAAAATTTTTTTTTATCCACCAAAACCTATTACAATCTGTTCAAACAGCCATAGTTCTATTCCAATACCAAATTCACCAATTTGGTGCTGTACGAATCAAAAGCCACGGCACCCCTTTTTTTTTTTTCAGTTGCGTTCTTCAACAGATGAAACAAGTGGCCAGACGCAAAACCAATCTATTGGACTTGTCAATCCATAAACACTTCTAATTAAATTTCTAAAAATAATAAAGTACAATAATCAATCTTCCAAAATTTCTAAATCTCAAGATTCTACAAACTAATCTTGATTATATCAACTGTTAAAACCTGAAAACAAGAATTACACTTACCTTGACTATCGTGGGGATCGTGAGAATAATCTTCGATCTCTGGATCTGCAAGGTCTCCAACTACTTCTTGCCCTAGACCTTGGATAATTATAGACAATCAGTTTGGGGAAAAAAATATAAGTAACGTCGTTTCTTCTGAACAAAAGAAACAGTTATTTTATATTAATATTTTGTTTTATTATTCTATTATTATCACCGTTACTACTATTATTATAACTATAATTATTATTAAAGTCCCTCCAACTCTCAAAAGCTCAATAATAGCCCAAAATAACATTTCAAAATTTGCAATTAAGCCCAAGTTGGGCATGGGCATTTCATTTCCCACGAGGCGTATCTGGTCTTGTAAAGATAGAAGAAGAACAAAGGAGAATAATAGAATAAGAACGCTGGTTTTTTGTCACAAATGGATAGGTTGGGTGATGCAATACGTTATCACTGTGTCCTATGCTTTTAATATAAATGGAGAGAAATTGGGTTATGTGAGACCTCAAAGGGGTATAAGGCAGGGGATCCTTTATCTCCACATCTTTTTCTTCTATGCACGGAGGGATTTAACAATTTAATTCAGCAGGCTGTCACAAGAAACAGACTCTCGGGTGTTAGCATCTGTAGAGGAGGCCCAAAAGTTTCGCATTTATTCTTTGCTGACAACTCTGTTATTTTTTGTAAAGCTACCAGACAGGAAGCAAAGGAGCTTAAAAAAGATCTTATTAAGATATGAAGCAGCATCAGGTCAAAAAATAAATCTGGAGAAATCCTCATTACTGTTCAGCAAGAATGTGAAAGAGGAGGACAAAGAAGCAGTCTGTGAAGAGCTTGGCGCAGTGAAATTGGTGTCTCTCAAGGAAAGTATCTAGGACTTCCAATGGTGGTGGCCAGATCAAATAATCAAGTCTTTGGCTTTGTGAGGGAGAGTGAAACAGAAACTTCAAGGATGGAAAGGGAAGCTATTAAGTCTAGCAGGGAAAAAGACATTGCTTAAGTCAGTGGTTACGGCACTACCAAGCTATGTAATATGCTGTTTTATGCTCTCTAAAAAATTGGGGAAGGAAATTGAAAGTCTAGTGGCCAAATTCTGGTGGGGAGAAGTTGAGGGAAATAGAAAGATGCATTGGCTGAAGTGGAGTAAAATCATAAGACTCAAGAGATCGAGGAGGATTAGGAATTAGGGACATTCAATGTTTCAATTTAGCCCTGCTTGCTAAACAAGTTTGGAGACTAATCACACAACCAAATTTGTTAGTTTGCAGAATTTTGAAGGCTAAATATTTTGCTAAGATGCCTGTGTTGGAAGCTCCAGTGCCAAAAGGCTCCTCTTGGTTCTGGAGGAGTATAATGGCTGCAAGAGAGATGGTAAAAGAGGGATTTTTGAAGAGAATAGGGGATGGCACAATAGTTGACATTTGGTCGAACAAATGGAATCCTTTTAGTAAGGATGGAAAGATCAAATCATTAAAACCAGCAGAAAGTGATTTGCACACAGTGAGCCAATTGATGAAGGACAAATGTTGGAACAAACAACTAAAAGATAAAAACTTTACCAAGACGATGCTGAGGAAATCATGAGAATTCCCATCATTTTGAAGAGGAGAACGGATACGCTAGTTTGGACTCACACGAAGGATGGTTTATATTCTGTTAAAACAGGATCTAATCTTGTCAAAAAGATGAAGTCCAAAGATCACAGCAATCAACGAGAAGCAGAAACCAGTACAAGGAACCAAAAGAAAGAGGTTTTCGAGAGTGTCTGGAACCTGAACATAAAACATAAGATTAAGCATTTCTTATGGAAGTGCTTGAATCAGATTTTGCCAGTAAACAGTCAAATGCCACATAGAACAGGTAGAGGGAGTGCTTACTGTAGCCTATGTGGAGAAGCAGAAGAAACTGTTGAACATGTGCTCTTATTGTGTAGCCAAGCCCAGGAGACCTGGAGGCTAGCACTAGCGAGGTGGGATGGGTTAGAGGCTTCAAGAAATAATTTCTGGAAGTGGTGGGAAGAGTTGCAGGGAGCTAGAACCAGAAAGCAGGGACAGCAACATATAGAGCTAACTGCGTATATTTTGTGGCAAGTTTGGAAAGAGAGAAACAGAAGAATATTTGAGGAGAAGAGCAGGCATGGAATGGAGGTGATTAAAGTTGCTACCAGTGAGTGGAATGAATTTGAAATGGCCACTAAACACAGAACAGAGATGAGCAATAGAGAAACAAAGATTACGGTTGTATCTCCAGAAAAAGAAAATCTTGTGAAAAGAGGGATTACGATTTCGGTTGGGATCAAAATTGAGAGGACATCCAACAAGATAGGGTACAGTATAGTTGCAAGGGATCCTAGTGAAAAGTTGATAATGGTTTGGGCGGCTGCCGAAAGAAGGAAAGCTGATCAGCTATTGGAGGAGGTGAATGCGACTAAGCTGGCATTAATGTTAGCTAAAGAAAGAAGCTGGTCTGAGGTAACAGTCCAAGGAACCAATCATAGTCTAATGCAGCAACTGAGCAAGAAAGAAACCCAAGATTGGAGAAGTGCAAATGCAATGGAAAATGTCTTCCACCTTAGTTCATTGTTTCCCTTTTGCTCATTCAAAACTGTTCAGGGAATAGATAACAAAGTAGCTAGGAAAATGGCAAAGTTTGCCTTAGATTTGCAGAATGTAATTTTGTGGGAACACAGTTTCCCCCAGTGGATTATGGAAATCTCACAGAATCTCTAAGGGGTAGTGTCCCCTTTGTAACTTTTGTATAGTGATTATATCAATTTACGTCTCTTGACTTTTGAATAAAAAAAAAGAAAAGAAAAAGAATAAGAAAGCTGCCGGATAGTTACTGATGCTGCCCGCTAGTTTGAGGTTTCAATTTTATAGACTATTTTGACTTGAAATCCCGGTTCTAAAAAAAAAAAACTGCTGCCGGCTAGTTTAAGAATTTTAAATTTTTACAGACTATTTTCTTTTGAAATCAGAGGGTGAAAAGTATACAAAGACCGCCGGGTAAGCCAAGACCCAACTGCCGTGGCTCCGCGGGTTCTATCCCCTAAATTTCAAATGTCCCAGACAAGCCCGCAATCTGAAAGACTCGAAAATACACAACCAAGAGAAAATGGAGAACAAGACAAATCATCATCTGTCGTCACTTTCTTCGTTTTTCTTTTCTTTTCTTTTTACTTTTTTTTTTTTTTTTTTTTTGCCCTTTTCTGGAGGGAGATTGCGGTTGCGGGTGGGTGAATTGAGTAATATTCTCACGTCGTCAGTCTTCCTTTCTTTTCAATATTTTATTTCACTAGTCATTAGATTTAGATCGCCAAAGATATTATTACCAGTAATGCTTCTTTTTCAATACATTACCATGAACCCCATTCATGCTTACACTAGCGAAAAATGCATCCAAGAACCATCATTTACCAAGTACAGTGATCGAAATACTTGACCAGTTATCCAAGGTCGAAGTTGCGCTGTACACTATTCTAATCTAAACACCACTTTATTATTAATGGTCCCATACATGACTCAAAAATGCTGCTCAAAACCTTCTGAACTTCTCCTGAACTATGCTCACTCCGGACAAAATCTACCAATATCGGGAACAACTGAGTGATATACCTCCTAAAACAATCTCGTTCCAAACCACTTAAAACCTGAAACACGGATAAAACTAGCGGAGTCCTGGCTGCCAACTCTTCTTTCTGGGCTGAACCCAGGGGAAGACTCCAGTGACATACAGGCCCATTCATGGTTTTACTCTGAACAGATCCTCCAGCACACTCCAAATATCTCAGAAGAATTCTCTCACATACAGACATAAGTTGCTGCTCTATGTTCTTTTCTTCATACAAAGACGGACTATAAGCAAGCAAATCAGACAAAAAATTTAGGTAATTCTGGTAAGACTCATTTTCGAAGTGAACCACAGGTGGATCTGAGACCTCGAGGATAGAACACACTCTCTGTAGCTTAAGCTGCAGGATTCTGTTGGAGTTTAGTTCGTGGGCATGAGTTGCAACTGAAGAAAAGATTTCAATGAGAATGATCAAGGTACCAGCAGACAAAGGTTGTGAATGCATTTTATGGAGATCACTTGCAACCTGCAGAACGCCGGAAAAACGAAGATAATCTTGCATCTTTGACATCAATATAACGAGCATGCATGTATTTATTTCGAACAATGACAATTTGTTACTTGTCTCAGTACATTAAACCATAATAACCGGTAGCTAAACTTCATCTGATATATCAAGAGTTAGCCATAAATGGAAGAGAACCATCCCAACAACCCAGATGAAATTTCCCATATGGGGAAAAAAAGAAAACCGATAACATTTTCAGCTGCCAGCTTGACTTCTTGCTGCTGAGCCAAGAGAAAAAATAACACATCCTAACCAAATTCCAGAAAGCATGCACATAGAATCAGAATGCCTACCTTACATGTATTAGAATCCAGATCCTAACTACAGTTGAAAGCGTTATAAAATGCATAAAAACAGTCAGATCTGACAGGTTAAAGACACGTGAACAATTGCATTCAATAAGAGATGAAAGGGAATCCAGGAAACAGAAGCAGCGTGTCTTTAACCTTGGCCTACACATATTAATGAGGGCCAATGTTTTACCTATTAAATCTCCAGGCACATGCACACACGTGTATGTAAGTGTGTGTGTGTGTGTGTGTGTGTGTGTGTGTGTGTGTGTGTTGACACAGGAAAGAGAAATGTCCAAGACAACAGATCAGCTAAAACTGAACAAAGCAAATGACAGCAAATCTTCTTCTGCCCATCCGCAGGGGAGAGACAGATAATCCAACGCATGAAAACTATATGAAAGAGTGACAAGAAAAATTCTTTTATTTACATGTTTTTTAAAATATTCAATCACAATAGATATAGGAAAAATATCAAAAAGGCATTCATGCATGCACTTGCACTACTTACACATGTGCTCTGTGTGTGTGTGTGTGTGTGTGTGTGTGTGTGTGTGAGAGAGAGAGAGAGAGAGAGAGAACCTGTACAATGAGTAACTGTGCAGTTATATGACTCTTCATCCTCGAAATGACATATGCAGCGGTTTGCAGATTCTCATCTTCCAAATCATCATTTATCAAGCCAAGGCTAGATGATGTTTCCATGTCAGCATAGTCTTGAGCAAGATCAGGAACCTTTATGCTGTCCGTGGCACCAAGCAGTTTTAGAAATCCAGGAAGACTGGAAGCAGCAGCCTCTTTCAAAGCAAAAAAGACAACTCGCCACTCTTCTTCCGTAAGTCTGCCTCTTATATCACTGACCAACCTTCTCAATGCAGCTACACCAGTCCTTGCAGGACCTTGGACAGGACTGATGATGAATGCAGCCAGTATTGCTACTACACTTCTCAATGCTGACCTGATAACATCAAAGAAACTGACAAAAAGGTCTACCAGAAATTCAGCTGCCAATGCAGAAGTTTCTGTGTCCCATGTGCTTCCATCAAGTTGCAAAGATGTAGAACTAGGAGAAAACTCGTCATTTTTCCAGTCTGTTTTCTGCTTATCATGTAAGGAACTAAAAATTGGAAGAATAACAGAATTAAAGAGATTTGTCCAAAATACGTGTGAAAAGAGATTCCCATGGTCTTTCAGAATATTGAAGAGAACTTCTAATGCACTTTTCCTGATAGCAGATCTAGGATCCGAAGTCAATTTTGATAACCCTGACATTTCATCAATGAGCAGGAAAAAGTTAAAATCTTAAGAATTGAGGATACGATGACAAAAAAATATCTTTGAAATCTGATTGAAAAAATGGGTCAAGGGGAATTTTGTTCCAAGGGACATAAGCAATAAACAATTTCAGACAACACATCATGATTCATGGCGTTGTTTCACAGGGAGAAAAAACAGTATCAGTACTCTCGTAAGAATGTAAAGATCACCAATGTAGATCACTTTTTAATGGTAATTACAAGTCAAGTTCTGCCTCTTAATAAAGGGCAAATGGCAAAATTAGTGCACAAGGCTCCCAATGAAACGTCTGCAAAAGACTAGGTTTACACAAGCTTAGTTCTGCAAACAAACAGTGTTCTTATGCATCCAACACTTGATATTCCATGATGGAGCAGCCAAAAAAGGGGGATAATTTCACATACCTCCCTTGAAGTTTGTCATAATTGCACCTACCTCCCCTCAAGTTTTAAAAATTACACTTACACCCCCTTTGCCTATATTTTTTTCTAACGAGAAAACCCATTTTAGTAATGTAACGCAAAAACACCAACCATACACCCTAAAATATCCTTAATTGCTTTTAAAAAGAAAAATAAACCTTAAAAAAATTAATTAGTTAGTCCATAAAAATGTCAAAGTACTCGTACTCTTCTATCAAATTTTCAATTTTCACCAGATTATATTGTCCAAACTCCAGTTATCTGATTAATATAAATAAATCCACTTTATCCATCAAAATCTTATAAAGAAATATATCAGTAAGAAAGAGATGACTAATTTATTAAAAAAAGCATGCGCAAATAACTTGGGAGACCCAATTAAAGGAGTAGAAAAATTTGAGTTTAAGGCCTTTTGACTTTTTTTTTTTTTTTTACTTATTGTTTGTTTTTAAAAGCAATTAAGGGTATTTTAGGGTATTCGATTGGTTTTTTTGGGTTACATTATCAACATGGATTTTTTTTTTGGTTATCAAAAACATAAACATAAGGGGTGAAATTGTAATTTTCAAAACCTGAGGGGAGGAGGGTACAATTATGACAAACCTAGAGGTATGTGAAATTATCCCCAAAAAAAATACCTAGGTTCACCCTTAAGTCCTGCCTGCTAAAGGAACAACCAAAATGTTTTTAAAAAGGAGGAGGAGGAGAAGAATCACCCATTTCTTATTTACAAGTGAGAGAACAAGATACCTGAGAGCAAAGGAAGCCAGAAAAATGCATGATCGTCTATATCTGTGAAGATTTCTCCAACCGATTCATTCTTATCTCTCACTGGTATGGATAAAGCATCTTCCTTTCTTTCGTCAATGCATACAAGTCCTCCATCTGCCAGTTTGACAGCACAGAATCGAAGAAAAGCAATGGCATTGAGGCTAATATCACTGTTAAATTTACTATTTGTGAAGGTGATGAGGCATTTAACACAATCAGTAAAAGTCACAGTCTCAGTCTCAGTTATGTATGAAAAATATTCTCGCACGATCTTTTCCATGGTTTGAAAGGCCAACAAGACTATATTCTTTCTTTCATCAGCTGCAGCAGCAGTAAAAACCTGCAAAAATATAAGTATTAACTTGACTGAAGATATTTGAAAGGTCAAACAAGCAGTTTAACATATATTTTAGCCGTAGACACATGCTCAAAAGCACAGATTTGAACTGATTATTGTTCTATATGCTTACATAGAAAGGCTGAGATTTCCAGTGTAGGGCACTAGAAAAAGATTATGACAGCGAGATAACATAGGTAAAATACCAAGAAACTAAGGCATTAGTGAGACGCATCTTAGGTCGTTCAGCATAATGTTAGAATAAACTAACAAAAGATGTATTACCATGAAAGCCAGGAATCATATCCTCCCTACCTCCTTGAGACTAGAAGCGTGAAACTCCAGGAAAACAAGAAGAATGCTGACAAATGACAGATCTTGTGTTTTATCATTAGAATTCCAATCCCATTATAGCTAACAATAAACAGGATATCTGCCCAAGAGCTAATGCAAAAAGGACCAAAATATATTTAGCGTAATTTCACATCTGAAGACTTATGTACAGCAAAACAAGCTCAAATTTACAGAATAAGAGAACTAGTTATTCTCCAGCCAAACCTCAACTAACAAGTATACTGCTACAGTATCTGCATTGCATGGTGTTGTTAACTCATAATAGATATAATTCGTAAATACCCATCCCCAGGCTTCAGGAAAGACTAAAAAGATCTGAGGTGGTTGAATTTTAGAATCAAATACATCAGTTCATTTCAATGAGTCACGTATCTTGAATTTCCAGCCTTTTGTACATTAAAGATATTGTTTGAAGGCACACTTACCATAAATACGCTTTTCCAACCAGATTTCACATTATTGACACGACTGAGAACCATCTGTGAAATGCACCGAACTATCAACTCCCTGATTTCTGCAGAGCTGCTCCTCTGCATAACGATCACAAAGGGCTTCAAAAATTCATTCTGGAAATTATAATTTGCCAGTTCTTCACGCTCCAAAAATTTCATGGAAAGTTGTCGCAGTGAATCCATGACGAAGATTGCAACAGAGAGATTTTCAGACAAGCCAACTGATACAAAAAAATCAGAAAGCACACTCCATATGCGAGACCAGACTAATCTGATGCGGTTCATGTTGTAGTGTCTGCAAATAAACAAATGGCAAGCTCAAATTGTTCGTTCATTGATTCAAAAAGGAGGGTTGTATATTCATCTTGCATCATATTATGTGATATTGTGGAGCTAAAGGATAACATAGAGTACAGATTCTTACGCAACTTCGACAATTTTAGTAAGGCTGAACACACGAGGATCAGTTGGAGATTGCAACTCTGACATGGAAACTTTGCAAAGTGCTCTCACGAAAGCCACTATTGCCTCACTATTCAACCTTTGGCTATGAGCAAAAATATGGTTTAACTCAAAACTCCCAATCTGATCAAGCAGATTCAAGTTGGCTATGAAATTATTGATCTGTTCTGCAGTTACCAAACTCAGCGAGTTGGCTCCTACAGTGGTGCTGTCGTATGAACCCCCACGAACAACAGCCACTACAGCAGGGTTCTGGAGATTTCCTTTTTTCTTTAGAGATGGAAAACCTGCAGGCTTCAATGCCTTTTCATCAGTTTCAGCATTCGCTGAAGCTAAAAAGGAAGCATCAGAAGGTGCGCCTTCGCCTAACAGCTGCAAGTGCTCAAAGCGAGATAGGCATGTTAAGACATGTTCCCAAGATTCTTGAAGATAATTCCCATCTTCAATGGCGATTGATATTATTGCCTGCAAAAACAATATGCCAAAGTTACACTAGTGGAAAAGTTAATTTACAAATCAAACGCAAGGATGGAAAGCCTCTTTAACAATGATTCTCAGGTAATCATTTGTGAGCAGCTAGGATTGAAGAAACTATTCAGACTTGACAAACAGATCTGCCCTTGACGTGCATTATGGCCAGTTAGCCAGGAAGAAAGAAGTCGAAAGAAAAAAATACCTTAACAGCATCAACATTCTTTTGCTTCATATCTGCTGCACAATGAAGGTAGGTAAACTTAGCCACTGTGGTAACAAAAGCATCTCTTTGGGTCTGCATACCCATAACAGCAGTCAGATGCACAGCATGGCGGAAACCCTGCAGGCACTGAGAAGTTGCTTCCTTGTCATCACTTTGGTCTAGAGTTACACTGAATGCAGCAATCATTGGACCCCAACATACTTCAATAATAAACCTTAATATTGCCGGATCTGAAACAGCGTAATACACGGACCTGCAATTGAAACACCATTTTAAAATACTGAATTTACATCCCTAGAAAATAATTCTGTAGCAGAATTATGCAACCAGAATCTCCCAGCGTCATTGAATGAACAACTCCTGAACATTTTCAGGAACAAGAGAAGTATTCGAAAACAAACTCAAATTAAGAGAACCTAGTAAATGATATAGTTCAAAAGATATCCCAACTTGGGCTATCCCAAGACTAAACAACTCAATCTCTCCCTCCCTCTAATCCCTTATCTCACCAATCAGTGTATTCCAATATGATATTTTTAAGGATACATGAATATGCAAACATATTGAATGTTGTCTTACTCTGATTTTCCTGATTTTGCTTTAAATTGCTCTTGGATGTGCCTTATAAGAAATCCATTTGCACCCATTGGTTTTTCTTCAGTCTGCTTCCAAACTAGATTCAGAATACTTTCCAACCCTAGTAATCTATTAAGGCTGTTCCCCTGTCTGCTCTGCGGCACAGAAGAATCTGCATTCATCTTTATCTCATTCTTTACAATTTGATCATATAGCACGCTCAAATATTCTTCGGGTAAATCCTTTCCGCCATCAATTCCTCGGTTATTCCGGACAAAATCAGCCTTGGTCATCTTCATAAGCAAATCAGATGCAAAACGGAAGTTAGTAACTGCATAGACAATACCTGTTCCATGTCATTACCAATAATGCATTTAAAACCTCATTTAATGACTACGGTTCAGATGTGCTACAAAGTACTAGCCTGACATTAGGGTTAGGGTTTTCAATCAATAAGTTTGAGTTCCAATTAATTTCGCTTTTAATAGATGGCAGAATAAGATATAAAAGAGATGTCAGGAAACACTGATATTTCACATGCTATATTGGGCATATGCTTATTTTATGAATGAATTATCAATCCCCAAATCTGAAGAATGATGAAGAAGAAAAGGGAGGGGATTTAAACAAAACATAACAAGTAAACCACTAACTCATTTGTAAATAAATATGGCATCTGAACTCATGCAAAACAATAATTTTTCAACTCTTCATAGGGTAGGATAAATTACAAAAACTAGACGTTGTAGCATACAACAATCGCTTGGTAGTGTAGCATAAAAGTTTCAAGTGATAGGTACAGGGAATATCCAATCCACCCTATAAATCGACAAGGTTCAGGAAGATAAGATCTAAACCAGTCCTACACCTTTTGAATGACCCCATATTCTCTTCCTTGTCATGATATTCTCAACTTCTTCCTTATGTATTAGTATACCCCAGATTTCTTATGGAATTTATTTTTAAAAGAAAATTGATGCGGTTATTTTGCAACTTACCTATAACAAGTTTAATAGGAAAAGATTAGGTTAGGTCGCAAGTTTTGGTATGGCAAAATAAGATCAAAAAATTGGAGGATTCGGTACAAGTTCCAAGCAATAGATGCAGGGTTTGCCAGCAGATTAATGACATCACAAAATGAAAGGCCAAAAGAGATCCTATATGTTATCTTGAACATTTTACCTATTACAGTAAAAATACTTGTTTCTGGTTTCAAGCAGTGACCCCAAGGCAGCAATCAACCCCTGCCAACTCAACAGACAGTTCCTCAGATGTTTTGCTATAATAGACTTGTCTTAATTGAATAAGAATCCAACTTAAACCTTAAAAGAGTTACCAATGACAAATAAATCTGATCCATACGTTCTACTTCGTATCACAATATTCAACTTCTTCCTCTTTCCTAACATTTATACCCGTCACACCTGACCCCTTACCTCTCTTCAAATCATCTCTTGACAACCTCCACCGTCTTTATTTTTCGGAATTGTTATTTTTCAAGTGTTGTATTGATGTTTTGATTGTTCTATTTGTGTCAATATGTTAGTATTTGCTGCATGATTTTGTAATTCTACTTCATGTTGGTTTTATGCAAATTTTGATAATGTACATCATATTAGAACTTCAATAACACAAATAACTACACGTTGAAAGCACAGGTTCACAATCAAAAGATTATCAAAGGACTCAAATACATACATACATTTAGGGTCATAGGATTGCATCATTCGGTTCCGCATGAGTCAGGACAAAGTAAAGTTTCAGATAGGAATTAGGTAAAGATTTTGAAAGCAACAATAAATAAGACAGGTTAGATGTTTTGCGTTAAAGATACCTATGCTCCCCCACTATTCTTTTCCCAGTTCTGTGAAAATGTATTTAGGTAATTATATACCAAACGGAACAAAATAGCTGATTTCAACAAGCTCACCTTATCCTTAACCATGGTATTGTGTGCATCAGTGTTAAGCATTATCACAGAATAAGCAAGAACGTAAGCTGTATCTGCACTAGTAAATGAATTTGGGTTGCATTTACAATAGCGTTCAGCAAACTTTTCCATAATGCGATCAATCTTCTGTGCCTCACCAGGTAACCGAAATCCTCGTAGGAAAAATCTGATAGCTTCACCAAAATCCATTCCTTCCAAGTTAAAGGAATCCACATATGCATGCATGACTTTTAAGGGAAAATCCTCTCTTTCACCCAAATAATCACCAATCATAGTTTCATTTAGTCCAGAAGTATTTTTCAGGAAAGAAGCCACTGCTTCTGGAGAACTGCCAACCTTTTTTGTGCTGAATAAGAACTCAATCCCCTTGGAAGGTTTTCTATTGAACAGTGCAACACCTTTCTGCATTTGGTTAATCATAGTCAAGACAGGAACTAACGTCATATAGATCAAGGTCTACTGAAAGATAATAAGGAACTGGACAATTAAAAGTCATTAGAAGCCCATAATGTAATGCAGTCACAGTCTTGTGAGAACAATTACATCATTGCATTCTAAGTAAAATGTTAGCTAACCTGAATCTCTAACTTATGAGCTCGACGCTGTTCCAGTGTAGCAGCATCTGAGAACTCAGAATTTACTTCAGAATGAAGCTCATTGTCAGCAAGGTTTACTTCTTCACTAACAGGCACAGAATTGTCGCTCCATACCTCATTCTCAGACATTGAGGAATTTAATTCTCCTACTTTCAGCTGTTGGTCCATCCATAATCCCATTGACTTGATTATTCTGACCAAGCATTTTACAGATTCCAGACGAAATGTAATATCCTGTACTGGAGACAAAGTGGTAGTAGAACCAGGAGGTGGACCTAGTGCAGTTTTTAGAAGGCCATTGACAGTCCTGCAAGTATCTGATGGAATTAAAAGTGCTTAAACCAGAACAGCAACATAAGAAAATAATCAGAGAGCAATAGCATGCAGAAAGCAGAGTGTTGCTAGCATATGAAGATAAGATTCTTTTCAATTTGATTCTTCAAGCTAACTCTTTCTTTGCCTGAACTTCAAATGTCTCAGCTTAACACCCATCTTTTTTCACGCTCCCAGCCCCAACCCAAAAAAAGTATAACAAAGAATTCAAAATATTTAGATTAAAAATAAATAAAGAAGCCATCTGCCAGATATCCAAATCCCTCAGATACATTCTGCTCACCCAAACCTAAATACAATACCCACTAGTCATTGACTCCCTCATCCCAAGTCCACTTGCACGGCTTTTCCCATCCTCCCCCCCCCCCCCCCCGGGCGGGGAGGAATAATGAAATAATGAAATAACAAAATAAAATGAAACAGATCCATCCAAGATATTACTGGTTCCCAGATCCCAAAGTTGATTCCACCATTCCCCAAGCTTCCTCCACCATTGAATATTTGATCTTCAAAATTGAGAATATTAGCGTTTAATCCTCACGTTCACCTATTAATTAACAAAATAAAAACCATCTAGTGCTACTGTATCTTCCATTAGTTAAAAAGGGCTAGCACAAAGCTTTGGGCTAAAAGTTAGAAGGCCTAAAAGAAACCAACTGATTAATACTCATAATTGCATTTACCTCTAAAAACAACCATCAACCTACAAGCACTCGTTTACTAAATGACTATTCAGCACCTGCATTGTACTCAATGGATATCAGTGGCCAGTAAGTGAAACTAGATAATGTTTGTAATGTTCCACTGCATTGACGAGGATACTGCATGGTCAAGTAATAAAAGGCATTTGAGGTTTGGTGGTTGGTTGCTTAGAATTAACATTCACTGTGGAGGATGCAGGAAACTGGGTTTCTGGGGATTGAATGGGCACCTCTATGGTATTCTAACTGACAAACTGTAAATAACTAAAATTTGATTAGTAGTAAGAATTAGTTCAATAGATGTAATAAGGGAAGTAGAGGGGATTCAATTAGATCCAATTAGTTTGCCGAGCAGGCAAGTTAGTTAGAAGCCAGAAATTAGTTTGTCAGACAGCAGTTGGTTTCAGAAGATTTAGCAGCTTATCTAGCAAGCTGAAGCCATTCAATGATCAAGCTTGATATCGTAAGAACTTCCTCTTATCAATAAAATTTCCCTTCCATTTTCGTTTTGCAATTCCTCTCTGGGCTCCTCTATTTCGTCTCTCTTACTCGTCCCAATTCTACACTTTTCAGCTCCGAATAACTCTAAGCTTTAAAAATTTGCATAAGAGCTTGCGATCCTTGGATAGCACTTCAATTATCACTATAACAGTTGAAGGAACAACAACCAGATTCAAAGCTATAGAGGATCAATGTGATAAAATGATGCAAAAGTTTAGAGAATTCTTGAATCTGCTGCTGTAGACTAGAAGTCATTTGAGAACAAGCCAGAATCTTCTACTGCTGAGATGAGAAATCTAATATCTGCGATTAAATCCCAGATCAAATCTCTGGTGGAATCCAAGTATCATAAAAAATTTATTCTAGGCAGTTATCCTGGAATAGCAGATAGGCTGGGTTCCCAGTACTGCTAGAATAATTAGGATTGAGGATTGAATGCTGGTGGACATTAGTCTGAAGATTTAATCCAATAATGGCTGTCTAAGGTGAAATTTTCGACTTTCAGAGGAAACAGCCCAAAAGAGTGGGTAAGCAAATGCCATAACTACTTAAAAGTGTGTCAGATTCCCGATAACTTGAAGATAGATTTGGCTGAGCTGCACCTGGAAATTTCACGTTAGACAGCCCAAAAGAGTGGGTAAGCAAACACCATAATTACTTGAAAGTGTATCAGATTCCTGAAAAATTGAAGATGGATTTGACTGAGCGGCACCTGGAAGGCAGGGCGGAATTGTTGTTTCAGGACCCAAAAAAATTAGGTGAAATGGGTTTCATTTTCTGAATAGTTTATCAAGAGGTTTGGAGTAGTATGGCAACCAGATTTGTTGAGGATTAGGTAAATTGCAGCTCACATCTTCTGTTCATGTTTACCAGGAATCGATTGAGAAGTTGAGTAAATTGCAGCTCACATCTTCTGTTCATGTTTTCCAGGAATTCATTAAAGGCCTTAGCTTTGTGTCTTGCTACATTTCTGTCTTCTTTGGCGGGCTACAAGAAGAGCTCAGATCTTCTGTGAAAATTCACAAACCATAGACTACACTGGCAGCTTTGAGATTGCAAGGTTACAGGAACATGGCTTTGAAGCTTATGCCAAGAAAGACAAGAACATTTCCAGGCCCTCTCCTATGATAACTCAGTTGAATCCTGGAACCTCCAAGGCTTCCACCAGTTATTCCTCACACAAAGTTGGTACCTATGAACCCATGCCAAATTCCTTAAGAAGATCTACAAGTAGCAGTACAGGAGAGCCAATAACCTGTGCTTCTGGTGGTGAGAAGTATGGACCTAGTCACATTTCCAAAGAAAAGGAGGTGCACATGCTGTTGGTTGATGAGTCTGAAGTAGGGGAAAAGGGATTGTTGGAAGGAGTGGAAGAGGAAATGATTGAGTACCAAGGATGCTGAAGAGGAAGGGTAAAGATTTGGAATTCTCAGTGCATTCTGTCTCAGGAGGGCTACTGTAGAGCACCATCAAGCTCCTGGAACAGGGATGGAAGAAGCACCATTTGTTTCATGAAGCCTACTGCGGCTCCTTGATAACCTGAGTTGATCCAAGAACTTCTTCTATTTATGGTAAGATTGCTAATGGGAAAGTCCTGGAGTGCAGAAGTTGGATTCCTAGCCTAGAATGGGAGATGCAAGGAAACAAGTTTATTCCTAATGTGTATATTCTGGAGTTGGAGCCCTATGACGTCGTTTTAGGGGTTGATTAGAGAAGGGCTTATAATCCTATGACTTCACCTCAACAATATGCAATTGTCTTTTGAAAAAGAAGGGGTACAATTGATGTTACAATGATACTGCAGTACTACTAAACTGGAGTTTCAATAGGGAAATGTTGCACATAAGTTTAACCAGAAGTAGATCAGCAGGGCTTTGCAGCAGTCTTGCTTGGTTAGGTAATTCCGTTGTAAATTCTGTGTCTGCACTTTTGGTTGAGTTAAAAGATGTCTTTGGCGAACCTCAGCATCTACCTCCTGTCAGAAGTTTAGACCATTAAATTCCTTCAAACTAGAGGCCAAGCCTTTCAAAATAGCTCCTTATAGATATCCCCACATGCAGAAAAATGAGCTCGAAAGGCAGGTAAGAAATATATTGGACAGTGGTATAATCCAGCCCAACCATAGAATTTTTGCTTCTCCAGTGTTACTTGAAGAAAAAAGATGGTCCATGGAGGTTTTGTATTAGCTCAACAATTTAACTATTAAGTTCCCAATTCTCATTATTGACGATCTCTTGGAAGAGTTGCATTGAGCTGGGGTGTTTCCCAAGATTGATCTGATGTCTGGTTATCACCAGATAGAATGGATACTAAGGACATTCCAAAGACAGCTTTTAAGACTTGTTTAGGCCACTAAGAATTCTTACTAATGCCTTTGGATTGACTAATGCCCCAGCAACTTTTCATTCTTTGATGAATGCTGTTTTTTTAGCCTTACACAAGGGATCTATAAATTGATAGCCAAACCTCGACAGAATTATTGCCCATTTGGCCTTTCAAAAGCTAAAGGAGGCTATGAATAGTACCCAAGTCCTGATACTAAGGACATTCCAAAGACAGCTTTTAAGACTTGTTTAGGCCACTAAGAATTCTAACTAATGCCTTTGGATTGACTAATGCCCCAGCAACTTTTCATTCTTTGATGAATGCTGTTTTTTAGCCTTACACAAGGGATCTATAAATTGATAGCCAAACCTCGACAGAATTATTGCCCATTTGGCCTTTCAAAAGCTAAAGGAGGCTATCAATAGTACCCAACTCCTGGCCCCACCAGATTTCTCCTCAGCCTTTTGTACCAGAAACTAATGCCAGTCAAAAGGCCATAAGACTTGTTCTCACACAACAAGGAAAGCTAATAGCTTTTATGAGCCAAACCTTGGGATGGAAGAACCGATCTCTATTTATCTATGAGAAAGAACTTCCCTCTCTTATCACAACAGTATCCAAACGGAATCACAATTTGTCAAGAACTCATATCATAATCAGAACGGATCAGAAAGTGAAGTTTCTGCTAGATCAAAAGATCACTACAAGAATGGATTACGAAATATGGTACAAGAAGGAAAAAGAGAATGTGGTTGCAGATGCTTTGTCTAGAAGGATGGAAGTGCTTGAAGTAGAGGATGGGGAACAGAAAGAGGTAGGGCATTCGGTATGTTCTTTGTGCACAGTCCAGCCTAGGATGTATCAAACAGTTACAACAGAGACCAAAGGCTAAGGACTTGCTTGTAAACTTGTCCATCAATGCTACTTCAATTCCAAAGTTTACTTATTCTCACGGGATTATCAAGTATCAACTAACGATCTATAAGTCTCTAAGCTAAAAGATAAACTCATTAACCACATGCATGAGTCATTCACTGGAGGGCATTCAGGCAACTAAGGGATTTTGTACAAGGATGGAAACTTGTTTCTATTGGCCAGGAGGTGGATTATGTTCAGGCTTGTGAGATCTGCACAAAGAAAGACAGAGAACTATAAATATCCAGGCTTGATCTAGCCTTTGCAGATTCCTAAGCAAGTTTAGCAACCCACTTCCACGGATTTCGTAGATGGGCTATACAAATTAGTAGGGAATGATGTCATGTATGTAGTGGCGCACATATTTATAAATATGCTCATTTCCTGCCAATCACCCTCCAATATTCAGCCAAAAGTGTAGCTCCGATATTATTTGAACATTTTCAAGCATGGTCTTCCTCTTAAGGTTTCCAACAGAGACAAGGTAATTGCTAGCATTTTTTGGCAGTTGTCGTCTGAAATATTGGGAACAAAGCTACACCTGTCAACAGTAAATCACGCACAATCTGACGGACAAACTATGTGGGTATATAGGTGTGTAGGAATCTCCTTAAGATTATGTTCTTTCAAAGGCCCCATACATGGAAGAATTGCTTGCAGCAGCTGAATGGCGGTACAATACTAACTTTCACACTGCTGTATAGATCTCACATTTATAGGCATTGTATGGATATGTGCCTGCACAGATTGGCATAGAACCTCAAGCAACTGTGATTGTTGCAGTGGGTGATTCAATGAGGAAAAAGCAACAATAAAATTATTTACTGAAAGATAGTCACACTAAAGCTCAAAATAGAATGAAGCAGGCTGCTGAAAAGGATGGATCAAAAGAGAGGTTTGAGGTAGGAGATCAGGTTTATTTTAAGCTGCAAACATCAGTTGCTCTCAGGATTAAGTTAATCTCCAAGTACCGTGGACCACATGAAGCACTGCAGAAAGTGGGAACAGCTGCCTATACTTATGGTTTACCAGCTATATCTTCTATGCATCTAGTTACTCATGTGCCTGTGTTAAAACAATCATAAAATGGGGACTACTAGTTCAGCATTGCCTCAAGTCATTGATGAAGGGGTAATCAGTGGGTTATGTTGGACAGAAGAAAGGTTAGGAGAATTAGATTGGTTCGCTGGCAGAACTTAGCAGCAGAGGACACAACCGAGGAAGACTTAGCTATGATTAAGGGTCAATCTCCAGCCTTCTATTCTAGGGACTAGGATTGTAAGGGAAGTGGAGGGAATTTTGAAAAATTTAGTTAGGTTGTTGAGCTGACAAGTTACTTAGAAGCCAGAAGTTAGTTTGTCAGGCAGTAGTTATTAGTTCTAGAATATCTAGCAAGTTATATAGCAAGCTGAAGTCATTGTGATGATCATACTTGATGTTGTAAAACTTCCCCTCATCACAAAAATTTCCCTCTCTTTCCTCTCTGCAATCGATTCTCTCACCCCACCCCCCCCCCCCCCCCCCAAAAAAAAAAAAAAAAAAAAACTACTATTTTCAGCTCAAAATTACTCTAAGCTTGAGACAAACTCTAATATTCTAACTCTTTTACCCTTTTAGATAGTTGAAAGAAGGACAATGTTTAGAGGAAGATGGCCCATTAGATCATTGCTTATCGCTCTCCTTTACTTTTATTTTTTTAAACCAACAATTGCCCCCCAGGTACTAGAATAAATCACTCATTGCCAGTAAAGTCCTCCAATAATCTTATCCTAGATGCCCAAACCAATATCAGCAAATCAAATCATATCTGTATTGTCTGGTTTTAATTTGTTTTTTCCAATTAAAAAAATAATAATTTTGATAGATAGACATAAAAGCCATAAGTCCAACCTGAATAAGATTAGATTGAGCTACAATTCACAAAACGCACTAACAAACATCCTAAAATAGTTCCTTGGGCCACAAAAAAAATGATTAGTTGGGCCAATGACATACTGGCGTGTAATTCTGGTAATGAGACAGATCTCAATATCTGTAGTTGCAATGCTTATGGGTGATAATCAGACTATTAGGCTAGAAATTCACTCATAAAATCTAGATCAGCAATTACATGTCTTCTCATTCCTCGTACAGGAATTTCTAAACATGAAAAAGTATCCACCTTCAAATCATTTTAGAAAAGCACCAAACTGATGAAAGATCGAAGCACTTTGCCAGCAGCAGAGTAAACCATGCTGAATGAACTAATTCATGTGTAAGTGCCCCTAGAATGCAGGTCATTGGATACAGGATATATAACCATGTTCTTGCCATCCCTCTCCTGCCCACCACCCCAAGGAGGGAAAATATTGATGGAAATGAAAAGGCAAAACTAGATATAAACTTATGGAAGTGTTTCAAATGATTCTTCACACTAGGAACGATAATACAGCAACAATTTAAATCTTTATCCCACTATGTGGAGTCAGCTATATAGATCATATGCCGCCATTGTGCTCAATCTAGATATACGTCATCACACTACGAACAATAATGAGGATTGAAATTTTAAAAGTAAAAATAAAAACCCACAAATAGTGCTCTAACAAACCAAAAGCATCATTCAATAGGAAGATAAATTACTCCACAAGGTATTAAACGATCCTTTAATGATTGAATCATCGACATAAACTAGGAACAAAAACTTCAAAATTAAACAGACCGCTTTATACCTTTCGAATATATTTGGGGAATCCACATCACAGTCATAATTGACAAAAATATCAATGATAAGCTGCGAATCCCGAGAAACATTCTCCAGCAAACTCAGGACGGTCATCTTCTGCAAGAAACTAGGTTGAAGGACATTCTCCAACACACGAAGGATGAGCATAGGAAAAAAAATTCCAATTTCTGATTTCAACCCTGATCTAAATTTTGATAGTAAACTTTGAAATATAGAACAAAGAAGTTGGAAAATAGTCATAACTGATAGAGCACTATTCTTCAACAGTGATAAGCACAAATATTGCTTTGTAGCATTAAGGAATCTGCAAATAGAAGTAAAAAGAAAAAGAACAAATTAGCTTTTCCAGAACAAATCATACAAATTACATGAAACAGTCAAATAAATATGGAAAATCAAGAAGTACTAGTGAATCAATAGCATTATTGCGCTATGCACACGCTTAGACTTGATGCAAGCTATATCAGGTCTTCAAAGATTGTGCTTGAGTTAGACTCAATACCCAAAATGGAATAGTTAGGATCAGCTTGAGCATTAATCAATCCAAACTCTAACTCGAGGTTGTGATCAAAGAAAGATTATCACCCAAATTGTCAAATATCCATCTTAAAACATCAACTCTCCTCTCCAAATTCCACCCAAAAAAAGGTCAGGAAAGGACATTGTTTGACCAATTTACCAACAAATTCATTAATCTTAGTTTTGAAAATAAAAATTACCAAACAATTAAATCAAATCCATGCATATAACTACTGAATCTCATTTGGCATATTCTAATGTTGAAATGTTGCATACAACAAGAAAAGCAGAAGCGATGGGATTTTAACAGTTATGGGAATAAATATTAATAAGAGAATAACAAAGATCCTGTTTCTATCCTATGGAAACGCTGCAGAAAAACAGACAAACACACATTTAGAGAAAATAGACATCCTACACTTTTCTTCTTTTTTGCTTATTTGGTGCTCAATGTGAGATTAAGACAATTAAAAGGGGTTTTCAACATAAAGGCACTTGATTTTACTGTTTATGACTGAATAAGCTTTTAAAAGATTTTGAGCACAAAGCCTACAACCTATGTTGATATATCTAAACACCCACGCACAAATATAATTAAGACTATGCAAAGCTCGACTTGGGCTAATGAGCTCATAAACCAAGAGTTTGAATTGAGTTTCTTGAAATCACTTCAGCTAAGCATAAGTTGACCAAGACCAAAATGCTCACAATCAGCTCAACTTAAACGTTTTATTAAGAACGTTGTCTACTACTGGATTTTCTTTACCTACAAACATTACATTTAAGCTTATAAATTCCACGAATGAGGGCAAACAACACCAAATTCCAAGCTGAATAACAACTTAGAAATAGGACCACAAGAATCGGCCACAAGTATGAGACATTAACACTAAGAAACTTAAGTACCACTGATCTTGAAATGATAATTTGTAACACATGGATTAACTGAAAGGGAGGCAATTATTATCTTTTAAGGACCAACCAAGCCTTCTGAAAACATTTACGTGCTGTTCCGCCTATTACTATGCCTAACATCCATTATCTAAAAGAGAATTTCAATGCTAAAGGATTCACAAGCTTCAGGGTATAAGAGTACAGGCACATCAAGGGAGGAAGATAACTGAGGATGCAGCAAACTTTTGATGCAAAGCTCCAATAGATAAAAATGCCTCACAGATTAAAAAGTAAACCACTTCACCTCTATTTTCTTAGCAGCTTCTGTGATCTGAGATAATTTCTAAATGTAAAAACCTTCCACCTCCACTTCATCAATATCTGTTTGATTCTATTAATTAGTTTATGTAACACTTGTATTCTTCTAAACTTAGACATATGATCGCAAAGTAGTGTGTGTAGATATCATCAACATTTGAAAAGGAAATTGGTACGCTAAATACTTTGGATTTCACTTTAAAAAATTGATAAGAAAAAAAACTGCAGGGCATGAGTGCCATGTATGATTACTCAAATATTTAAAGAGCCAGGCAAAACACTAGCCTTCTATTCCCAGAGTAGTAGCACCAGAGAAAATGGAGTCTGCAAATGCAAGTAGCACAAGGTTGTATTGCACGGACTTTGTGAGGCTTTGGACTAGAGTGTGATTCAGGATGCCTTTAGGTATGTCAGCATTGCATATTATTTAGTAGTAATATTTTAGCAAAGATTCCAAAGATAGATGGATCTCTGTATATATGCCATTCCTAGCAGTATTGCATTATTATTTATTTCTCTGAAGCTTTACGAGTAGATATTCGTACTCTTTCTAATCCCCTATACCCCAAAGGAATATGGTTGCAGTTTTCTCCCTCCAATGACAGCTAGTTTTCTTTTGGACAGTTGCAAACCCTTCGTTACACAGTCACATGAGCTATTGCTTGCCTATGACCAATTCTCTCTCAGAAAGCTAGAGCCTCCGCTTTTCTGCAGGAGTTCATTGATCATTGATTTTTATGCGCGCAGCATTTGATATCACTAGTATATTAGTGGTGGCATTCGAGAAAGAGTATCTAAATGTATTGGTTGTAGGCAATGTTCTCTTGCTGGTGAAGCAATTAAAGTAATTAGGAGCTATTGATAATATGCCTATGAGAATATACCAGAAGAATAACGAAATAGTTCATCTAGTTCTTAATTCTCACTCAGCAAGACATAACCAAGTACAATCAGATCCACAGGTACTTTACTGAGGAGAAATCAAATATTGGCACCCTTATCCCCCTTCAAAAGTAAAGGATGTTTGGTAAATAAAAGTTTTTGAAGCAAGAAGTATCAAGCAGTAAATGGAAATGAAAAATTGAGCTTAAATTACGTCCATGGACAGAATTCTTTTCAGAAGCTATAGACACCTACAAAGAGTGTGAGCATTTTTATTTGATTGTTCTGTTGATAAACACATTGGTGGGCAAATGTAAGAGGGCTAATTTCTAACTCTCTCTCTCCCCATGAATTTCCTAGGGTCTCTGTCCACAGAAGTAAAAGAGCTACTTTCTAATTCTCTTTCTCCCCACGAACTTCCTAATATAATTAGTTAGCTCTGTAACTTAAATAGATAAATAAAAGGAAATGAGCTACTCGAGTTATAGGTATAGGACCAGGAACAGAGACATATTATTTGAAGGGAAAGTATTTAAGAAATCAAGGTCATGAGGAATATCAAATACAAAGGAGCTATAAGCATTTATCTTGATTGCTATCACGCAAGTTACTATTTGATACTTAAAATGCACAATATCTAAAAATTATATTTTGACTTTTAGAACCACAAAGGTGATGTTGAGAAAATCTAATCTCAAAAGGTTCTCTTTAGTGTGAACAATATGAAGAAGCCCACATATAGTGGACTATAAACCTGACTCTGCACTAGTTCATTTTACCACAAAACCAAGACGTCACTGGCAAAAAACTAAATGCTTAACAGCAATTTATGAGTGGAAATACAAACCGAAGCAATGTGGACAAAGGACAAGGTTGAGGTGCAAAAAAGCGTTCCAAGGATACATTCAAAAGCAAGAATATGTGTGCACATCAAAGGACATAAATGTATAGGTTAAGAGAAAGGCTTCACCAAAGGCAACATGGTAAATATAAAAGGATACTTGCCTCTCGTTTGTGCGCCAAACAGGACCAGCATTGTCCATAATCACCTTTAGGAGCTCTAAGGACAATATTTTACCCCGTAAAAGAATTTGATCATCTTGATGCTCTTGTGATGAGAACTTCATGGACAGTTTGCAAATGTTCTTGTAAAGCATAAAACCATCCTCCGTGATTTTACTGTAACCACTCAAATCAGAACCGAGCTTTTCCCCATTGGCGGATTCAGAATCAGATATTTTATCTTCAGGAAGTGGATTCTCATTTTGAGGGGGAGGCGGAGGAGGAACTTCCTTTGCTTCCACAATCTCAGTAATGAAATTCTGAGCAAATTGGATGGAGCTCCCTTCATTCAAATTGCGATCAGTGAACTCCAATAGTTGGGCTACAGAAACGGTCCTAAAGGAGGGGAGGAGCATGGAATCGTGCTCGACCCTGGAGAAAACAACGACCATCATCTGGGCAAGAACCGACTTGGCACAGATCTGATTGGTGCCATTCAAGCCGCCCAAATACACGTTGTAGCAGGACCTAACGATGTGCACGAGGCAATCGCCCCTAATGAGGACGCAGGAGGAGCGGACGGCGGAAAGGAGAAGCCTGAGCACAGAGAGCTCGACGGCCTCATCGCCAAGAGAAGCGCACTTGCAGGAGGCATCAATAAGGCGGAAAATGAGGGATGCCGCAGTGGCATCGTCGGGGGTGGCGGCGATCTCGCAGCAGCGGATGAGGCCGAAAGAGAAGAGCCTAGAAGCGCAGTCGAGTGCGGGCTCGACGACCTTGGGTGCCCCAGAGTCGAGGGCCAAAATGAGGGGTTGGAGGATGAAATGGGCGTCGTTGGGGGAAGAAATGCCGTAAAGAGGGGTGCAGGAAGCGGGATCGGGATCAGAGGAGGAATCGGAGAGGGATTCGAGCTTGTCGAGAGCGGATTTGCAAGCGGCGACCAGCTGGGAGTGTTTTCGCCACGCGACGTTCTTGATAATCTTGTCCAGGGAGGGGCCCAGCAACCGGCCACAGCGGGAGGGACCGCCCAGGGGGGTCTGAGGTTGCTGTATCGGTGAAGAAGTTGACATTGAGGAGCAATAGTATCAATCGAGTTTCGACCACTTGCTGTTTCTTATTTGTTCCTTGAGGAGGAGGAGGAGGACGAGGAGGCCACCTGCAAATTTGCTCCCCTCCTCAGCGATATGGGATGGTAGTGACAAATACTATAGTACCAATACGAAACGTCAAAACTATCTAGCGATAACTGGAAGAATAATTAAATAGGAGCTTGAATTGAAAGGGAAAGAGAAGAACCGCCTCGAACATTGATAGCAGAGGTTGTCTTGTCTATTGGAGAAGAATGAGACCCCTCACCCCATCCTCATCAAAAGAAAGGAACGAAGACTGACATTATACTCGTTCTCAATTTTGATTCCTCATTCCTCCCCCGAATTCATTTTTGTCTGTCACCAACGAAATCGTTTGGGCGATTGTTTGTAATTTCTAAAAAATTATCAAATATTGCTGATTTTAAATTTTTAAAAAATATATATGTTAAATAAATATATAATTAAAAAATATATTTAAAAATTTTTTACAATATGCTTTTTATTTCTAAAAAAAATAATATGCTGTTGAAAAACAACGCTAAACAAACGAATTTGAGGCAAGGCGTTTCTCCCATCTCAATTGCAGCATAGATTGGTATTCCAGCATCAATACATACACACGCATATATGTATATATGTCTATGTTCTGCTTACTATTTGTGGTTTGTTCGCCTCTTGATTATCACCCGTGTATGGTACGCGGTAGCGAGAATAGATTGAAATAGAAAAGTCTTTCTAAATTATTTATTCTATTATCATGTTTTAATTGAAATATTCATCCTAAATGAAAATATTTTTCTAACTTTTTTATGAATATCCATTCAAAATTTTTTTTTGAAATTCATTCTTAAAGCCCTTTTCAACTTGATTTTGGAAATGCCAAAATCACAAGAGTCAATATTTTTTTTTTTTTGCAAACATATTTTTTGCTACTAATTCTTTTTAACTCAATATATATTCACTAATTTTTTTATTTCTAATTTTTTTTAAAAATTATGTTAATTATAACTTTAATTTATAATCATTTATGATTTTTAAATGACAACGAATTTAATATATGCTTAGAATTTTTTTCTTTTTGCTATAAAAATATTTAAAATACTATTTTTAACTTTTATGCAATATAAAATGTAAGCTTTCTATAAGTTAAATGTAAATAAAATAAATAACTAATATAAGTATTTGGTTTCATTACTATTTTTTTTACATTCTTAATAATGTTGATAATTATAAAAAAACTAAAGTTAATAAAATAGTACAATTAATTTAATTTTTTAAAAAGAATATCAAAAATTTTAAAATAAAAATATTAAAGTTTCTTGTAGGCATAAAAATAATTCATACTATAAACAAACAAAATAAGAATATAATATATTTTGGTACAAAGCTTTCAGGCCAATTAAATCAAATTAATATATATATTATTCAATTATGACACCTAAATATAATTATACCAAATATTAAAAAGGAAATAGGCATTCTGTTTTAACTTGTGCTACTAA
The DNA here is from genome assembly GCA_024721245.1 of Mitragyna speciosa. Classification (NCBI taxonomy): domain Eukaryota; kingdom Viridiplantae; phylum Streptophyta; class Magnoliopsida; order Gentianales; family Rubiaceae; genus Mitragyna; species Mitragyna speciosa. The sequence continues at coordinate 29,758,482 of CM045558.1, forward strand.
GTATTGGACTAAACTTCTTTTTCAGTCTATTCTGAGTAGAAAGACATTCTAGGTAGAAAAATCTTTTCTTTTTGTACCATTTCAATGTACCAAACATAAGGTCAAAGTATCAACAACAATCACTGCTTTATTATGTCTAAAATGAGAAAAAATTATTAGATTGCCTAAGTAACAATGGTGGCTCATCTTATTATTTTGTGATGTTTGATTGGTAATAGTGCGTTACATAACACGTTATACAGTTCACGAAGTGCAACAAATACTTTCTTTAAAATAAGGTTACTACTACAATTATTTAACTAGACTTGAGGATCTGATCAACATCTTTGTGTTTGGTATAATAATAATGTGGAGTGCAATTTTGATCAAAACAAATACGACCCCAAGGTTTTGAAATGTAGATAAAATAAGATAATGGATAAATTGTTACAATTGTTAACAAAATTTGGTCTTGTGCAATTTACGTAGCTACTAATGAATTATAAAAATACTAATAAACTTGAGAAAAGGAAAAAGAAAAGAAAAAGGAGGAAAAAAATGAAGAAGGATGACTTAAATTATCATAATCGGCTTGCCATGCTCTCAACCTCATTGGCAAAATCCTCTCACGCTTATCCACCATGCCTATAGATCATCAATGCATCAAATACGACTCGAGTAAGGGACAAGTTTTTCATCTATGTGTGTGTGTGTCTATTATAAGAACCTTGATCTATAGTTCATGAAACCTGACCCAACCAGAATTGCAGTAAAATAACTGGATTAGTAACTAATTGGCAGTATAGTTAGTGAAAGCTTGAATCCATGGGTCATCATCAAAATAGCATATCTATATAGACATAATAATCTAGCTGTCTTAATATACCATACATAAATATTAATATTAATAAAATTTTAGTTTAAAAACTTTTTACGGATTGATTAATGAATTACAACAAAATAAATTTAAATATCAAATTTTGTATATAATGATATTAAGTTATACTTTATACTATCTTGTACTCACAATTGAAATGGTATGCAATTGAAATATAAGATATATATTTTAATAAATGACTTAATTTTATTTTATAGTAATCCACAAATTAATGCATATAGTTTTTGCGTTATATAATATAAAAATTGTTATCTTTGTAGTACAACATTTCTTTTGCGCCCGTACAACAATTTTTAAGGAAATAGTATTTTTCGTTTGAAATTAAAACGTATCATTCTATCATAAATTTGTTACATAAATGTAAGAGATACAGAAATATCATATGCTTGCCTAATCTCTGGCTTGTCAACTTTTACAATATAGCAAGAGGAAAAAAAAAAAAAGATACCAGCATTAAAATATCATTAAATCTTATTTCTATAGAAAACAGAATAGTGGTTAAATTACTTAGGCATTCAATAAGCTATAAACAGTCTATTTCCAAGACCAAATGTTGGAATCCATTTCCCACTGCCATACAGACTACACGTAGACAAGCCACTAACTCGCATTGTAAAGCTAAAGTAGCCTCCATTTGAGGAGAAGTTGCAAATAATTGTGTTCCTTCATAGTTCTTGCATAATATTCCAATTGCAAATTTCCCGTTATTGTTATTATAGACCCGTCGAAAATCATAGTGATAATGGTAGGATCATTGTTAAATATCGACAAATCCTTGCATAAATTAACTATATCAAATTGATATGCTTGCTTTTATTTGCTTGTATTTGATTCAGTGTTGTAGAGTTGAGAATGTCGCTATAGATAATTTGAGCCTGTCGAACAACTTGCATTGGATTAATTCAACTTGATTCCATGTGAAATTATTTCTTGCTATCCATATACTCCAGAATATAACTATTAAATGAATAGTTATGTTAGTTTCATTAACCTGTTCAGACCATTTTGTTGACTAATCATAAAAGGATTCCTTCTGACCATAATCAAAATCAAGTCCTAATGGCATTAGTCTTCAAGTGATCTTCGATAGCTAACATTTGAAAAATAAATGTTCAATTGATTCTTCATTTTTGCCACAGCCAAAACAGACAGGAAACTGAACTATTCATTTCTCGAATAATGATAAAATTGTAGGACAAATATTGTAAAAGAGTCTCCAGAAGAATAATTGAATTTTACGAGGCATATTCAAATACCATAACATTTTGAACATGGGAATTGTCTCGTTGTCTTGTGGCTGATTGCTATGTGATGGAGTACTTTGCCTTTACATATTAACAGCTAGATGATATACTAATTTAACTGAATAATTCCCATTCTTTTCCAAACTCCATACCAATTTATCCTTTTGGGATTAATTGGAATATTTTACATTATACGAAGGAAATATGACTGATAATAATGGTAGTCTCATTTTTCTGGCATTGTCATAAAGATCACAAACTTTTAGGGACAAATTATATGGCACATTGGCATTATAACGTCTTGGATTTACCATACCTCGTATCCAATCATCTGTTACTTGAATGCTTTCCCTATTTTCAAATCTCTATTTAAACTGTATTTTTGTCTAAGAATATAATCACCTTTTAAAATTATTTAATTGTGATGCAATAATATTAATTTTTTTAATAAAGTGAAAGCATGAAGTATTTGTACATAAATGAAGTAAATATATATATTTAGGGTCCATTTGGTTTAGACACGGGATAAGATTGAAAGACTTTTCCTCACGAGTCATGCGATGAGTTATCTTTTAGGTTAATAGTTTTAGTTATTCAAATTTTGGTTGATACTGGATTTGATGAGATATCTCAAGAAATACTAATGCCATTATGTAATTTGTTGGGGACTAAAATTCTCTTTTACTGACTAGAATACCCAACGTTTAAATTTTTTTTTCCTTTGATACTAATGATGTGCACGGTGACATATAGTAATGCTAGTGTGCATAGTGATGGATGGTCGTGGCAGTTTTATGTGGTGATAGCAATAGTGGTGCTTGATGGTGATAATTTATGATAGTACATGGCAGTAGTAGTGGTGTTTCCTGGCATTGATAGTGGCAGAGCTCAGTAGTAGTGATTTATGGTGATTATGGTTAATGGTTATGGTGGTGATAATGGTTGTGGTGGAAGAATTGGTACAGAGTGGTGGTGGCACATGCGGTGGTGGTAGAGACAAGTTAATTAATAATTTTGTTATCCTATTTAGGAGTCATCACAGGATGATTACTACTAACACCGTATGAGATTATTTCATCTCATTTACAAAGAATTTGTTATGTCAAATAAGATGTGTAATTTCATGCTTAAAACACAACTAAACATTAGATGATATAGAATTAATAATCCAATCTTATATCATCCCATGAACCAAATGCACCCTTAATGCATTAGTTTGTAGAACAACTTCAAATTTGACAAAGTGGTTAAGTTTCTTGCATGTTTCACAAAGTTTCACCAAACCCAACATCTGTTTTTGTTTGACCAGTCACATTTACAAGGTAATCAGCTCTATTTAGATTTGATGCAAATATGATCAAATTATATATCCACTTTAGTTTGGTTACTAGTTCAACAGATCGGACAGTTGAATCGCACAATTGGATAGAAATTGATAACTACACCCTTAACAAAAATGACCGACTTTTACCCCTCTTATTCACTTTTCAACCACCACAATTGCCACCACTTTTGTCAATGAATATTGCATTTAGGGTTGGCAATTTCAAACTCGACCCGAAAATATGACGCGAACATAATTCGAAAATAACGGATTTGGGTTTAAGCTTGGGGGGTTGGGTCAAAATCAGATCGGACTCGATTGACCCATCAAGAAAATGGGTCGGGCTCGGGTCGAATGCAGGTCGACCTGCGAACCTGAAAAAAATGAGATAACAGTTTGCAGCTTTGTTTTACCTATCCACATTCAAACACAAATTTCACCCATTGTATAATTAATCTATTAAATTGCAAGAGAAGTTAAAAATTTTACCTAGTAATTCTATTAAAATTATATCCACGTTCAATTAATTTTATCTACATTCAAACACAAATTTCACCTATTATAATCTTTGGTGTTGGTGTTGGTGGTGGTGGCCTATGGTAGCAGTTAGATAGTTGAATTGGTGGCTAACTTATGGTTTGGTTATGGTTTTAACAATCTCTAATTCCTGTATATATTTTCAAATGCATCATCATCATCCCTACATTTCAACAAACCATTTTTCACCCAATCAATTTACTCTCTCTAATTAAGCTATGAATGAGAATTTTCTTTTGGATTACTTTTTTGAAAATATTATCGATAGAATGACACTATAACATTTTTTTTGTATGTAATATACGTAATATAAAAAATGATGTTGAAAATATGAGAAAAAATTGTTGAAAAATGTGTTTCGTGAATGTCTCGTATTAAATTTTTAATAAAAAGATTGTCCAAATAATATTAAAAAAAAAGAATGAAAATGTAAAGAAGGACAAATACAATAATGAATAATGATGACAACAATCATCCAGTGTTTCTAAATTGATACAAATTTTTGTAAATTTTCTATTAACCACGTTCCTCAAAGACATGTCACCGTTAAGGCTTTGTTTCAAAATATTACATGCAGTATAAAAACAATTTACCATCTTCATTAATAATATAATTAGTAATGTAAATAAATATTATTATTATGTATTTTCAAACATACATATTTGCATAAGAGTTATTTTTTTAATATTTGGTATACAACAAAAAGGGAAAATATTTTAAACATAAACAAAATTGTTTGTGATACAGAAATGATGAACAACTGCTAATAAAAATCCCAAAAAAAAAATTTTTGACAAAACAAATGCTAAATTACCAAAAAGCTAAATAACATAATGCCTCCTATAATGTTATATCAGTAGCAAATTACCCTCTGCATTTAGAAAATATACAAATTACCCCAATGGATTGATAAAAGACATTTGCCCCCTTTTTTAGACAATACTTTGGCAATTTTCTTTTATTTTGTACTAAAACCTAAAATATTTATACCTTCCATGAGCAAGTTGAATAAAATAATAAAAAAAGAGAAAAGTTTTCAACACATGAACTACAAGCATACGTACATGTACGTACGTATGTATGTATGTGTGTATACGTATATATAGTTTTGCTTATTATTAGATGAATATAGTCTTATGTTATTTTGGTTGGAAACACAAATTTGTAATTGCTATATTTTTTACTGTTGTCACTAATAGAAATGATATTATTAGTGTTTCTTCACACTCTATTTTGAGTATATTTGATAGAAATTACAACTTTATATTTATTTTGCAAGATGTTCTTTATACATCATGGCAAAAACAAATTATTCACGTATTTTTTTATACTTTTTTCTTCATCTTGAATACAAATAATAGGAATAGTTTGTGACAAAATTTTTTACAATTTTGGAGTCATGATTTTGATTTTTTATATAAGAGTGCAACAACAATATTGGCTTGGAATAATAACTTTATTTTGTTTTTATATAACAATTTAACAAGAATAGCAATATTAAAAAATTATGAGGGTAAATTTGTCTTTATAAAGGTGAAGTGTACATGAAGGGTAATGTCGCGCCCCATTTTTCGAAAATAAATAGAAAGAGTGTAAAGAAGATGTCGGGAAAAGGGAAAAGGAAGTATTAAATGTAATGTTGTGGTTAAAAAAAACGTGTAAATTTTTTTGTAAAAACTAATTTTTTGAAAATGCTTTGTGAAAGATGATTCGATAAAAATGTGACAAAACAAATGCTTTACTTTAAAAAATAAAAGAAAAAGGGCCTAAAATGGGACTTTTGAAATGCGACGATTTTTGGGCCCGAAAATAGAGTCTAAAAAGGGTTTTTTAGTGAAAAAGGAGTCGCCACTTGGTATTGAGTTTTGGTGTACCAAGTCACCCGAAAATATTTTATAAAAGGTAAGAAAATTAAGAATGATTCATTTAAAGAAATGATTTTGGCAAAATATAGGAAAAACAAGAAAAACCCTTTTAGACGACTCCAGGTCTTTGAAAACAAGAGAAAAAGGTTCGGGAGTCACAGTTGAAGAAAGGGAAGGCAAAGGCTCGTGCCTAAGGCACCCTTTCAACCTAGCCGAAACTAGTTGCGAGGTTTAGTCTAAATTTTCCTAACATAACCCTAAGATTTTATCACATTTGGATGCAACTATATGAATGCAAATCTAATCCTAAAAATGGATATCGATAAGGGACGAAACATTCCATTGAGGTTTGGTCGGGATTATCGCATTAATTGCGAAACCCGAGTCTAGACCCCGATGGAGTCACGAGTATAGATGCAAAATGAAATGCAAAAGGAAAGGAAAATAGTAGTATAGATAGTAAGTGAACAAAGAAAGTAGGGATGCAACATAACGGGTACGGGGGACTAATAAACTCGTGACTAACTGTTTCTACTCACGGAGGGGGGAACGACATGTACGCCATCGCTTCCCACGTGAGTAGATTGACTATTTCTAGTCAAATCACACAAATGACCTAAAATTCTATGTGTAGTGGAATCTAAATGTTATGCACTAGGTAGATGTTAAAAATAGATAATAAATGATAAAGTATATAAAAATTATACAAAAATGAAAAAGGCCTAAAAGATAAAAATGTGTGTGAAATATCATGAACACGCGAGAAATGATCCTAATACTAAAATGATCTAAAGGCCTAGCATTGGACTAGCCTATTTTTCTAAAAATTCTCCGCTAGCGTTGGACTAGCGAAGAAACCGGGATTAACCACAACTAGCGTTGGACTAGTGTGGCGACGATACACATATATAATGATAAAGCAAATAAATAAATAAAGCATAGATTGAAATAATAATCACATAAAAAACACATAATAGCACATAAGAGGACATGACACATAAGCATGGTATTCTAGATGCAAGTTCCTAAGGAAAGCGAATAAAACACATAAACACATAGCACACATAGCACACAAAAGCCCTAACTATTACACCGAAGAAGCCTAATTACAATCTAAAAATAAAAAGGTAACCTATCTAGCCTATCTATTACATTTTCTATCTAAATACAAAATTTTGCTAAATAGAATATTACCTATCTATTACATTTCTTTGAATAATCAAAAATTAAATTCGAATAAATAATATGACATAAATAAATAAAAACTCTCACATGGATAAAAATTATAAGCACAAAAACACGTAGAAAAACACATAGGAGCACGTAGGAGCACATAAAAAGAAATATTGGAAGGGTAATCGAGGTACCTCTCATTCGTAAACCCGGTATAAATGGCTACTAAAATGAACAAACATGTCAAAATTATCACTATTTAATAAATCAATCACTAATTGAATAATTTTCTACCGATCACTATGAACATGCTATGATAATTCAAACAATTATAGCAATAATAAACAAAATAAGAGAAAGAAAAATAATGATAACAATAATTAATCATTTAGGAGAAAAATGAAAATTGTTTAAGTAAAAATAAATTAGTAAATAAATAAATAAATAAAGCAAAACAACAAAGATAAAATAAAATAAAACTAATAATAATACTAATAATAATAATAGAGGATAAAATACAATAATACATACATTGAAATTTTAACACCTCAAATAAGAATTATTAAAATAACTAAAAGGGAAATAGAGAGACTAATTTGAACATTAATTAGACTAACAAGACCCCATTCTAGAACATTAATTATAAGTTTGATAAAAATAAATAAAGAAAATGTAAAAAGAAGTAATTTAAAGCTTTGAAGACTTAACTAATCTTAATTAATACCTTTTTTTTTTACAAAAATAAAATATTATAAGATTTGGATTAAAAGTGAAAATTTAAGCAATATTCTAAAGTGAAAAATGTAATTTATGAGGAACAAAAAGGTAAAATTATAATTTCAAACCCTAATTAAGATAATGACATAGTTTACAACAAATTTAAAAGCTAAAATGTAATTTTCAACAAGTATAATGCCCAAAAAACAAAAAATTCCAGCAATATTTAAAGCCAAGAACACAATTTCAGCAAGCTTATTAGATAACACACAATTTTCAGCAAACATTTAAAGGCAAAATTTCAAGTTTTAGCTATTTGGAGAGCAAAAATATAAATTCCAACAACATTGGAGGACAATAGAGTAATTCCAACAAAAATATAATGGCAAAATGAAATTCCAGCAAGGTTTAGGGGCAAAAATGCAAAATTCCAGCAACATGATGGACCAAATTGCAAATTCCAGCCATATTCAAAGACTAAAATAGAATTCCAGCAACATTTTATGACAAAAATGGAATTTCCAGCAATGTATAAGGGCCAAAATGCAATTTTCAGTAACATTTAAAGCCTAAAATATAATAAAAGAAAGCTTGGGAGGCAAAATTACAATTTTCATAAATATCAGAGGGTAAAAATGCAATTCCAGCAAAATCTAGGGGTCAGAATGTAATTACCGAAAAATATAGGGGTCAAAATGAAAAATTAAAAACGTAGGGGGGCAAAAATTATAATTATCTAAAAGTTGAGGGACCTAAATACAATTAATCGGGACCTAATTGCAAAGAAAATTAAATTATGGGGGTCAATCTACAATAAACAGAAATTTAAATGCACCAGTCAAACATTTTCAGGGCCACAGTAGCATTAATGAAAATATAAGGACTATAAAATAAATACCTATTATTAATTAAAAATAAATTAAAAAACTAAACTAATCAAAACGACGTAGTTTTGAGTGAAACTACGTCAAAACGACGTAGTTTCACCAAAACATTTTTTTTTTTTTTTTTTTTCATTAAAACTTTTCCAGATTTTTCTTTTTCTTTTTTTCTCTCTTTTCTTTCTCTTTCTCTCTTTTCTCTCTTTCTTTTTTTCTTCTTCTTCCTCCTCCCCCGATTCTGTTCTTCCCGGTCGTCTCTTCCGTCTCGGCCGGTCTCTATCTCTCTCACAGGTCTCTCTCTCTCTTTCTCTCAACCCGAATCAGTTTCCCTTGATTTGCCCCAATAATCCACAAATGAAATTGAAGGGGGGATGGGGATTTTACCTTTCCAATCGAGGGGGTAGTGGCGTGATGGAGGATGTCCAGTGTCTATTTGGGGTGGCGCCGCTGGGGGTGGTGCTCTGGTCTCGGCCGGTTGTTCTTGTTGTTTTCTTCTTTTTTTTTTTTTTTTTTTTTTGCTGATTTTGTGCAGGTGTGGTGCGGTTGAAGAAGAAAATGCATTGTGTGTGGTATGTGTGTTTGTCTGTGACTGTGGGTATGTGCTTGTGCGCATATGTGTTCGATTGTGTGTGCAAGTGAGAGTGAATTTGTGTGTGTGGTGATTGTGGTTGTGCTGCTGGTGAGTGTTTGTGTGTGTGTCCCGTGTGTAATGTGTCTGTGTATTGTGTGCGTTTGGCTGTGAAATTCTGGTTGCGTGTGAGTGCTTGTGTGTCTGTGGTGTGCTTGTGCAGGGGGAGGGTGTGTGCAGGTGTGTGTATGTTGTGCGTGTGTTTTTGTTTGCAGGTTTGTGAGTGTGAAAGGTGTGCTCAGGTGTGTGTTTGAATGTGTGTCTATGTATGTGTTTGTGTGTGAACTATGCGCGAATGAGTGTGTGTTAGTGTGTTCTGTATGTGTGTGCAAGGAGAAGTGCAGGTGGAGGTGTGTGCAGGTGAACCAGAAAGTGAGTGAACGTGTGTGTAACGGTGAAGTGGTGAAATGAGGTGAGTGTTTTAGTGTGCTGTTGTGATTGTGCGTGAATGATGAAGGTGCAGGGGAAGGGGAGATAGAGGGAGACCGAGTGAATGTGTGTGATGCGTGTATGATGTCTGTGAGCTCAGGGAAGAAGGAGAGGGGGAGTGAACTGTGTGTCTAAGGTGTGTGTATTGTGCGTGTCTGTGTTTTAATCTGCAGGTGTGTTCTTGTGTATGTTTTGAGAAGTGCAGGTGTGTTCTTGGTGGTGTCTCTGCAGGGGAGGGGTCGAGAGAAGGAAGTGAGTGTGTTGTGTGTTCTTGTATCTGTGTGTTTGTGCTTGTTTGTGAGTGAATGGTGTGTGCCGTGAGTTTGTGAGGCTTGTGTGTGTTCTGTGTATGTGAGTGAATGGTGTGTGCCGTGAGTTTGTGAGGCTTGTGTGTGTTCTGTGTATGTGAGAGCTGAGAGTGCAGGTGTGTGTTGTGTGTGTTTTGCAGGGGAGGGGTCGAGAGAAGGAAGTGAGGTGTGTGCGTTGTGTTTCTGTGTGTGTGTTCTGTGTGTGAATTGTATGTTGTGTGCAGGTGTGTGAATTCTGTGTGTGTGAGTTCTGTGTGTGGGAGCTGAGAGTGCAGGTGTGTGTTGTGTGTGTTTTGCAGGGGAGGGGTCGAGAGAAGGAAGTGAGGTGTGTGCGTTGTGTTTCTGTGATGCGCAGGGGAAGGGGAGGGGAAAGAAATGCAGGTGTAGGAATTGGGAAGAAAATCAATCTCTCCAAATCCCCTCAAATCTGCTGAAATGCAGGGGAGTTGGAGAGAATTGTGATGATGGCATGGGGCTGCTCTGATGGCAGCCCCCATGCTGCTACAGTAGCAGCAGGCTGCAAACGCAGCCTGCTCTCTCTTTTTTTTTTTTTTTTTTTTTTTTTTTGAGGAGGAAAATGAAGGAAAACAAAAAATGAAATAGAATAAAAATAAAAATAAAAATATTAGAGTCTCTAAAATTACCAAGAAAGATACTGGAATTTATAGTTATAAAACGGATAAATAAAATTTACTACAAAAATTTAAAAATTAACATATCATTAAAATGTGCGATTAATAGAAAAATAAAAAATAAAAATAACAAATAATAATAACAAAGTATTAAAATAAATATTAAAAATTTCTATAAATCATGAAATTTATACGGGAAATTCATGAATATATGAGCTATGCATAAATAAATTCACTTGAAAAAATTCTCATAAAAGGAATGCATTGGGAAACGTGCCATTAATAAACAAAAAGATAAAAATTAAATAAATACTAAACGACCTCTAAAAATTATGAGATTTTTACAGAAAATTTATGAGTATTCAAAATGCATATATAAAAATTTTTCACTTGAAAATTCTCATAAAAATAGCACATTGGAAAACGTGCCAATAGACTTAAAATGCTAAAATTTTAAATAAATATTAGATGACTCCTAAAAATTATTAAAATTATAAATAATGATAAAAATAGTAAAATCATGTATTTAGGAAATAAAATAAAATAAACTAATATTTACATAGTGAAATTACCATTTTGCCCCTGACACGACAAATTAGACGTAATATACACAAAAATTATAATTAGCCTCTGAAAATCACAATAACCCCTAAATAAAGTAATACGCATATTTTTTTTATAAAATGTGTGTCAAAATTTTGGTGTCTACAGGTAATTTGTTACTAAAGTAGAGGCAATTTCTTATTTACTAAATACAAGGGGTAATTTGCTACTCATCCAAAGTTATAGGGAGCATTTTGAGATTAAACCTAAAAAAAATTATAATATACATTAAATTGAAATCAGTGACTGATGATGGTATAGAGACTTAAATAAGGGTAAGCATAATCCCTATTATATTGGTACTTTGTGTTGAAGTTGGAAAGATTTTGCCTCCATTTTGTTGGGAAATGATTTTTAGGTAGAAAGTGAAGGACTATTTTTCAACTTTAAAAATTTAACTGAAACATGAAATGAGATGGAAAAGTTGAGAATATCTTTTCAATTTAGCCTATTTTCGTACCATTTTGTCCTCTAAATTCATTTAATATATGTTTGATTTTGATCGATTATTAAAAGAATAAGACTGAAATACTATTGGAATATGATATATGTGAAATAATTATATCATTAAATGGTATGACAAATAGTCAAAAAGATGTTCTTTTTTTTTGTGTACCAAAAAAGATTGTGTTTTAAAAAATTAATTTTTTGCAAATATTAGTTTACCAAGGTAAAACTATACAATTATCTTATAAAATATTCCCAACAACCTTTTATAATCCTATTGGATAATTTTTTATTTTGGATCTAGGTCCCATGTCATTTGGGATAATTTGTAAGGTGCGTAAACTCTTCTATTACATATTTTGATGCACATAAGAAGTGACAAATGTACACTTGCGAGTCATGGTTTCAAAGGCATATATATACTTGTCAATTAATTAATTGAGTGGTGTAATCAAAATGTAAAATTAAAATGTGTAACTGACCAAGCCCGTGCGGAACCGGGGAATATACCATTATCTTGTCTCAAGCGGCAGCACAAAAAAGCCATTCGCTCCGTTGCTTGCGAGAACACAATTAGGGTTTTTTTTTTTTAATACCCCTCCTTGTTCTTTTAACTAAATATTGGCGAGTTTGGCTGGATGGGGAGGCCATTGTTGAGAATGAGGGTGATTCCGTTACAAGATATGGCGGCAGCCGCAGCAGCTCCCATCCCCATGCTTAGGTCATCATCATCGTCGCCCTACCCCTACAACAGTAACAATATCTCTGGTAAGAAGACCCACGGCTGTGGTTATTTTGGAATCGGAAGATTAAGGAGAAGGTGTTTGTCAATCTCAGCGGTCGACGCGGGGTCACCGCCCAGAGATTCCCAAGTTCGAGTGCGTTTCGCCCCGTCACCCACTGGCAACCTCCACGTCGGGGGGGCCAGAACAGCTCTCTTCAATTATTTGTTCGCTAGATCTAAAGGCGGCAAGTTCATCCTTCGAATTGAAGATACTGACTTGGACCGATCCACAAAAGAATCTGAAGAAGCTGTGCTCCGAGATCTTTCTTGGCTTGGCCTTGCGTGGGATGAAGGTTCATCCACTACTACTACTTCTTCTTCTTCTTCTTCTTAATAATTATCACCACCACTTAATGCTAATAGCATAATGGGTTGGGTAATGCAGGCCCTGGTGTTGGAGGGGACTATGGTCCCTATCGCCAGTCTGAAAGAAATGCTCTCTACAAGCATTACGCTGAGAAGCTTTTACAGTCTGGTCATGTTTATCGCTGCTTTTGTTCCAACGAGGTATTTTTTTTTAGTGCAAAACTTAGTTTTGTCCTCCTGCTGGATACTTGGGCAGTTGCAGGCTCGAGTTTTTGCCCTTTGTATTATTGATTCTTTCTTGACATGGGTATCAAGCAAAGGCATTGGATCATGGTTCAACACAAGCCCTCCCAACATTGGAGAAAATAGTATGCTCATGTTTGTATGCGAGTAATTGTGTGTGCTAGAATGTGCTTATGTGGGTGTAAGGAGACACTACGCGTGTGTGTGTGTGAGAGAGAGAGAGAGAGAGAGAGTGAAAATGTATGTATATATGTGAAAGTGTGTGTGTGAGTGAGATGGTGTGCTTGTGAGAGAGAGTATGTATGTGATAGAAGGAAAGCCTATGTATTTGCATGTGTGAGAGAGAATAAGTATGTATGCACAAGCATGAGCATGTTGGTGAGTGCACTCAAATGTAAGAGAATGTGTTCATACGCATAAGGGTGAATGGGTATGCGTGTGTGAGAGAGCGACTACTACATTTGTTCCAAATTCAGCAAATTAAGTGAAAATTTTTCACTTAAAAATTTGTGAACAAATTCTTCACCTAACCGACCGTATTAAGTGATAAAGGGATTCTGTTATGAAACATGCTGAATTCAAATAGGTCTTGATTCATCAATTTTTAGCATTAAGTTCCCCAAAGTATCTATATCTGGCGTTGGTGGTAAAATTACCCTTTTGAGCTTCAAATACCTCATTTTTCCAACGTGATTTGCAAGGCTTTCAAGGGGGCAACGGCCTCTCACTGTTTGTCCATGCTTACATGTTAAGATTCTATTATATATATATGAAACTAGATGCTTGTGTGAGCATTAACAAATTTTGTTTGATTGTTAATTGATATAAGTATATATGTTCTTTGGAGAATTCAATGCACATAGCCTAGGAGGGATCCATTCATACTTAGGTGTAATTATGAAAAATTTGCAGTTCTGAATAACTATTACTACATGGGTTTCAAAAACTCACCATTTGAGTGTAATAAAATAGGATATGAAACTATTACAACAAAGTCTATAAGATTGAATGACCCTCTTATGACAGTTTTTTTATGAGAAAAGGAAAAGTCAACAAGAAAAAAGGAATGAGAGCTGTTCCTTGATTTTGTTTTTTCCCCTCTTTTCAAACTTATTAGGAACTAGAAAAGATGAAGGAGATTGCAAAGCTGAAGCAATTGCCACCAGTGTACACCGGGAAGTGGGCCAATGCCACTGATGAGGAAGTGCAAGAAGAGCTATCAAGGGGTACACCTTATACATATAGGTTTCGAGTGCCTAAAGAAGGGAATTTGAAAATTAATGACCTTATCCGTGGTGAGGTGAGCAATTTATACACACTTTTTTATGTTAATAGTTTTATGTTGAGTTAGCCTCTTTGTGGTCTTTGCTTAAGCCTTGATTTTTTTTGTTTTCATCATTTGTGCAATGCAAAATATAATTCGGATATCAAAACAAATGGAAAAAGGCTATACACACTTCATTTTCTGTTTTGTTTGTTGGTAAATCTGCTTGCTCTTTGTTATAATTCCTCAGCGCTTGATAATGCTTTTTTTTTTTTTCTGTCATTTGGTCAAGTTGCAGTTTTGGTTGTGTAGGACATGGGCTAGTCTAAGCTTGGGTCTGCATATTTCATTGAGTCAAATTTGGTCACTTTTGGGTACTTTCTTATTTAAGTCCTCATTTATTTTCAACATGTTTGATCTCTTAAGTTTCTTAATCATGCTTTTTATTGACATCTTAACAGTAAACTGGAAGTGCAAAGTTTTATGAACATAAGGGACTAATACATTAAAATTGAAAGATGAGTAACAACACTTGGAAATATTCATTGTTAAAGAACTAAATCTATTAGAAGTGAAACACGGAGTTAGCTGAAACTAGTTCAGAACATGAGGGACAAAAGTTGTAATTCTTACCTTTTGATTCAGAAATTAATTTGTACCAATTTTCTAGGAGTTTGGCATTAATATAGATTTACGCTTGTACTGGTATCGTTGTTCTTCTTCCTTTTACATCCTTGTTTTGGTTTCTGGATGCCCATGATAGTTTATTTGCATTGCATCATCGTTCTTGCTAATCTTGTTTGATAGTGAAATGAAGGTTAGTTGGAACTTGGACACATTGGGAGATTTCGTCATTTTGAGAAGTAATGGACAACCTGTGTACAATTTTTGTGTCACAGTTGATGATGCTTCTATGGGTATCTCTCATGTTATTAGGTAAAAATGTAGCTTATCCTAGTGGAGATCCTCTACAATCAAAATCTGTTCTCGTGTCAATTAATTTATCTTCCTCAGTCGCTTGGTTATTTGTTAATTATTGGGGAGTGTACTAATCAAAACTCTCTCTACAGAGCAGAAGAACATCTACCCAACACTCTAAGACAAGCAATATTATACAAGGTTTATTTGCCTCCTTTTGATCTGATTGATGTTTTAAACTCATTTACTTAATAAGTACTTCCCGTTGCAAATGGTTAGATACTGATAGGGAATGCTGTGCAAATAGGGAGATACTGATAGGGAATGCTGTGCAAATAGGGAGATACTGATAGGGAATGCTGTGTTTTTCCATTGCAGGCTCTAGATTTACCAATGCCTTACTTTGCACATGTTTCTTTAATTCTTGCTCCCGATAGGAGCAAACTTTCAAAGCGTCATGGTGCAACTTCAGTGGGTCAGGTTGCCTTTTTTGGGTTCTGTGTGGGATGTATTGTGAATGATACTCTTATTCTTCAATGTCTTTCAATTCTTTAACCTGGTCTTGGGTTTTTATGCGGTATTCCGCAATAACAGTTCATAACTTTTTCTGACAGTTCAGGGAGATGGGATATTTACCTCAGGCAATGGTGAATTATCTTGCGCTGTTGGGTTGGGGTGATGGCACCGAAAATGAATTTTTTACCCTTGAGCAACTTGGTGAGTCATATTTCCTTGCCTAAAGTGGGTCACTTGATACGTTTGTCAGCTTCAGTTTGTGCTGATACGTGGCAGGATTTTATTCTTTCTGCTGTACTTCATTGACTGCATCACTTCTACGCCCTAAAGTGGTTATTTAAGTCGTGCACTTCTACATTGCTAACTGAATATTCCTTGTACTTTTCTTATACATTTTAGCCACACATGTCTAATGACTTGGACCTTCTTGTGCTGTTTACAGTTCAAAAGTTCACAATTGAGCGTGTTAACAAGAGTGGGGCCATATTTGATATAACCAAGCTCAGGTAATATTGGCCTGCTGATGCAAACATCAACTGGTGCATCCGCAATTTGGGGATATCTTATTTACTATCACCTGGTTAAACACCGTTACGTGGCTTGCAAATATTTATTGAATTAATTTGTTTGCTGATGCTTTTTCCGTCAATATAATTGTGGACACTGAAGGTGGATGAATGGTATGCATTTGAGATCTCTTCCAACTGCAGAACTAGTCAAACTTATTGGTGAGCATTGGAAGAGCAATGGTATTATCACAGAATCAGAGGGGCTTATTGTGCAAGTAAGAGCTTTATTTTATATTTTTCTGCTGCATTCTTTGATGATTGCGTGTTTAAGCTATCATACTAAAAAATGAGTAAGACACTACTAATATTAACTACACGTTTAGTGGTACAAGTACCTTTTTCTCTAAAGAATTGTGGTTTTTAAGGATTGCATATTGATGGTTGCTATGTGTGTTTGTATAACAGGAAGCATGTCAGCTCCTAAAGGATGGGATTGATCTAATAACAGATTCAGACAAGGCTCTTTTGAGCTTGCTGTCATATCCTCTACATGCAACTCTAACAAGGTAATTTGAAATCTTGCATGTATGTAATGAACCTTTTGACATGGTTAGTTTGTAACCTGAATTTCTGACCCTTCCCACTTCTTGATTCCCAGCCTTACTTCCTTAATATTAATTTATTTACTGCATTGACAACAAAATCTTTTGCAGTCCTTTTCTTTATGTTATAAAAAATGTTTGTAATTTTGAAATTCAATCCACCAACCACAGTCGAAAGGAAATTGAATAGTCAGTTACTGAAGGTTTCCAGATGCTATAATGGACTGTTGCGTGACTTAGATTTTTTATGGATGGCATGACATGACTAGGCACTTTGTCAGGTTCCTAAGCAATTTAGGCAGTAGTCTGTGAGAGCAAATATTCGATTTTGAACATATGACCTAGATGGTTCAAATATGTGGATTCAGAGAAGGATAATACTTTGTATATGAAAAGGAAATAATATGCCAACTGCAGATATTTTATGTCAATGACATGGTTATAGTTTTCATATATTGGAGAGCATTTAATATTTTCAAGTGCTGCAGTGACAGTTAATGAGCAGTCATATCGATAGTTTTCTTTCCATTGAGAAACAAAAAAGTGATTTCCTCTTTGCTATCTGCAGTCCTGACTGTAAATCTGTTATAGAGGATGGGCTCTCAGAAGTTGCTACTAGCTTGTTGACAGCCTTTGATAGTGGTGAACTGCTTGGTGCCTTGGAAGAAGGCCAAACTGGCTGGCAGAAGTGGGTGAAGAGCTTTGGTAAATCACTGAAACGCAAGGTTTGTTGTAATTTGTACTCGTGACAAATATTGAATGGTAACTGATATCTTTTGTTGCCTATAAATTTCTATTGTTACATTTATGTGGCCATGCCAGGGAAAATCTCTTTTTATGCCTCTCCGGGTGTTGCTAACTGGGAAGCTCCATGGACCGGATATAGGATCTACTGTCCTCCTACTCTATAAGGCTGGAAAGTCGGGTGCTGTAGCACCTCAAGTTGAGTTTGTGACACTGGATCTAAGGTTTAATTTGCTAAAAGCGGTTGAATGGACATCCTTTCAAAAGGACCAGCCTGTGTTGGAGTCGGCTACCAGGGTTCCTTAG
This sequence comes from Mitragyna speciosa, assembly GCA_024721245.1. Taxonomy (NCBI): domain Eukaryota; kingdom Viridiplantae; phylum Streptophyta; class Magnoliopsida; order Gentianales; family Rubiaceae; genus Mitragyna; species Mitragyna speciosa. The sequence goes on from CM045558.1 coordinate 29,776,339, forward strand.
TCTACTAATCAATTTGTTCATTCGTCTCTTGCCTCTAGTGCCTGTTCTGAATGTGCTGTTTGCCTGGTATCGTGCTTTCTCAACTCTTTAACCTTATGTAATACAAAGATTTATGAGTCGTGTGAAGCATCGTGGCATAGTTTGGGTCCAGATTGTGCTGCATTTGCGATGCGAGATGTTCACCTTTCATCAACGCATTGTCTGTGTCTTCTTTCCTTATTTTTCATTATAATATTTTAATTTTTCACTCAATATGAAAATGGTAAGCCTATTTAACGAGGGCTTTTCGGTTTAAAAAAACAAAAGTGGAGTGTGAAAAAAAACATGGTGTCTTAATTAATATTTTTTATGTCTTATACAAGAAGTGCGATTTGATGGAAAAGAGGATTTCTTTTTTTGTCTTTTACAAGAAATTAAAATTTTTGTTTTTTGTCGCTGCCGGAGGAGGGAGGGAGGGAGGGGGGTGCGGGGGTGGGGGGGGGGGAGAGAGTAGGATAGAGACATACAGGTAGAAGGTCTTTCCTCTTTATTCTCGTTGTGGCTACGCTGTTGGACGACAGTGAATTCGGGCATCTTAATTTAGTCAGTCAAGGGCAAAGGCAAGCATCAACAGTTGCAGAAAGGATAGAAATATAGAGATAACGCATTTGTGTCTAGTGGTAATGATGGGAGACCTAAGCAATAACAGGAAGCCCGCTGTGGAAATCCCATCATGGAAGCTCCTCTTCGTTACACATGCAGGAGCTGCTAGAGGATGAGGATGCTATGATAGCACTTCCCACTATAAACGTTTAGCATTTCCTATCCTGTTAAGGAAGAGTAATCGCACTCTCTACACATCTACCTTGCTATGAGTTGCCTAGATATTTCTATCCAAATCACTTGTTACTATATAGTTTGCTGGTAGGGATGTGAACAATGGTTATGTTTCTTTGTTTTGCACCTACTACTTTTCAATTCATTAAATTTGAATATGTATGGGTCGTAAGTTAAATAAAATGACGTATGAACAATAAATGTAGAAAAGTACCAAAATTTCGGGACGCCAACAGATAAAAAATGATCATGGACGATTCGTTTGGTTCACGGACAGGATGAGATGGGATGACTTGTCTCAGGACTAGGATAAGTCATTTCAATATGTACAATCTCACATGTCCCGTGTTTGGTGGATAATGGATTTGGTAAGTTGAATTTTGGGATGAGTTATCTGATATTTGGTTGAAAATTATATTATCATTTTCTTTAACTAAAGTGCCTCTGAATTTGTGTAATTATATTTATTTGGTAATTCAAAATATATTTTAACATTATTTAAGAATTATAATGTGCTAAAATATAAATATGAAAATTAGATAATTTACTATTTTATTGGTTAATTTAACAAATAATATTCAAATAATATTATAAAAATTATAATATCAATAATATAAATGTAATAACTATAATAGAATAGGAATAAAAAAATAGTATTTTAAATAAATTAAAGTTTGTAGTAAATATTTGTTAGATAGATTAGTTTGAGAAAATTTGAAAAGAAGCCAGATTAGTTTTGGTTATGAGATCACAGATAAGGTTAAATTTGTTTAAATTTTTTTTTCCCATGTACTTTTCATCTCAGGATAACTAATCCCAACGCCCCGTAGGATTATTATATCTTATTAATAAGGGATTATGTAGTTAGGAAGGATCACAATAATGTGAGATTAGTTATCCAATCTCGTGTCATCTCATGAATCAAACGTACTTGAAATGTACAATAGCAACTAGGTAGATAGTAAAAAAGTAGCAATGGGTCTAGAAAAATAAGGAACGTATCCTTTCTTCTGTACAATGTTGACACGATGGTTAGTCACAAAGTTTTGATGGATCCAAATCAATTAGATGAATAAAACTCATAGTAATTTAAAAAATTGAGAAAAAATTTCTTATTGAAAAAAGCACGTGAGAAAGGCTCCAAAAACTGGATGCAAAACGAAACAAAACTCAGTTGCCTTTTTTCAAGAATTATGGTAAATACAAAAGACCAAAACGGCTAGTACTAGTAATATAGGAAATAATCACATGCACACACATCACGAATGCTCTATTATACTAACCAATAGAATTATGACACATGACACTAAAAATCGGATAACCTATCGGGCTTGGTTTAATTAATTTCCCACAGTCTTCTTTAAATCGAGCTTTTCAAATGTGGACATGCCTAACATTTTCTTCAACTTTAAAAATGTGTCCATCTTCAAAGTCTTTGTGAAAATATCAACTATTTGCTTTTCAATTCTACAATAATCAATCTCAATTTCCTTATTACGAATCAATTCACGTATCAAGTAATACTTGATGTTACTATGCTTACTACACCTATGGAAAAATGGATTATTGGACAATTCAATTGTTGACTTACTATCACAATAAATCTTTGAAAGACTATCTTGCTTGTATTATAGAACACCAAGCATCTTCTTTAACCATAATACTTGAGTAGCATTGTTAGTTGCTGCAATATAGTCTGCCTCTGCAGTGGACAAAACTATCATTCTAAGAAAATATTCCAAGAAAATATTTTTGAATCAATAAAAAATGCATAACATGAAATATTATTTCTTGCAACTGTATAATCAATCTAATTACTGTCTATATACCTAAAAAGCTCAATAGAATCACTGCATGAATAAAAAATACCATCTCCCTGAGCATCTCTAATGTATCTTGAATCCTCTTCGCAACTTGCAAGTGTGATTGACATGAATTTTCTATAAACCTGATAATTAAACCAATACTAAAATTGATATATAGCATCGTAGATGTCAAATATCTCAAATTCTCTACCAAACTATTAAAGTGGATAGGATCTACATATCCACTAGTTCCCTTCTTGGTCAGTTTCAATTTGTTTTTAGCACGAGTCAAAATTGGCTTAGCTTCATCCAGTTTAAATTTCTTCAAAATATCACCTACATATTTCTTTTAAAAAATAAAAATAATACGGTCAAATTGAAGAACTTCAATACCAAGAAAATAAGACATCAGCCTCATATCTGTCAACTCAAACTATTTAATTATGGCCTCCCTGAATTCAATAATCATCTCAGGATTATTGCTTGTAAAAATTAATTTATCTACATACAAGCACAAAATCAAAACATCACCACGGATAAAAGATTTAGCATACAAAGTATGCTCATATGGATATCTCTAAAATCCATGAAAAATAAAATAAGAATCAATTTTTATATACCAAACTCTTGAGGCTTGTTTCAAATTATACAAAATCCTCTTCAATCTATATACCTTACCTTCTTGGTCTCTTTAATATAACCTGTAGGTTGTTCAAAATAAACCTCTTTTTCAAGCACCCTATTAAAAAAAGCAAACTTAACACGCATTTGATAAATTTTTCATTTATTTTGAACAGCAAGAAAAATTATCAAACGAACAGTGTCAAGTCTAGCAATATGTGCAAATACTTCAAAGTAATCAATTCTTGGTTTTTGCTTGTAACCCTTAGCAACTAGTCTTACCTTGAATTTCTCCACTTCTCCATTGAGTTGTACTTCCTTTGTAAATTCACTTCACTCTAATGATCTTTTTACCAGTTGAAAAGGAAGTAAATTCCTATATATTACATTTCTCAATGGCATAAAGTACTTCTTCCATTGTTTCACCAAATGATCATTTTAGGCAACCTCTTCATAAACAACACGGTCATAATTTGTAAACAAAGCAAAATTAACGATTTTTTTATCAGAAGCAGCATTTTCAGGAGCAAACAACATAATCGTGCAAAAGAGCAGATAACCGTCTGTGGTGGTGTGGATGGTTCGTTAACTCAATTTGTGAGCCTAAGTAACATATATTTGTTGAAAAATAACATTTTCATCCTCTCTATAAAAATTCAAAGACAATTCTATATTTTTAAGATCCTCCTTATTCCGATCCCAAATACCTCTCTCATTAAAAGTCACATATTTAATAATAATCACTTTGCCTGAAATAGAATTAAATAATTTATAAATTTGGGACATCTCATTGTAACCAATCAATATACATTTTTCTCTTTTATCATCAACTGTTCTTTCTCAACTGATCATGAATATTTGAAAAAGCACTAGACTCAAATACTATGAGATGATCAACAAATGGTCTCTTATTACTCCAAGTTTCTTTTGAGGTTGTATCATAAAAGACCTTTTATGGGACACTTGTTTGACAGATAAACAATACAAGCAATTGTCTCCATCCAAAAGAATTTTGACATATTTTTCAACTTCAATATACATCTCACTATATTCATAATTGTTCTATTTTTTCTCTTTGCCATCCCATTTTATTGTAAAATATACATAACTGTCAACTGATGATGAATACCATTTTTTTTAAAAAAAATAATCACATGCAAGATATTCTTGACCTCTATTTATTCTCAAAATGTTTATCTAATAGCCACTTTGCTTCTCAACAAAAATGTTAAATTTTTTAAATGTTTCATAGACATCAGATTTTTCTTTCAAAAAACATATTCAGGATTTCCTACTGAAATTATTAATAAATGCAATAAAATACCTGTAACTACACTAGAAAGAACCTCCGCAGTACACAAGTCTGAATAGATGATCTCCAATAGTCTTTTTGTTTACTATGATTTACCAATCTGAAGAACTTCTTGTGCTTTTTGCCCAAAATCATATATCGCAAACTCTTCCAGAACAATTGATACTAGGTAGTCTACGAACCATCATTTTATTAGTAAAAAATCTCTAACTGTCAAAATTTAAATGACCAAATCGTATATGTCATAACCAATTGTTATCATCAATTACAATATTCGAATAAGAAAAATATCCATTATTTATATTTAATGGAAATAAACAGTTTGAAATCATCATCGCCCTTGCAATTACACTAATTTTCTCATAAAAAATAGTACAAACATCTTGTTTGATATGAATATCATAATTCTTCTTTGACAACTGTCCCGTAGTCAATAAATTATGAATCAATTTAGGAACATAGAATACATCATGAAATTGTTATATCTATTTTTCAGGTTAATGGGGATTTTTCTCTTACCAAACGTTGGTAAATAGTATTGTTTTTAAATTTTATTTCACCTTTAATAGACTCATCAAACTTAAAAAATAATTCTTTTTTTCTCATATATATTGTTACTGTCGTGTTCGAAAAATCGTAAAGCAAAGTAAAGGGTGGGGACGTTGACTGTCGCGTTCTAAGAAGACGGTCTGGTCCGAGATTCCTTTTGAAAAGACAGATTTTTGAAAAAATGGTGCATGTGATAAAAAATCGTATTTTAGTGAAAAAAGTGTTCTTTAGTAGAAAATAATATTTTAAAAGAAAATAAGGCCGGGACTGAAAAATGCGACAGTTTTGGCCAATTAATTTTGAAAAAAGGATTTTATTTGAAAAATGGAGTCGCCACTTGGTACTGAGTTAGGGTGTACCAAGTTACCCAAAAAATTGTTTAAAAATTAAAAAAAATTCAATTGAAACCCTTTTCTGATTCCGGTCTATGCAAAAACGAGAGAAAAAGGTTCGGGAGTCACATTTGAAGAAAGGGAAGGCAAAGGCTTGCGCCTAAGGCACCCTTTCTACCTAATCGAGACTAGTTGCGAGGTTTAATCAAAATTTCCTAAATTAACCCTAGATGCTATCGCGTTTGGATGTATCTAAATGAATGCAAATCCTAAGTCTAAATGTGAATATCGGGAGGGTCGAAATGTTCCGTCGAGGCTTGGTCAGAATTATCGCATTAATTGCGAAACCCAAGTCGAGACCTCGAGGGAGTCATGAGCGTCTATGCAAAATGAAATGCAAAAAGAAAAGAAAATAATAATATATAGTAAGTGAAGAAAGAAAGCGGGTATGCAACATGATGGGTATGGGAGACTAATATCTCGTGACTGAATGTTTTTACTCACGGAGGGGGGAACAACATGTACGCCACCGCTTCCCATGTAAGTAGACGACTATTTCTAGTCGAGTCACACAAATGTTCTAATTTCTAAGTGAGATGCAACCTATATGTCATGCATTTAAAGATGTGTCAAAATAATAATAAGGATAATAATAATAATAATAGTAAAAATCATGCCAAATGGAAAAAAAATTAAAAGTGTGTGAAATATGAAACGCACATGAATGCTGCTAACACTAAATGTCCTAAAGGTCCAGCGTTGGACTAGCCCGTTCTAAAAATCCCACTAGCATTGGACTGGCGGGAAAAGAAAGAAGCCACAACTAGCGTTGGAATAGTGTGGTGACGGAATATCATAAGTCATGAATTAAATATTAAAGCATGAATTAAAAGTAAATTAGACATATAAAAGCATCTAAGATCACATAGGAGCACATAACACATAAGTATAATATTCTAGATGCAAAAATCCTTAGGAAAGCGGTAAAAGAAATAAACACGTAAGCATACAAAAGCAAATAAACCCTAACTATTGCACCGGGAGGCTTGATTTACAATTTAAGGGGGGAAATTAAAATACCCTATCTATTACATTTTCTATCTAATTACACAATTCTTGCGAAAAATAATGCAACTATTACATTGACTAGCTAAATACAAAATATTAGGGTTTAGGGTTAGGGGTTTGGGGTTTCGGGGTTGAGGGTTCGGGGTTGAGGGTTTTGGGTTCGGGGTTTAGGGTTCGGGGTTCGGGGTTCGGGGTTTGGGGGTTGCGGGTTGGGGTTTCGGGTTTCGGGTTGGGGTTTGGGGTTTGGGGTTTGGGGTTGGGGGTTGGGGTTTGGGGTTAAGGGGTAAGGGGTAAGGGTTATGGGTTTGGGGTTTTGGGTTTTGGGTTTGGGGTTTTGGGGTTTGGGGTTTGGGGTTTCGGGTTTCGGGTTGGGGTTGGGGTTTTTGGGTTAGGGGTTTAGGGTTTGGGGTTGGGGGTTGGGTTGGGGGTTGGGGGTTTTTGGTTTTGGGTTTGGGGGTTGGGGTTCGGGGGTTCCGGAGTCCGGGGTTTATGGGTTAGGTTTAGGGTTTGGGGTTTTAGGGTTAGGGGCTTGGGGCTTGGGCTGGGGTTTGGGGTTGGGGGTTGGGGGTTGAGGTTTGGGTTTTGAGTTTTGGGTTTTGGGTTGGAGGGTTGGGGGTTTGGGGTTGGGGGTTGTGGGGTTGTGGGTTTGGGGTCGGGGGTCGGGGTCGGGGTTCGAGGTCGGGTTCGGGGTTCGGGGTTAAGGGTTGAGGGTTTACGGGGTCGGGGTCGGGGTCTCGGTTTACGGTTTAAGGTTTAGGGTTTAGGGTTGGTGGAATTGATAATGATGACTGCAAAGGGGAACGGTGATGCAATCCCTGGCAATAGTGGCTGTAGATTTCTGGCAACTTTCCCTCTGAAAGCCGTGAAGAATTGGATGAGAGACGATGACATGCTTGTGGTGGCGTTGCTGGCAGGGATTGTTGTTTTGTTGTTGTTTTTGTTGTTTTTATTTTTATGCAGGTTTGATGTCAACAGGATGGTGAATTGGAGGTTTATGGAGCTTAGGTGTATTTGGGTTGTTTATGTCGGTTTGCAATGGTTCGAGCTGGGATGTTGTGGTGAAATTGAGAGCTGATGGCTAAGGTTGGGATGTTGTTTTTGGGCTGACTAATGGTTTCTGATGGTGGCGTTAGTGAGGTGGAGGATTGCTGCGGTTTTCAAGGCTTACAGTGGTGGCTTCAGAGGGCGGTGAAGCGTGATGGTTATCCTGGTGGTTTTGTTTTGAAGGTTGCAGGACAGGAGAGAAAGGTGGAGCTGTGGTGTTGGAGGGGTTTTTATGGGACTAAAGATCACTGCAGGTAGTTCAGTGGAGGTTGTGAGGAAATTGAGTTGTAGATGTGTTTGTGTGTGAGTGCATTTGGAGTGACTGTGTGTGGCTGTGTGAATTTTGTGATTTTTTGCGTGTGTGCAGATTGTGTAGTTTGTGAATTTTGTTTGTGACTAAATCCGTGTGTGAATGTGTGTGCGAGTGTGTGAGTCTGTGGACTGTGCTTGTGTGTGAATTGGCGTGAAGAACTGTGTTTGTGTGTGTTAAGTGTGCGAATGTGCGTATGTGCTGAACTGTGTGTCTATGTGGGACTGTATATGTATTTTGTGTGTGTATCTGTGTATTGTTTCTGTGAAGTGCGTGATGTGTATGTGCTGTGTGTGTTTGTGTGTGTATTTTGTGTGTTGTATGTGAGCTTAATTCGTGACCCTGTGTGTGTATTTTGTGTGGTGTATGTTTGTGTGTGTTGGTGTATCTGACTGTGTGAATGTGTATGTGAGAAGTGTGTGTGAATGAGTGTGTTTGAACATATGACTGTGTGAAATGTTGTGAGTGTTTGTGTTTGTATGTTTGAATGGCTGTGTTTGAGTTTTGTGTGACCGTGAGAGATGTGTTTGTGTGTGTAAGAGAGATGTGATTATGTGTAGTGTGTGTGGTGTGTGAGAGAGAAGTGAGTGAAGTTTTTGGGCTGATGGGGAGCACATGAATCTGGTGTGTATTGTGTGTGTTTTGTGGCCGTGTATGAATGTGTGTTTATGTACGTGAGAAGTGTGTGTAGTGTGTGAGAGAGAAATGAGAATATGTGTGTAGTGTGTGTAAGAGAGAGTGAGTATGTGTAGTGTGTGAGAGAGTGAGTAATGTGTGTAGTGTGTGTGAGAGAGTGAGTAATGTGTGTAGTGTGTGTGAGAGAATGAGTGTGTGTAATGTGTGAGAGAGTGTGTGTGTGTGAGAGAGTGAGTGTGTGTTCTTGGTGTTCTAGGTATGTGGTTGAAGATGTACTAGTATGTGTTCTAGGTGTTCTAGGTGAGAATTTGAAGATGTGTGTAGAAAAAAGTGTGTGTTCTTGGTGTTGTAGGTGAAATGTAAAAACTAAAAACTAAAAAAAAAAAAGAACTAAAAAACTCTCCCTATACCTTTTTATTTTCTCCCCTTTTTTTTAAAATCTCCAAGTGGGGGTATTTATAGTGAACCAAAAACTTGTCTTCCAAGAAATGGCTAACAGACCAAAACGCCCTTTACTTCCAAAATTACAACTCTATTTTTTAAAAATATATTTTCTCTTACAAAAATAAAAAATTAAAAAAAATATAAATAACAAATTTGTTAATAGAAATTCACCTTAAAAAAATTAGAAAAAATTTAGAAACATGTTTAAAAACCTAAAAATAAATTTGGGACCTACAAATTGGTGAAAAATGAATTTGGAATGTAAAATAACAATTTTGCCTTGGATAACGAAAATACACAAAAAATAGCTATTGATTTCGAAAAATTACCAAAAATTAAAAATAAGCTTAAAACACTAAGAAATGCATTTGTGACTCAAAAATTGACCAAAAATGAATTTAAACTGTAAAATGATGATTTTGCCCTTGAATGCAGTATTTACAAAAAAATAGCAATCGTCCTCGAAAAAATTAAGAAAATTTAAAAACATGCTTAAAGCATTAGAAAAATAAATTTGGAATCTAAAAATGGTGTTCACGAGACGAAATTACCATTTTGCCCTTATGCTGGCAAAATATAAAAAGAATGCCAATTAAATTTTGAAAAATCACAGAAAATTTAGAAAATACGTATGAAAGTAAAAATGTGAATTTAAAACCCCCAAAACTAATAAAAATATTTACAGATAAAAATTGTCATTTTGTCCCCCCAAAGATTATTGAAAAATTAAAATTTGACCCCAAAAATAAAACACCTCTCCAATGTTTGAAAAGTAAATGGTGTGTCAAAATTTAGTATCTACATGTGCATCAATGAGTGTGTGAGAGTGCGTGTGTGAAGGAGAGAGAGAATACTACATGTATCCAAAATTCAGCAAATTAAGTGAAAATTTTTTACTCAAAATTTTGTGCACAAATTAAATAAGTGCTTAATGTATTAAGTGATAAAGAAATTTTATTATCAAACAAGTTGAATTCAAAAAGCTCTTAATGTATTAATTTTTAGCATTAAATGGTGTTATCAAACACCCTCTTAATGCTGAAAATTAATGGATTAAGTACTTTTTGAATTCAGTGCGTTTGATAACAAAATTCCTTTACCACTTAACACATTAAACACTTATTTAATTTGTACACAAAATTTTAAATGAAAATTTTTTACTTAATTTGCTGAATTTTGATACTCTTTCCCACTCCTCATTGCACAAACACATACACACACTCACTCTCACACACTCACCCGTGCACACACATATGCATACTTTTTCTCACATACGTGCACAATCTCTCTCTATTTCTCTCTCTCTCTCTCTCTCTCTCTCTCTCTCTCTCTCTCTCTCTCTTTCTCTCTCTCAAACACACACACACACTCTCTCTCACACACACACACCTACTTTCACACAAATACACATTCTTTCTCCCTCTTTCTGTCACACACACACATACACTCGCTCTCTCTCTATCTCTTCCTACACACAATTACTTACATACTTTCTTGCACATATACTTTTACACACACATACACATACTTTCACATATACATTTTCTATCTCTCATATACACGTGTACATATTTTAATTTTTTTTCCTCTTACATTCTTACGTTTTTTCATATATACACACACTTTGTCTCGCGTGCACTTTCTCATATATAAATACACTTATTCTCTATCTCTCACAAATAAACAATATCTTTCTTTCTCATATACATTATTAATAAATTATTTTAAATTTTAAGGTAAAATAATTATATTTATGAGAAGAGATATTTAAATTCAGTGCATATATTTAGTTAATAATCAAACAGGTAAAATTTTTTCAATTCAGTAACTTAATACTTTCAGCACTTAAACTTCAGATTTCAGACTTTAGATTTCATATTTCAGATTTCAATTTTACCAAATGGCATCTAAGATGGTGTTTGGCAGAGGGGAAATAGTAACAAGAATAGATATCAATTGTAATGATAACCGTTGTTGACATTTGAAAAATAATTTTCACTATTATTCCATCGAATGGGAGTGATTAACTATGACCTTTATGATCCCAAAATACTATTATATCAAACTCATTAACTTTTTTTGGGAGGAATGAAACCAATTTTATTGCTAAAATGATACCAATTTCATTACTAAACAAAACATATTTGGGTGAATCTTCAGAACCTAAACTCATAATAAAGTTAACGTTAGTGATAGTGGTGAAAGAATTCTAACTAAATGGCTACTAAAGATATCGCAAAACATAGGGGATTTAGTTCATTCAACCTGTAACGATTTCCTTTTGATAAATTTAGATCGACGCATGACAAAAATATAAAAAAGAGAGAGCTTACCTTGAGATTTGACCAATTTTTTTTTTAAAGGACCAAATTTTTAGTTAGCCCTTTAAGTTTGGCCGAGTTACAAATTAACCCCTCAATCTTACGGATTTATAACACACTGCTACCGTTAATTCAATGAGGTTAACTGCTTAGGCTTTCATGAAGTCGGTATTCAAGCCTAGCTTCTTCCCTCCCGAATAAGATTTATACTGTTTATGAATACAAAAATAGAGAAATAAAATGGAGAAAGTTACAGGCTTTGAGGCATGATGATCACTTTCCTTAAGATTTTATTTGCTTCTTTCTCTAAGCAAATTACCTATAGGATACAACAAAGGTGAAGAACTAAAAAAATGAAACGTTAAAATTTAATTCTGTTAAATTCAATTATTTAAAGAGAATTGAGATACCTTTTCATGATAGGACACAAATTTCTGAAATAAGAGGGTGCATCTTTTCATCAAATAAACTGAAAAAACAGTTTGCGAAAAAAGAAAATAACTCCTCTTATTAATCAGAAAGCCCAAGATGCCCAAGTGTCTTGTCAAGATATACATATATATATATATATTTCAATTTATATTCAAAGTGAATTAAATATGTTTTGAAATAGCCTTTCATCAAATTTTCCCTCCAAAATAATGTTTGTATCGAATTTGAATTTGGAAGAAGACAAAGATATATATATATATATATATATATATATAATTGGACATTCCATTCTCTTCCAATGTGGGACTATAAACTTGAATAATACATTACAAACTACAAAACAATCACTAACATATACTACCCATTTCGATTTAGTTATAAACAACTAAATATTGACAAATTTCACCAAAAAATAACCGTTTTGTTTAGAAAGAGAAATGGGCTGTTTTCAAATTTGAGGAACACACGAGAATTTTCTTTGGAAATTCCATGAATTAAAAAACTAAAAACCAAAAAATTAACAAAGTGAAAAAAAGGATTAAAAAAATATAAAATTTCAGCCCAAAAACAAATACATGCAGAACGAGGAATAAGGGATTTTCAAGAAAAAAAACAGAAAAATGAAAGCTTGGATGACGGATTTGGGATTTCATCACAACGCCCAAATTCAAGCATCCCATTTGTAGACCCCTCAATAGCATCCAACAAGGCCATTTCGAAAGCCATATAATAATGGAAAAGACTTATTGAGATGCCAACAACATGAGATTATGGGCTAATGGGCTATCATATCCGACAAAAATGTAGTTCAAATTTGTATGGCCTTGCCTACATAGATACTTGCAGCAGATCTGTAGCATTGATGAATTGTGGAAGGATTGATGGAATGAGATCCAACAGCAAGACATCGGACATGAGAAGGAATGAAGAGAAAACTGAAGGAAGTGTTTGGAGAATTGCGGGGATCGAACGGTGTTTTATTTCCTTTATTTACCTCCTGATTTTCCTTCACTTTGTTGTTACCAGCCACTCTTTTTTTTTTTTCCTTCTTCTTTCATTAAAGTTTCCTACCTTTATTGGTTTTATTAGTTTATCCGGTTACTTTTTGTTTTTCTATTATTTTTTAAATCTTTCTTCTTATTTCATTTTGCTTCAGCTTTGTTATATTTTCGTACTTGTCTCTCCTCTCAATTTTTACTTATTTTTTAACTTAAAAATGCTCTTTTGTTGAAGGGCTTATGTTGTTTTACCAATTTTTCACATAAGGTACATTTTGTCCTTTCGATACAAATTCTTTGCGTTGGAATTCCCAATAATTTTTTTAGATTATTCTTGTGTCCCCCTTATCTGTCTTTTTGTCATATCCCATATTGGAGTTGAGTAAGCTGGGGCTCACATCCCACTCTTGGCTCCCACTTCCACTGTCCCACTTAAAACCGAGGAAATCATCAAAATCCTAGGGCCCACACAATATCAGTTGTATTGTACATGCGGGTTTAAATTTCAAGGTCATTGTTTCCTCTGCCCGTGACTGTCGGGCAGATATAGTCAAACATCACTTTTTTAAATTACTCTTGCCGAGTACACGTGCATCTTTGTCACGCAGACACTGAAGCACACCATAAATCGCCGAGGTACGTGGCAGTTAAAAAATAAACGGCTGTGCTTTCACATTCGACGGTTTTGGAGGATTCACTATTCTCAAGGTCAGCGGAATAAACGGTGCAGATCTCACCGATGTATAATCTTATCAATTATTGGTTGCTGATGTATGTCTAATTTATAGGTGTTTAGAGAGTAAATTGTGTGATTTTAATTAGAAAATTTTAGTTTTTTTGGAGTAATTTTATTTGAAGAAAGTTATTTTAGGAGAATGAAACTTATTTGTATTGTTTTTTGCATGAAGAAGTAAAGGAAAGTGGATAGAATTGAAAGTGATAAAAAATAACAAAGACAGTCAAAGTTTCAGCATTCTGTTTCGGTCGAACCAATTGGTTCGATCAAAACAAAGGTATCGTTGCAGAATCATGATTTTAGCGATTTCTTTCCTTTTCCAACTCAAATACTTGATTTTCTGAAAGGCTAAACACTGATAAATATTGGAAAAACACGAAAATATAAAAAGAAGAGGACGACAACCCTACAAAAACACCCTACAACACAAGAATCATCAAGAAGGAGATCAAGAAGATCAACAACTCAAGATTCTAGATTTTTATTAATCTCTCTTTCTTTTATTTATGTATTCTTTAGTGTTTATGAATTTTATTGTTTTGGATTGTAAGACTATGAGTAGCTAAATTTGTTATTAGGGATTAGTACTCTAAACATGATGTTCTTTTGATTAATCTATTTATGAATCGTGCTTTTATTATGTGATGATTGTTATACTTAATGCTTAATCATGCTTGGACACCATGGTCATGATTTATATTGTGTTGCGCATTGAAAAATGGTAGCAGAATAGATCTACAATCATCAATGCTAGTCACTTATTGGCAAGAGATTGTGATAAGTAATTAGATACCCTTAGGAGTTGTGCATATTATCCTTATTCGATTAATTGTTTAATGGGTTAGCGCCATGAGAGCAGGTTAATGTGTTTTTCAATTAATTGAACTAGGGTTTAGTCATTAAACGTCGAGAGAGTTTAATTGATGCTTTTTAAAAAAACTCAGGTCATAATAAAGCATGGGTAATTCATAGATTAATTAATTGAATTGATTGTGGGTGAGTGTTAATTCCTAATATTCGTGGGTTGTTAATTCTTCTCTATATTTAATTGCTTGTGCGAGTCTAGTTTAGTTAATTTGATATTAATTTAGTTTTAGAAATAGTTTTAATCTAGAATTTACCATTAATTTTCTTAAATTCAATTGGAAGGCTTAAACAAATAAAAGCGAATTAATAAGTAGCTAGGTAACTAATTCTCGTGGGAACGATCTCTACTCATCATTATATTACTTGTTACGATTCTGTATACTTGCAGCAAATTAGTGCAACAGTTGCATATTATTGGTCTTCTCAACATGCGTAAGAATGCTTTTGCTTTTAGTTGTACTTTTGTTTAATGAAATTACCACAAAATAATGTAGTGGTATTACTTAATGACTTATTAAAAAACTAAGGTATGACTTAATGACTTATTAAAAAAAACTAAAACAATTTATCTTCACATGCTACATGGACTTAATGACTTAGGGGGTGTTTGGTTTAGGAAAATCAATGAAGGGTATAGGTATCATAAGTAATGACATCCATAATTGATGTTTGTAAAACAACTATCACTATCATTCAATAGAAATGATAGTGATTAATTCGGATGTTAATTATTCTTCCCAAAATACTAATCTATCAAACCCATCAACCCTTATGATTAAAAGCAAAAACACACCCACTAAAAAAATACATATCTTTTAAGTTGCCCACCCCTAATATATTATTCCTCTCTCTCTCTCTCTCTCTCTCTCTCTCTCCCTCTCTATTTTGTCTTTTGATTTTGAATATTTTTTATTGTACTTCATAATTTTTTTATTAAAATTATTTTTAATAATTTTTTTACTATTCAATTTTTTTTATAAAAATTTGAACTAAAAATCATATATATATATATATATAATACTCTCTATTAATACAATAAAATGACTTTTTTTAGGGCTATAATTTGCATAAAACTCAAATCATAGCATCGCAGAGTAATATGACTGATATTACCTTCCTATACTGTTTAATTGCAATAATTTAGGGGGTGTTTGGTTTAGAAAAATCAATGAGGGCAATGAGAATTAATAGTAATGACACCCATTGTTAATATTTAGAAGACAACTATCACCATCTTTCGATGGGAATGCAAGTGATTAATAGGGATATTTATGATTATTTTCAAAATACTACTCTATTAAACTTATTAATTTTTTTGAGAGGAATGATACCCATATTCTATTGTTAAACCAAATATGTTTGGGAGAATTATCAAAATCCATACTTATAGTTAGAATAATGATATTCATAATGATAACGATTGAGAAATTTGAACCAAGCGCCTATTAAGTGTTTTGTTTTATTATAAAAATGGTGAGCCCTGTGATGTCTATCGTAAGTGAAGAAGCTTTAGAATCGAGAAGGAATCTATTTACAAGTCTTGTTTATATAATTTGGTTTAGATTTCAGTCAACGATGTTTGTACTTTATTAAACATGTGTTCACTCAAGTCTTTCTGAGTAAATTATATGTTATAAAATTTGCTAGTCATTAAAGGTTTACCACGCCAATATGTCAACTTCAATACCCTGAAATTAAGTTATATTAACATGTGGCCATTTGGTAACTAATAACTCAAAATTAAAGTAAGAGTGCGGCATTAAACATTTGATTATCTATTTTTAGCAATAATTCTTTTTAATACGTAGAACAAGTTAAATACTATAAATTAGTACGGCTATACCGAAGTTTAATACCGAAGTTGGCTATACGGAGTCCCGAACGAGGTGTCCCTATAGAGTTATGTTGGGCATTACCCGATGCGGTGAAGCTGGCCGTCGGTGAACGGAAGACGGTCGTGCACGGACCGAGTGGGCTGTGACCGAGTAAGCTGTGTCCCTGATCGGTATGTTGAGCTGTGGGTTTCGAGCGGCTTGAGACCCGAAGGCACGTTCGTTACGAGCTGGTGACGAACGATGCCCGGACAATGGGAACCGAATGGAACGATGCCATGCGGACGTGCTGGGCGTTCGCTGGACAGTGACGGACGAGGCTGGCAGGCAGCGTGATGCTTCAGCCGAGTGGGAACGACGCGTACGAGTGCTGCTGAGGCGGTGACGATGAGGCGCGCGAAGCTGAGCAACAGCGCGCGGACAGACAGAGCCTTTGGCAGACGGTTGTGGCAGTTTTTGGCGGTTCCTGGAAACTTGGAAACCACCTGGCCACCTGTACCGGTAGTTATCCTAGTCACTGTTTTCCTATTGGTCCACATGGGCTAGCGGTTGGGCTTGTCAGCCGCAGTGTGTGTTATAAATAGACGGCAGATAGAGAAACTAAAGGAGGAGAGAGAGAGTCCTTAGTAGGATCTGCACGCCATCTGTTTGTAAAAATTCCTTGTACGATTCTTGGTGAATAATATACAAGGTTGGCCTTGTTTGGCTGTATCTCTCTGTGTTATTTACTTTTCATACGAACTAAGTGTTCAACGATGAATTAAGGTGATTGGGGTGAACCACACATGCCTTTTGCTTTACAAAATACTATAAATTAGTCAAAAGCCTTGAGCTAATGGGTTAAACGTTGTGCAAATTTTTGGAATGAAAATGATGGCGGCAAATTATCTTCTCTGTAGCAAAATTTCTAAACTTCAAACATTGTTTTGGTTGGAACCAAAATGAAGGCAAGCAAACCACGCCAATGTTTTCGGTAAATCAATTTTTATTCTCGATTTCAAATCATTCAATGGACAAAAAACAATATTAAATAGAATTCAGGAGCTTCATTAGGTCATATTTGACAAAATTTTGAGTTTATTATCATTACAATTGTAATTTCGTTAGATCTTTATTAAAACTGACATTTTATAGTTCTTTAAAATCGATTCCACAATATTTTTTTACCATTAATATCATAGCATGGTTCACCTGTTTATTGGTTGATCATGAAATACTAATCGTACACCTATATTGCTGTTAAAATGTTCATGTCATTAGTGGAAATACTTTCACGGAAAGAATGGTTATATAGCAAAACTATGGCAGTTTCTATTAATAACAATAAATAAAGGAACTTGGACCAGTGACAATCAGACAATACATGGAATGTAAATAAGATAGTTTATTTAGTGAGGTAACGAAATGTGAATAAAATGGTTAAAAAACTAAAAAACTGTGTTAGAAATACCCATATACAAAATATTGATAAAAAAATGCATGCACACGTAAATAGTAGTAAAGTAACTTGGTTTGATTTAGCGTGAACAATCAAAGTCTCAGTAAACATTAATAGTGCAATAGGAGAGAATGAGATGTAACAGTTCGTCTGGATGAGAAGAGGAAGAATAGTAAATAAATAAACACAATATTTTCTCGTAATATTGGAGATAAAAGTATAACATCTAAAGGAAGAAAATTTAGACATAAAAAAGTCGAAAATACTTTCTTTGTATCATTACAGAATTATATGTTATTTGATTGGGTAAGCGTACAAATATTTTTCATGAAAATTTTTAGGTACTTCACACCAAAATCAAATAATATCGACTAGAACTCGAGATTATTTGTATCAAATTTGAAAATTAATTGTCTAAGAACTCACAAGTTCAATTCCTTTTTTTCTATTGCTTGTAGCCCACACATCCACGTTCAAGAAAATTGCAGATGCAAAAAGTACTTTGACAGCGATTGGTCAAAAGTTTGCCTTTGGTGATGGTTCGTCGCTCAGTACGTCACATGCAGGTAGTCATAATTAAAAAGCAACAAGCTCAGGTGCCGTTTGGTTTTTGGAACGGGAAAGCCAATCATTAATTAGTCTCACATGGGTTCATGTCATTTCTATCCATAAGTTTAGTTTGAGTTAGTTAATTAAAAAAATCCAAGTCGCAAGTGTCAATTTCAATGCATTTAAAATTCAAGTTACAGGTGAAAAAAATTTAAACCCCAAGTAATAGGGAGCAAATTCTATAACTATTGCAATTCTATAAAATTATTTCTATAATTGTCAATTTAACAGCAGATGTGCATATCATTTAATTTTGATACTCATTTGTCCCCTCACATTCATAAACTAAATTCAACCAAAGACCCCCTAGAGAATTAATTGTAGTGTTTTAACATACATCAAGTAATTCTATTCAATTATGAATCAGAGGTTGCATTCTCGATGGGTATTAAATACTACTCATTATATCAATATGTCATGTGAACAACATTTGGAATAATGTTATGCATACAGAATATGCGTTCAACCACAGAACAGGCAGCTTGTAAGCCAACTAAATTGTTTCGAATCGTATTTCAACGCTCAACATTGTCCTCCTTTAATCTTTAATTCTTTATAATCCTTGCTTCTTTATGGTAGTATCAGCTAAATTGCTTCTCGTGTGTGTGTATAGATGTGTGTGTATGTGTATATATACACGCACACACACACACAATGTGTTCATGTTATGTATATTTATGTACTTAAGAGAAATTTCAACATTTTTAAATTAATAATAATTGATGTTCTTATTATAAATAATTTAGTTATATTAATTATTTAACTAAAAAATATAAAATTTTTAAAATTTATGTATTTTTTGGCAATAAATTAACAATGAAAAATATTGTAATAAAAAAGCAAACATGTTTTCCAAATATTGTGTGAACAAGTAGAGTAAATTATATATCATTTAATTTTTTATTCTAGACTAAAGTGGTAAAGGTCTTTTCTTAAGTTTTGCTAAGGAATAGTATTTCCAAGAAAAATATGGAACGACATCCTGGAGTAAAGAATATTCTAACTTAGAAGACCTAAACATAAAAATGTCATGAGAAAGCTACAAATATTTTAGGCCATTCCCACACACTAAATGTAGGTCAATAGTCAATAGCCTCACTTCGAAATTTTAACGTATTGCAAACTTAATTATGTGAACGAAGGGAATATATTTTGCTATTTGACAGAATTAACCTTGTGTGAACTTGTAGGAGATCATCAGCATTCATTGCTCTGCACTGTTTAGACACATGCCTGAGGAAGCTAATGAATCATGAAGGTTTTCTAGTGGAAGTCGCAGCTCGCAGCAGATATAAAAGCAAACTATTATTTGGTAAAAAGGTTAAAGGTTAAAGCGGGGCCCACACTCAGGTAGAAAGATTATTGTCTTATTGTAAATATCAACGTAATGTTAATTGTACCTTTTCGGCAATAGAAAGTAATGTTAATTTAAAGTTTTTCATTCTTTAGTTAGTTTATAATTTTGATAAGTAATTTGCCATTAAAGAAATGTAGATTTTCATATTAATAATTCACCATTCAATTATCTTTCATAAACTAATAATAAACATTAGCATGCCATCATTAATTGGTAATAGATTAAACTTCTATGGTGGTTTAGTTTGCCCTGTACGCATAATTCCCCCTAGATTTTTGACAGTTGTGGTAACGTGATGACGTGGGATACTAATATGCTAACAGGTCAACATAAGACCATACATCAAGTCAAATATAATTCTCTTTTCATTATTTACAATAAGACATCTAAACTTTGTTATTGTATTGTGCCAGTCTAAAAAGGGATTTCAAACTCTATACAGTTTTTGTTTTATAGAAAGTTTAATTTGCCATTTGAGGGGGAAAAAAAAAAGGGATTTCAAAAGACCAAAAGTTGCATTGATTGTATTGTAACACACTTACAAATGCAATAATTGTGATTAATAGTCAACTTATCGAGAGGATAATGTGGAAAAGCAAATGGATGAAATAGACGAAGAATTGTATCCCTTACTTAATTTTTTAATCCTTGTTTTACTTAATTAAAACATTTGAAATATTTTAAAAAGCAGATTATACATTAAAATCGTGACAATGGGAAGGGGAGAGGCAAAAACGTAAATTCGCATTAAATTTAATAATATAGAAGTGGATAGTTGATATGATTGAAATATAATACAACACATTAAAATATCAAAATCAAATATATTATTACATATTATTATCTTAGTGTTTAGTACATTGTTTATATTATTATATCGAGTGGCAAATTCGTCAACACAAGAAGTGTAATATCCAAAATGGGACGGGGGCAAAAAAGTAAATGCGCATTGAATTTAATGATATAGAAGTGAATACTTGATATAAATAAAATATAATATAATACATTAAAATATTTGAAAAGAATATATTATATTAATGTTTAGTATAGCAATTAATACTATCATACCGAGTAGCAAATTCATAAATATGAGATGTAAAATATGCAAAATGGGTAAAAACACTTAGGTGGATTGAATTCACGGGTTGGGCCGTAGACCCTTCGCTCCACATGCAGACACGTTGCCCATCTGGACCAAAGGGGCCACACGTGAACCAAAAGGTCGATAACCCCACTCCTAAACTTGGTCTACCAAATGTCGCGCCCCATTTTTCGAAAGAAAAAATAAAATGATAAATAATGTTGATAGATGTGTCGGAAAAAGGAAAAGGGAGAATTAAATGTGATTTTATGGTTATTGAAAAAAAGAGGTTGTGTTTATTTTGGAAAAAAGAAAAGCGTGTAAATTTTTGTAAAAAATGATTTTTTTAGAAAATGCTTTGTAAAGAATGATTTGATAAAAACGCGACAAATAAACGCTTTATTTTTTTTTTTTTCAGACGTTTTTTCCCCCCAGATTTCCTTTTTCTTTTTTACTTTTCTTTCTTCTTTTCTCTTTTCCTTTCTTTCTTTTCTCTCTTTCTCTCTTTCTTCCTTCTCTTCTTCTTCTTCTCTTCTTCTCTTCTCCCGATCTGCTCTCCAGATTTACCCTTTTTTTTTTTTTCTTCTTCCTTTCTTCTTCCTTTCTTTTCTTCTTTTCTTCCTCCTTCTTTCTCTCCTCTCCCCTTTTCTTCTTTCCCCTACCCGATTTGTTCTTTCCCTTTTTTTTTTTTTTCGGTTCTCTCTTTCTTCCCTCTCTCACCGTCCAACTCGTTTTCCGGCCCTCTCTCACACAGGTCTCTCTCTCTCTCTCTCTCGGCCAGACGTTTTTCGGTTTTCCTCTTTTTTTATTTTTATTTTATTTTATAATCTAAACTTCTATTTCAAGGATTAATGATAAAAAATTGAAAGCAATAGGAAGAAATTTACCTGGAATAGAAGCTTTGGTGTATTGCTGTTGCTGTTGTTGTTGTTTGTTGTTTGTTGATTGATTTTTTTTTTTTTCGAAACTTGCAGGTGTGTGTTGTGCGTGTGTCTTTGTGAATGCAGGTGAGTGTGTGTTGTGCGTGTGTTGTGTGTGTGTGTATTTGTGCGTTTGTGCTGGTGTGTTGTGTGTGTTTTGTGTCTGATTGTGTATGCAGGTTTGTGTAATGCGTGTCTGTGTGTGCGGGTGTGTGCGTGTTCTATGTGTGTAACTGGCTGTGTGTGTGTGTGTTTTGAGCAAAGAGAGGTGAGGTGCAGGTATGTGTAATGTGTGATTGAGTGTGGGGTGGAAAGTGTAGGAAAGCAGAGGGGATTGAGAATGGTGAGTGTGTGTGGTGCGTGTATGATGTCTGTGTGTGATTGCAGGTGTTTGTGAATGTTGTGTGTTCTGTGCCTGTGCGTTGTGTGTGTTGTGCGTGTGTTTGTGTTTTGCAGAGAGAGAGGGGAAAGAAAATGCAGGTGTGTGTGATGTGTGTGTTCTGTGTTTTGCAGAGAGGGAGGGGAAAGAAAATGCAGGTGTGTGTATGTGAGTGATGAAGAAGCAGAAAATGGAGTTGTGCCTGTGTGTGTGTTTGTGAGGTGAGTGTTTGATTGTGTGTGATGAAGAGTGTAGGGGAAGGGGCCGAGAGGGAGAAAATGCAGGTGTGTGTATGTGAGTGATGAAGAAGCAGAAAATGGAGTTGTGCCTGTGTGTGTGTTTGTGAGGGAGGGAAATTGGTGAAAACAAATTGAGTGCTAAATCCCTGAAAACCTGGTGAAGAAAATGAGTGCAAGTGAGAGGTGTGATGGGATTAAACAAAGAGTGGTTGAGTGATTGGTATGGCTGGAAGTATGGCCATGAGGCTGTTCTGGTAGCAGCCATACTTGCTACAGTAGCAGCAGGATTGCTATACGCAGCCTGCTGTTTTTTTTTTTTTTTTTGAGGAGGAAAATAAAGGAAAACAAAAATGAAATAGAATAAAAATAAAAACATTGGGATCTCAAAAATTACTAAGAAAAATACTGAAATTTATAGTTATAAAACGAATAAATAAAATTTACTGCAAAAATTTAAAAATTAACATATCATTAAAATGTGTGATTAATAGAAAAATAATAATAACAAATGATAATAATAAAGTATTAAAATAAATATTAAAAATTTCTAAAAGTCATGAAATTTATGCGGGAAATTCATGAATATATGAGCTATGCATAAATAATATTCACTTGAAAAAATTCTCATAAGAAGAATGCATTGGGAAACGTGCCATTAATAAACAAAAAGATAAAAATTAAATAAATACTAAACGACCTCTAAAAATTATGAGATTTTTACAGAAAATTTATGAGTATTCAAAATGCGTATATAAAATTTTTCACTTGAAGATTCTCATAAAAATAGCGCATTGGAAAACGTGCCGTTGAATTAAAAAATACTAAAATTTTAAATAAATGATGAATGACTCCTAAAAATCATTAAGATCATAAATAATGATAAAAATAGTAAAATCAATGTATTTAGGGAATAAAATAAAATAAACTAATATTTACATGGTGAAATTACCATTTTGCCCCTTGATGTGACGAATTAGACATAATACTGCGAAAATTGTACTCAACCCCCGAAAAATAAAAAATGTCCCCTAAAATAAAGTAATACACATATTTAAAAGGTGTGTCAAAATTTGGTGTCTACAGCTTGCCCCTCTTTGTCGGGAATCTCGTAGAGATTTTAGACAAAGACGTAGACAACACCGAATTTTGACTCACCTAAACACAAAAGCAAAAATAAATATCTAAACATACAAGATGTAAGAATGTAAACAAATAAAAGAGTGAGAATGTGACCGAACTCTCTAAGAGTTGCCTACGTATCCCACACAAGGGAATCAGGTCAAAACGTAGTTCGAATGCAGGTAAACTATTCACACAAATGATAACATAATTGCAATTGTTAACCAAACATTCAAACTCTTCTTTTTTTTTTTTTTTAAATGGAGAAGAAAACGTAACATTCGAACTGCTGAACAAAACGAACATAAAGCGACAAAACTGCAAGACCTAATAAAGTGCTCAAACTAATAGACAAGAAATGAGTCTAGGCTACTGGACAAACAAATATTGACAAGTTAAATGCAATGCTTGGACTACTCGACTTGAAAATGTAAATAGACAGATGCCGACCAGGCTGCTGGACGGATGCATGACCTTGGGCTGCCAAGGTTGATGAATGCAAAGTTGGGCTGCCAACTTAAGAAAGTAAATAAATGATCCTGGGCTGCCAGGAGTCATAAATGCAATGTCTGGGCTGCCAGACTTGAAACATAAATAAAAGATGCCGACCAGGCTGCTGGACGGATGCATGACCTTGGGCTGCCAAGGTTGATGAATGCAAAGTTGGGCTGCCAACTTGAAACGGAAATAAATGATCCTGGGCTGCCATGAGTCAAAAATGCAATGTCTGGGCTGCCAGACTTGAAAACATAAATAACTGATGCCGACCAGGCTGCTGGACGGATGCATGACCCTGGGCTGCCAAGGTTGATGAATGCAAAGTTGGGCTGCCAACTTGAGAAAGTAAATAAATGATCCTGGGCTGCCAGGAGTCATAAATGCAATGTCTGGGCTGCCAGACTTGAAACATAAATAAAAGATGCCGACCAGGCTGCTGGACGGATGCGTGACCTTGGGCTGCCAAGGTTGATGAATGCAAAGTTGGGCTGCCAACTTGAGAAAGTAAATAAATGATCCTGGGCTGCCAGGAGTCATAAATGCAATGTCTGGGCTGCCAGACTTGAAACATAAATAAAAGATGCCGACCAGGCTACTGGACGGATGCGTAACCTTGGGCTGCCAAGGTTGATGAATGCAAAGTTGGGCTGCCAACTTGAGAAAGTAAATAAATGATCCTGGGCTGCCAGGAATCATAAATCCAAGGTCTGGGCTGCCAGACTTGGAAACATAAATAAAAGATGTCGACCAGGCTGCTGGACGGATGCATGACCTTGGGCTGCTAAGGTTGATGAATGCAAAGTTGGGCTGCCAACTTCAAACGGAAATAAATGATCCTGGGCTGCCAGGAATCATAAATGCAAGGTCTGGGCTGCCAGACTTGGGAAAGTAAATAAAAGATGCCGACCAGGCTGCTGGACGGATGCATAACCTTGGGCTGCCAAGGTTGATGAATGCAAAGTTGGGTTGCCAACTTGAAACGGAAATAAATGATCCTGGGCTGCCAGGAATCATAAATGCAAGGTCTGGGCTGCCAGACTTGGGAAAGTAAATAAAAGATGCCGACCAGGCTGCTGGACGGATGCATAACATTGGGCTGCCAAGGTTGATGAATGCAAAGTTGGGCTGCCAACTTGAGAAAGTAAATAAATGATCCTGGGCTGCCAGGAGTCATAAATGCAATGTTTGGGCTGCCAGACTTGAAACATAAATAAAAGATGCCGACCAGGCTGCTGGACGGATGCGTAACCTTGGGCTGCCAAGGGTGATAAATTCAATAATAAACTTAATATAACGTCCAAATCAATAAAATTGTCAAAATTTTTCTTAAAAAAATTTTTTTTGCCCCAGTGTATGGAATCAAATGAATTCAAGATCATATTTTCAAATTTGAGACTTGTGTGACACGAAAATTCACTTGCAATCAATCTTTTTCTCTTTTTTTTTTTTTAAGAGAAATTTGTCTCAATATAAATCAAATGAAATCAATTCATTGTCTTCTTTTGAACTTGTCCCAATGTAAATTAATTTTGTCTTAAGCTCAAACATCATAATCAACTTCGAAAATCAAATTTTTCTCAAAAAATTTGCCCCAGTTTGTATTTTAGATAAAGACCTTCGATGAAGGTGATGTAACTCCATCTGCAAAACGGAGAAAGCAGATATAATTGTCAGACATGATGCCACCACCTGACGATCCCTTCACTCAACTCGTGCATATAAACATGAGTACTGCCCTTTTGAATCTTTGATACAACTTCTTACTTTCATGTCATGCAAGTTCTCCGCATTCAATGAAGTCTGATTCACGGCTTAGCTCCAGTATCTCGAATAATTGCTCAAGTCGGTGTATACTTCTGGTTTTCGGTAATTTGAGATTGTCCTTGTCTTTTATTCAATAAAGCAAATGTCAAAATTTCAAAATATGAATTTATTAAAATATTTCAAATGCAGTAATGTACGAACATTTTCGTACACACATTTTTTTTTAATTAAATAAAATACCTGCAATCCCTAACTACAGAAAAACAAATAAATAAATACCAAATAGAAATCGTTACGCTTGGTTGGGGAAATGAAATTTTCAGAGAACAGCCCTGAAACAACTGCCATTATGATCCTTTAGATGTCGTCTTGTTCGAATTCTGAAAGTCACCAGACGGTCAATGCGAAGAAAAATCTCAAGTAACTATAGTCACCAGCTTTCAACGAATTCAAATCCAATGCCTGTATCCTGACTTCTTCACCTGCGAGCCTTTAACTACAATTTCCCAACCGCAGCGCCCTTTCGGGTTTTCACTGTGGTGTCCCCCACCCCTTTCTTTTTTCTTTTGTTTTTCTTCTTCTCTTTTTTTTTTTTTTGAGGCGCCCTTTCGGGTTTTCGCCTTTGTGGAGTAGGATAAAAGCGAACAACATTCAAGTTCTGGGCAATCCTTCCTCTTTCATTAAACAGACCAGTATTCAAAAAAATTTGGACATCAGTAAGACAATCTTCCCTTTGATGATTCAGGATAGATATATTAACATCATATGCCATTTTGATTTGCAAATTTTCCATTCTAAAAATTATTGCAAGATAAAGATGGAGATCGGTAACATTCTCGGCTTTTATAATGAGGTCAGGTGAGGTGTCAGAAATGTTAAGGTTGGAAAACAGACTTTATGAGGGAGCTGATTTGTCTTGAGGTCGTACTTGCAAAAGTTTTATCCCAGTATTGACCAATCATTTTTCCTTAAGAAAATCTATTCTAACATTGTCACTCGCTTTTGGGGCTCTCCTTCCATTTCCAAACAAGATTTGCCCCAGTTTTTTTTTTTTTTTACCCCAGTATGGGATAAAAATCAAGACAAAGGATTTGCTTCAAATGTGGGATAAATTTAGTGCAAAAAGTTATTCGGGTGTGGGATACGACCTTCAAAGGGGGTTGCCAAACGAAATTATAAATTCTGAAAGCTCAAAGGGGAGAACGAGGGGAAAGAACGTTTTATGGAAAAGAAAGAAGGCCCGCCTTTAGCCCATCTTCTTGCAATAAGAATTATTAGAAAGAAATTTCACAAAATCAAATATAAAACTTTTTTACCATGTCTGAATTAATGATTTGGGGAAAAACCTGACCATCCATTTCGGCCAGGACAAGGCCCCCTCCTGATAACACTTTCTTGACAATGAATGGATCCTTGCCAATTTGGAGCGAATTTTCCCTTTGCCTCCTCCTGGATTGGAAGGATTCGTTTCAGAACTTTGTCTCCTATTTCAAATTGACGGGGTTTGACCTTCTTCTAATAGGCACGGGCCATTCGCCTTTGGTAACACTGCCCATGGCAAATAGCATTCAATCGCTTTTCATCAATCAATGCCAACTGCTCATGACGTTCCTTGACCCATTCAGCTTCCTCTAATTGAGCTTCCATCAATATACGCAGAGAAGGAATCTCAACTTTCCGCTGGCAATACTGCTTCCATCCCGTACATAAGGGAATATGGGGTCGCCCCAGTAGAAGTTCTTATAGCAGTTCTGTATGCCAACAATGCATAAGGCAACTTCTCATGCCAATCTCGATGCGTGTCCGTCATCTTCCGGATGATCTTCTTCAAATTCTTATTGGCAGCCTCTACAGCTCCATTCATCTGAGGATCTATAAATGGCAGAGTTTCGATGCTTGATCTTGAACTGCTCACACAACCCATCTACCACGTCATTGTTGAGATTCTTCGCGTTATCCGTAATCAATGTCTCTGGTATCCCAAAACGACAGATAATGTGATTTCTCAGAAAATCAGCTACCACTTTCTTAGTCACGTGCCTGTAAGACTCGGCTTCGACCCATTTAGTGAAGTACTCTATCGCCACCAGGATAAATCGATGACCATTTGAAGCAGGAGGATCGATAGTTCCAATCACATCCATTCCCCACATTGAACATGGCCAAGGAGCAGTCATACTGTGGAGCTCCGAAGGAGGTGCGTGTATCACATCACCATGTAATTGACATTTAACGCATTTTCTGACGAACTCAACACAGTCATGCTCCATGGTAAGCCAGAAATATCCCGTCCTCATGATTTTCTTTGCCAATAAGTGCCCGTTCATATGCGGCCCACATACGCCACTGTGGATCTCCTTCATCAAATATTCAGCTTCCTTCTCGTCAACGCATCTCAACAAACCCAAATCACTTGACCTTTTGTACAGGACTTCTCCGTTCAGAAAAAATCTCATAGACATCCTTCGAAGAAAATTCTTAGCCGCAGTATTAGCACCCGAAGGATATAATCCAGCTTTCAGATATTCCCTCAGATCATGAAACCAGGGAAGGCCATCAGCCTCTTGATCAATGCGCAGGCAGTGTGCTGGTTCCTCTTGAATCTTAACGAAAATGGGTTCAATTACAGTACCATCAGGGTGAGAGATCATGGAAGACAAAGTTGCCAAGGCATCTGCAAAGACATTTCGGGTACGCGCGATATGCATGAATTCCAAAGTTCTGAACTGTCGAGCCAAAGTGAGCAAACAACAATGATATGGAATTATTTTGGAATCCCGAGTCATCCATTTTCCCAATGTTTGGTGGACTAGTAAATCAGAATCACTGAATGCTGTCAAATCCTTGATATCCATATCCAACGCCATCTTCAAACCAAGAATGCAAGCTTCGTACTCTGCCATGTTATTAGTGCAGGCAAATTTCAGTTTGGCAGTAGCAGGGTAATGTTTTCCTTCGGGTGACACTAGGACTGCCCCAATTCCAGCTCCAAAAGAGTTTGAAGCACCATCAAAGAACAATCGCCATCCTGAAGATTCCTCATTAATATCCTCAGCTGTCCCCACAAACAAAATTTCTTCATCAGGGAAATAAGTATTCAATGGCTCATAATCATCTTGCAAAGGGTTCTCTGCCAAGTGATCGGCAATTACTTGGCCCTTGACTGCCTTTTGAGTTGTGAACACAATATCAAATTCACTGAGAATCATTTGCCACTTAGCCATGCGTCCAGTAGGCATTGGTTTCTCAAGCAAATACCTCAACGGGTCAGATCGAGATATGAGATAGGTGGTATGATCAAGGAGATAATGTCTCAATTTTTGAACAGTCCAAGCCAATGCACAACACAATCTTTCCAAAAATGAATAATTCGCCTCATAGACAGTAAATTTCTTGCTTAGATAATAGATTGCCTGCTCCTTTTTGCCTGAATCATCATGCTGACCGAGGAACACAACTCATGGCTCCATCCAATACTGAGAGATACATGATAAGTGGTCGACCTGGCTTTGGCTGGTACTAAGACAGGAGGATTCAACAAATAATCTTTGATTTTATCAAAAGCTCGCTGACAATCTCCATTCCACTTCATTGGAGTATTTTTTCTTAACAACTTGAACAAGGGTTCACAAGTGAGAGTCAACTGAGCAATAAATCTGCCAATGAAATTAAGCTTCCCCAAAAAACTCTTCACATCTTTCTGCGTCTTTGGTACTGGCATTTCT
Organism: Mitragyna speciosa; assembly: GCA_024721245.1. Classification (NCBI taxonomy): domain Eukaryota; kingdom Viridiplantae; phylum Streptophyta; class Magnoliopsida; order Gentianales; family Rubiaceae; genus Mitragyna; species Mitragyna speciosa. The sequence goes on from CM045558.1 coordinate 29,805,591, forward strand.
CGTATGGCCTTTATCTTGGCAGGATCTACTTCAATACCCTTCTTACTAACAATGAAACCTAGTAACTTGCCAGCAGGAGACCCAAAAGCACATTTCGCAGGATTCAGCTTCAGATTATACCTTCTTAATCTTTCAAACAGCTTTCTCAAATCCCCCAAATGGTTCTCTGCTCTTTTGAACTTGACTATAATGTCATCCACGTAAACTTCTATCTCCTTGTGTATCATGTCATGAAACAGTGTAGTCATAAGTCCTTTGATAGGTGGCCCCAACATTTTTCAATCCAAAGGGCATAACTCTGTAACAGAATATTCCCCACGGAGTCATGAATGCCGTCTTTTCCCTGTCTTCCTCTGCGACCAGAAGTTGATGATATCCAGCGAAACAATCAATAAATGAATCCATTTCATGCCCAGCAGTATTGTCCAACAGGATGTGAATGTTAGGTAAAGGGAAGTCATCCTTTGGACTGGCTTTGTTTAAATCTCGGTAATCTACACATACTCGCACTTCACCAGACTTTTTGGGAACCGGAACCATATTTGATAGCCAAATGGGATAGTGAGAGACAATGATGATTTGGGCATTGAATTGCTTGACTATCTGTTCTTTGATTTTGAGGCTCATTTCAGGTTTGAATTTACGAGGTTTCTGTTTCACTGGAGGAAAGTTTGGATCTGTGGGCAATCTATGAACTACTATGTCTGTGGAAACTCCAGGCATATCATCATAGGACCATGCGAACACATCCTGGAACAGTGTCAAAAATTCAATCATCTCTTTTCTTTGCCTCTTGTTCAAATGAACACTGATTTTAACTTCTTTAACTTCTGTCTCAGTGCCAATATTGATGGTTTCTGTTTCTTCCAAGTTAGGCTTGGGTTTTTCTTCATATTGTTCAAGATTCTTAAGCACAGAGTCATAATCTTCTTCAATATCGCTCTCACTCTCATTAATGGTTTGCATTATTTCAGAATTTAGAGAGATATCGAAGTTGAACTTGTCAGTTTCAAACAAAGTGACATCCAAAGGATCATAGGCGGTTATTTTCGGCCATCTGAAAATGAAGCAAAATATGCAATCATAAATAAATGAAACATAAATAAACAACTTCTCAATTTATTGAATGAGAGTTTGCATTTTCAAAAGAAGATGTTTACAATCACAAGTTAGCATTAGCTTTTGAGAAAAGATAAATAGCATTTCAATATTTAGACAAAAAAAACTTTCTCGATATAACAAAAGAAATTGAGAATAGTTTCTTTCAAAAGCTAATGCAATAAAATCAGAGCCTAACACTAAAACAAACTTTGAGAAAGTAATTCATTTCAGGGCTCCATTTAGAAATGAATTTTGAACAAAAGACTAATCCCAAATTTACCGAAACTCCCTCCGAATAGGGAGATAATCAGATGTCCAATTGTTCAATGATTCTTTCTCGATTTTCTCAAAGTCAGTAGCATCAGACGATTCTTCTGTACCAGTCATTCCAATGAAAAGACGGCTCATCCCTTCTTCAACATCATAATCCTCATTGCATATTTCAGAAATAATAACCCTGGATGCCCTTGAGAAACTGTGATACAGTGGAGGAATATAGAGTGAGACCTGTCTTCCTTCCTTTTCAGCTCTCTTCTTCTCCTTCATCTCCTTCAAATCTTTACCTGTTGGGTGAAAACCAAGCCCAAAGGTATTTTTCTGTTCTATCAACTGAATAGGTTTTGTAATTCCTTGCAACATCTTTCCAATGCCCTTCCCTGGCTGATAGTCTGCCCTAATAAGTTCCTTAGCTACCATGATACTCGCATTAGGCAATAAGGGCTCTACAGGTGGCTTTCCTTCCGGAATCCAGTTGACAGATACAATATCTGAAGCACGAAATCCCCGATCAAGTGATGGCTCGTCCTTTGCCTTTTCAGCATGCCCCTGATTCACCACCATAGTGCAATCATCCTCAGCAAAAATAGTAATCAGTCTATCGTCCATAATGAATTTTACCATTTGATGCAGAGATGACGGTACTGATCCAGAAGAATGAATCCACGGCCGTCCTAACAAAACATTGTATATTCCGAAAAAATCCATGACCTGGCAGGTAACCTGATATTGAGATGGTCCCATTTCGAGCACCAAATCAATCTCTCCTATAGTTTCCTTCCTCGAGCCATCGAACCCTCTAACAACGGTCAGTGATTGGCGAACTTGTGACCGTGAATATCCTAGCTTTTGTAGAGTGTTCCATGGGCAGATGTTCAGTGCAGATCCGTTGTCAATCAAAACTCTAGGCAAGTATCTTCCATTGCACCTCACAGAAATGTATAAAGCCTTGTTATGCCCCTTCCCTTCAGGAGTCAATTCATCTTCAGAAAAGGCGATCTGATTAGACGCCAAAACATTCCCTACTATCCCGGCTAGCTTCTCAGTGGGAATGTCCGTGGGAACATGAGACTCATTCAAAACTTTTAAAAGAGCCTCTCGATGCAGCTCAGATGTCAACAAAAGATTTAGAATTGAAATTTGTGCTGGCATGCGGCTCAACTGTTCCACCACCTTGTACTCACTCTTTTTCAAAATCTTCAAGAATTCTTCCGCTTCCTTCTCATCAACTGGCTGTTTAGGGGGTAGTGTGCTCTCTTTTCCTTTTGCTGGTACAACAATCTCTGGTTCTACCATCACTCTCCCCGATCTCAGAATTGCGGAGACATCATTATTCAATTCAGAATCTTCGTAATTCCATGGAACCCTCTGCAAATCCTCAACGAGCATTTGTTCAGGCACATCAACGATTTCTGGTTCTGGAATCTCTAACTCAAACGGCACAACATCTAGGACAAATGGCTGGGCTGATGAGTTGGCGGCAGACAAGGTTTCTTTTAACATAACCGGCTCTTTTGGTTGGATTACAGGTGATGCCAACTTTCCAGTGACAATGTCATCCATGTGCTGACTCATGAATTCCTTTCTCGACATCATCATTCTAGCTCGCCTGTCATCTCCATCAGTAACACCCACTGTCTCTTCAATCGCAACTATCATTTCAGAAGGGTCACCAAGTATTTCATCTGAAGTAATCATTCCAACAGTAGACCCGTGCTGAGGCAAAGGATTGTTATCCACATTTGGGGCCTGCCCTCCCCTCTTCTCAATACTATCTCTCCATCGTCAATCATATCCTGGATTTTGTGCTTCAAAGCCCAACAGTTAGCTGTGGGGTGCCCACGACTTCCCGAATGGTAAGCACAGATGGCTTGATGATCATAGTCATGGGTAACCCGTTAGGAAAAGTTTTCTGAGGTATGGTGCCAATTTTGCCCGCTGCTCTCAGTTGGTCATATATCTGGTCTAAAGGGCGACCAAGGGGAGTGAAAGCCCTAGGCCGTCTTTGTGGAGGATTGGCTGGACCGGCTGTATTTGGAAGCTGATTGGGCGGGGTATAGTTGTTAGGGTAAATAGGTCTCGGGCGGTTTTGCATGGGTGGGCGAAAATTATTTTGTGTGGGTCGAGGGTTTTGAAACATGGGTTGAGTGTTTGGATAAAATGGTTGGGCATTTACTGGTTGGGCTTGGGTATTGAAAACAGGTTGAGGGTACTGGGGGTAAGCGGGTGAGGGATGTGCCAAATGAGGGAATCGTGGGTATTGAGAATGGTAATTTGGCTTGTTTTGGAACCTGGGGTTGAAATTTGGGCCTTGATTTATCACGAAAGATATTTCTTCTTCTCTTTTTTCAGATTTTTTCCCAACTGCTTTCTTCAGATTATTGCCATTTTGCAACGATTCAACTTGCAACTTCACAGCAGCCATGTCTACTACCTTTCCCTTCTTCACCCCTCTCTCAATAGCTTCTGCTTGCTCAATAACCTGGGCGAAAGTCTTTCCAATTGAGCCTACGATGGCCTTGATAGTAAGGCGGGTCTTGGGCATCGATGAATAATTTTACCATTTCGTTCTCATCAATTGGCGGATTTACTTTAGCTGCCACACTCCGCCAACGCTGCCCATAAGCTACATAACTTTCTGAGGGCTTTTTCTTCAATTCTACCAGTGAGAATCTATCCGGCACCAAATCACAGTTAAACTCATACTGTTTGATAAATGCTCGGGAGAGGTCGGTCCAGTTTCGGATCTTTGAAAAATCCAACTTCAAATACCATTCTAATGCATCCTTTTCCAAACTCTCTCCAAATAGCCTCATCGGCAATTTCTCATCCCCGGTCGGCTTGCCCAACTTGTTGCAGAACATCTTAAGGTGCACTACGGGGTCGCCAGCACCGTTGTATTTAGAAAATTCTGGCACCTTGAACTTTGGAGGCAGTTGAGTATCAGGGAACATACAGAAATCATCGTAATTCAAACCGCCGTATCGATCCAATCCTTGGCTCTCTTTGATGAAATCATCGAACCTCTCCAATCTTCGCAACAAGGCTTTTTCTGTCATGCCTGGATTTTCATCCCTATTATACGGCTCCACATCCACTCCTACTTGATACCCCGGGTCTAGCACAAACTGATGTGTGTTGAGGTTCGGTGGTGGTTGAGTGTTCAGAGTGAAATGGTTGGCTTGTTGTGGGTATTGGGGTTGGTTCAGAGTGTTTTGGGTATGTCTAGGACTGGGTGGGATTGGAATGGTCGTTTGAGGGTTTTGAGTGTTTGGGGGTGGAGGAGGCATTTGTGTATTTTGGGTATTGAGGAGTGGGGTTTGTACTGGAACAGCTGAGGTATTGTTATTTGCATCTTGAGCATTTCCGCTCACATCAGATTGGGATTGCAGAAGTTCTCGAGTGACAGGCGCAGTAGAAGTAGAGCCGTTGTTGTTCATGTTACTGATGAAGTGGGCAATAATTTGGCTATGAGAAGATACTTCATGAGTCATATTATTCATCTTGGCCAGCATTTCAGTCCATCTGAGCCCTCAACGCTGTTAACTCTGAAGACTGATTCCCGGCAGGTCCCTCTAAATGATTCAGTGGGAGCACTCATGTTTATATGTAGCTGTCTGGTACGGGACCTGTGTACGAATGGGGTTTCGGTGAAAAGAAGCTATGTTTTACAAATACCTGAAATGTACACCAGAAAGAAGAAAGGTTTAGTCACCCCATTGTCATTGTCACTGTCAATTTTATCATCGCAAAGAAAAAGAAAAAGACTAAAATTAGTAAGTATATAAATGATTCAGATGCATGTCTTAGGGGAGTGCCCTTATTATGCCAAGGGTAGGCCTAACATGATGCAACACTCTCGAAGTAGGGCCTATTTACCAAACCTGTACTTTTGAATCAGAAAAGAAGACCATTTTCATTGATAGATCTAAAATTTAAAATGCATTGTTTACATCATCTCTCGAAGGCGACTGTGTACAAGATCATTAAACCTCTTTAGCCTATCTATCATAGCATTTTTTGACTCTCTAAAATAGGGATTTTTCATGCGTTCTGCTTCATCATACAATTCACTGCATTTCCTTTTCAACTCTTGATGCTTCTCTCTTGACTGCTCGTACAACTCTTTATTTCGTTCTGCCATTTGCTTGTTCAGCTCCATAGATTGTTTTAGTTGCAGGTTTTCTTTATCTTTTGCCTCGATGATGGCCATCAATCTTCTTACTTCCTCGGACGGTGCAACTTGCAATCTGTTCCCTTCGAGATTCTGAAACCAATCTTTGTACTGAGGGGTGACCAAACCCATTTGCTTAGATTGCGGATCATAGACAATGTTGTCATCATTGGATAATGTGCCCCAAGCAGAAGTGATTTGGGTCTTCATTGGAACAGGGTTCGGACAAATTCCTTTATCAAAACTGATGGTGAAATTGGCTAGTTCGGGCATGGGTGGCAGGCTCTGAACACGTCCAAGCTGTCTGAGGAACCTCTTCGGTGTGTAAGCAGCAACGCCCTGAGTCCCCAACAACGGTATAAAGTCCGATGACTTTGTACGTAAAGCTGGCTTGAGGCAATCGGTCCAATCTAATACCCATCTGACTCTTTGATCTGGCAATGTCTTCAAGAAATCCAAGTACTCTAATGAATTCATCGGTCTGTCGTTCTTATCGACCCTCTTATGGTGAGTGACAATCCAGTTATATCCGACCAATGGCAAACTATCACGGAAAGTGAGCGCCTCTTGAAATGTTCCATGACCCATATATGCAGAATCCGGTTTGACCCGTGAAAGAAATTTTCCCCTCTTTGACAATTCGTGCATGAAATGAATATGTCTGCCAATACCGTTGGTACTATAGAAACTCTTTGGCCTCCAATACCAAAGAATAGATCGGTCATGAACTTGGTGGTCTTGAAGCCTATCCTCTTGTCTCTCATGGGGAAAAGGTAGATGCCGGCCATTACGAACCCGTACACCATTGGTCTCTTATGCTCCCATATCGTCTTGGATGCGAATGTGAAGTCCTCCATGTGTCGGTCGAACCCATCTCTTGCTGCGAACCGATCGAACAAAAATTTTACATCCACACTCTGATCCGACCCTTGCATTACAAATTCTTTTAAACCAATAAAATGACAAAATTTGGCTTTTCCTGAAGCAGTTGGAAACACTATTGATGTATGTTTCGTTGTCAAATTTAGCAAACCAGACACCTCTTCAATAGTGACAGTCATCTCTCGATTCCCAACCCTAAATGCTGAGCAACTGGGATCCCATAGGTGAACCAGAGCTTCCACCAAACGTCCATCTGCCTCTATATCTTTAAAATTGCCAATTGGTCCTAAGAACGTTGCTACTTGATTGATTTCACTAGAGGACATGAGGGTTGGCCATTTCTAAACTTCGGGTGGGACTGTCAACATCTGGTAAATACGCCGCGGACTTTCCATCTGAAGCATGTCACTCATATCAGATACCTTACCTACAGACCCTACTTCTCGAGTTTTACAGAAAATTTAAACGTGAAATTCCCATAAAAGGGTTATATACCCGCGGGAAACAAGGTTGGTTTACTTCTAAAAAATGGGGTTCCCTAGGCGGCATCCCCTTCTAGGGTTAATGCATGATGCCAGTTTATTAAAGCAGAACAGAAAGAGACGAAACTCTCGAAACGATATTATTAAAAAATCCTATCTACAATTATGCATGATGATTTTATTTTTTTTATTTTTTTATTTTTTTTATTTTTTATTTTTTTTTTGTCACAAACTATACAAAAGATTACTGATTTCAAATTTATGCATTTGCTACAAAATAGGTATGTATAGAAAAATAATATCCTTAAAAAGAAGTTCGGGTTTGCAAACTCAAACATGGTGTATACAAGTCAAAAAGTCAAGTTCTTATTTTTGAAAGTTAAAAAATTATCATTATTGAATTATTGGGTATTTTGGGTTTACAAAAATAAACTTTTGTGAGAAGCTAGGAGATACTATACATTTATTTTCGAAAGAAACGAACTTGTAAGATAAGAAATATGAACATGCCAGAAACGGGTTAATTTCTTATAAGAGCACCATGCCAGGGCTCTTTATTCTACGGTTTATAAATGCAATTAAAACGAGAGAGAATGCGTTAGTTTTCAGCAATATCACATAACACATTGATAAAGCAAATAGCAATAAACAGTATAACAGAAAAAGATAAATAAAGAGGGGTGGATTCCCTCCTCTCGTGCTTAGTGTACTTGATAGGGTAAGGTTGACTCTATTCTAGGTTATTCTACATGGATGCATGAGGTTGGGCTCGCTAATGAATCTAGACTCAATTAAGCTGTCGGTTCCCAAGCCTTCAGACTTAAGGACAAAGGTCATCAATTCCAAATCCTTTTGTCGGTGGCTCGAGTGATCCCCCAGACACTGTTACGTGCACATCGTGCCCCGGCCACGTGTCCGAGTGGATCTATTTTAAAGCCCAAATCTCTAGACTTGTGGACTCAAGCCGAGAGTTCGGGTGATCTCCCAAACATGATTACGTGCACATCGTGCCCCGCGCACATGCCTAAGTAGATCAATCCTATTCCTAACTGGGATGGGTGGGTGACAACCACCAAAAGATAAAAAGGGTTAAAATAATCGTATGCACGTATGATGGTGCTCCTTATGAGAGGAAGGAATGTAATAATAACACGCGTGGGCTCTAAGGGTGATTGATCCCCTCCCAAATGCAAGCACGGTCGAATAATACAATAACAAGTAAATAAATCATACATACATCACACAAGTAGCCGAGAGACGGGAAGTGTGTGAGATGCAAAAAGAAAAAACCTAAAAACCTAGAAAATAAAAATGCAATCCTAAGCATCCAAATGCAATAAAATGAAAGGGTTAGAAAAGGAAGAAAATGACTAAACCTAGTGCTCGGACTCACTAGTGATCCCCAGTGGAGTCGCCAGCTGTCGCGCCCCATTTTTCGAAAGAAAAAATAAAATGATAAATAATGTTGATAGATGTGTCGGAAAAAGGAAAAGGGAGAATTAAATGTGATTTTATGGTTATTGAAAAAAAGAGGTTATGTTTATTTTGGAAAAAAGAAAAGCGTGTAAATTTTTGTAAAAAATGATTTTTTTTAGAAAATGCTTTGTAAAGAATGATTTGATAAAAACGCGACAAATAAACGCTTTATTTTTTTTTTTCAGACGTTTTTTCCCCCCAGATTTCCTTTTTCTTTTTTACTTTTCTTTCTTCTTTTCTCTTTTCCTTTCTTTCTTTTCTCTCTTTCTCTCTTTCTTCCTTCTCTTCTTCTTCTTCTCTTCTTCTCTTCTCTTCTCCCGATCTGCTCTCCAGATTTACCCTTTTTTTTTTTTTCTTCTTCCTTTCTTCTTCCTTTCTTTTCTTCTTTTCTTCCTCCTTCTTTCTCTCCTCTCCCCTTTTCTTCTTTCCCCTACCCGATTTGTTCTTTCCCTTTTTTTTTTTTTCGGTTCTCTCTTTCTTCCCTCTCTCACCGTCCAACTCGTTTTCCGGCCCTCTCTCACACAGGTCTCTCTCTCTCTCTCTCTCGGCCGGACGTTTTTCGGTTTTCCTCTTTTTTTATTTTTATTTTATTTTATAATCTAAACTTCTATTTCAAGGATTAATGATAAAAAATTGAAAGCAATAGGAAGAAATTTACCTGGAATAGAAGCTTTGGTGTATTGCTGTTGCTGTTGTTGTTGTTTGTTGTTTGTTGATTGATTTTTTTTTTTTTCGAAACTTGCAGGTGTGTGTTGTGCGTGTGTCTTTGTGAATGCAGGTGAGTGTGTGTTGTGCGTGTGTTGTGTGTGTGTGTATTTGTGCGTTTGTGCTGGTGTGTTGTGTGTGTTTTGTGTCTGATTGTGTATGCAGGTTTGTGTAATGCGTGTCTGTGTGTGCGGGTGTGTGCGTGTTCTATGTGTGTAACTGGCTGTGTGTGTGTGTGTTTTGAGCAAAGAGAGGTGAGGTGCAGGTATGTGTAATGTGTGATTGAGTGTGGGGTGGAAAGTGTAGGAAAGCAGAGGGGATTGAGAATGGTGAGTGTGTGTGGTGCGTGTATGATGTCTGTGTGTGATTGCAGGTGTTTGTGAATGTTGTGTGTTCTGTGCCTGTGCGTTGTGTGTGTTGTGCGTGTGTTTGTGTTTTGCAGAGAGAGAGGGGAAAGAAAATGCAGGTGTGTGTGATGTGTGTGTTCTGTGTTTTGCAGAGAGGGAGGGGAAAGAAAATGCAGGTGTGTGTATGTGAGTGATGAAGAAGCAGAAAATGGAGTTGTGCCTGTGTGTGTGTTTGTGAGGTGAGTGTTTGATTGTGTGTGATGAAGAGTGTAGGGGAAGGGGCCGAGAGGGAGAAAATGCAGGTGTGTGTATGTGAGTGATGAAGAAGCAGAAAATGGAGTTGTGCCTGTGTGTGTGTTTGTGAGGGAGGGAAATTGGTGAAAACAAATTGAGTGCTAAATCCCTGAAAACCTGGTGAAGAAAATGAGTGCAAGTGAGGGTGTGATGGGATTAAACAAAGAGTGGTTGAGTGATTGGTATGGCTGGAAGTATGGCCATGAGGCTGTTCTGGTAGCAGCCATATTGCTACAGTAGCAGCAGGATGCTATACGCAGCCTGCTGTTTTTTTTTTTTTTTTTTTGAGGAGGAAAATAAAGGAAAACAAAAAATGAAATAGAATAAAAATAAAAACATTGGGATCTCAAAAATTACTAAGAAAAATACTGAAATTTATAGTTATAAAACGAATAAATAAAATTTACTGCAAAAATTTAAAAATTAACATATCATTAAAATGTGTGATTAATAGAAAAATAATAATAACAAATGATAATAATAAAGTATTAAAATAAATATTAAAAATTTCTAAAAGTCATGAAATTTATGCGGGAAATTCATGAATATATGAGCTATGCATAAATAATATTCACTTGAAAAAATTCTCATAAGAAGAATGCATTGGGAAACGTGCCATTAATAAACAAAAAGATAAAAATTAAATAAATACTAAACGACCTCTAAAAATTATGAGATTTTTACAGAAAATTTATGAGTATTCAAAATGCGTATATAAAATTTTTCACTTGAAGATTCTCATAAAAATAGCGCATTGGAAAACGTGCCGTTGAATTAAAAAATACTAAAATTTTAAATAAATGATGAATGACTCCTAAAAATCATTAAGATCATAAATAATGAGAAAAATAGTAAAATCAATGTATTTAGGGAATAAAATAAAATAAACTAATATTTACATGGTGAAATTACCATTTTGCCCCTTGATGTGACGAATTAGACATAATACGTGAAAATTGTACTCAACCCCCAAAAAATAAAAAATGTCCCCTAAAATAAAGTAATACACATATTTTAAAAGGTGTGTCAAAATTTGGTGTCTACACCAAAGTATTTTTCAAAAATTGGTGGCGGAAGGGCAAAAAAAAAAAAAAGTAAATTCGTGTCAAATTTAATCATAAAGGAGTGAATAGTTGATATGAATAAAATAACATAATACTATAAAATCTTTGAACGTAATATATTAGTATATGTTATTATATTAACGTTTAGTGCTTCAATTAATATTATTATATCTAGTGACAAATTTGTAAACATGAGACTCAAAATACGCGAAATGAGTGGGGGAGTGGCAAAAAAGTAAATTCGTGTAGAATTTAATAATATAGAAGTGAATAGCTAATATGAATAAAATAAAATACAAGATACTAAAATATTTAAATACAATATATTTGTAGACACTAAATTTTGACACACCTATTTATTTTCAAACACTGGGGGGTATGTTTGCACTTTTGTTACAAATTTTAATTTTTTCATTTTTCAAATAATTTGGGGGGCAAAATAGTAATTTTATCTGTAAATATTTTTCTATCAACTTTTGGGGGTTTTAAATTCATATTTTTATTTTTATGTGAATTTTTTAATTTCTTATGATTTTTCTGGATTTCATTGGTATTTTTTTATTTTTTGTACCAGCTAAGGGCAAAATCGTCATTTTTACAATTAAATTCATTTTTCACCAATTTTGAGTCAAAAAAGTATTTTTCAGTGTTTTAAACTTATTTTTAGTTTTTGGTAATTTTTTGAGGTCAATAATTATTTTTCCGTGAATTTTCACTGCTCGAGGCAAAATCGTCATTTTACAAATTAAATTCATTTTCCACCAATTTTGAGTCAAAAATGCATTTTTTCAGTGTTTCAAACTTATTTTGTAATTTTTGGTAATTTTTTGAGGTCAATAATTGTTTTTCTGTGAATTTTCACTGCCCAAGGGCAAAATCGTCATTTTACAAATTAAATTCATTTTCCACCAATTTTGAGTCAAAAATGTATTTTTCAGTGTTTCAAACTTATTTTTAATTTTTGGTAATTTTTTGAGTTCAATAATTATTTTTCTGTGAATTTTCATTGCCCAAGGGCAAAATCGTCATTTTACAAATTAAATTCATTTTTCACCAATTTTGAGTCAAAAATGCATTTTTCAGTGTTTAAACTTATTTTTAGTTTTCGGTAATTTTTTGAGGTCAATAATTATTTTTCTGTGAATTTTCATTGCCCAAGGGTAAAATTGTCATTTCACATCCCAAACTCATTTTTCACCACTTTTTAGGTCCCAAATTCGTTTTTAGATTTTAAGCACTAAGTTTCTAACTTTTTTAGGGTGAATTTTTATTAACAAATTTGTTATTTACATTTTTATTATTTTTTATTATTATTATTTTTGTAAGAGAAAATAGATTTTAAGGATAAAATTGTAATTTTTGTAGTCAATGGCATTTTGGTCTTTTAACCCTTTCTTGGAGGTTAAGATTTGTGCAGTATAAATACCCCACTTAGGAAGGAAAAAAAAAAAAAAAAACCTAAAACACTTTTACTTTTTGTAATTTTAAGATTAAAACACACACACTATTCACCCAAAAAAACACACACACACAATCGTTCCTTTTTAAGAACGGGTTGCCTTTCATTATCAACTCCAGAGTTGCTTTTCATTATCAACTCCAAGATTAAAAGGTAAGTTCTTAAGTTCTGATTCACTTTTATTTCCTTTTTTTTATTTAATTCTGATTATATTTATTTGTTTACAATCTTAATTAAGTCTTTGGATTACTTGCTGGTCTTGTTCATTTTTTTGTTCTGAGTTTCTTTTTCTCGTTCCTGGATTTTCTTGCTATTCTGTTATTGGGTTTGTGTTATTGTTTCTATTTTGGGTCTCTGATTCTCCTTTTCATCTCCACCGTCTCCCTTTCAAGCCATCCGACCACCACCTGTTAAACCCCTACCTAATTCCCCCCAGAAAAACAAACCACCGAGCCTCCACCGTCTCTGCCAGACAACCACCTCTACCCTATCACCTAGCTCCACCCTTCACCCGCAAACACCTACATCCACCAAACTGTTGATCAAATCAAACCTGTAGAAAACAACAACAGGATCACAACAGCCCATAGACTATCCCTCACCTACAACCTTCAATCAAGACTACCTGCACAGCAGCACAATTGCTCTCTCTCTCTCTCTCTCGGCAGACACACAAACACACCACACTTCACACATTTCGAAAGAAAACTCATAGACCACATACAGTCACAAACAGCACAAGCAGTCCGAGAATTGCTCACAACCTGCAAACAAGCAATTCAAGCAACCATACCAAGACCCAATTTGCTATCAAAATAGCTCATTCACCACCGACATTAAACCTGCAAAACAAACCATCAATATCCGACCAGCGCCACCAATTCAATACCTCCACCGGTTCATGACCATCACCAATTCACAGTCAAAAACACCAACACCTGCAGGAAAAACAATTCAATTGCCACCGTTCCATCCCCCTCCCAAAGCTCCACCAATTATCACCGAAAACACCTCCAAGCGAAACCCATAGCCAAATCACCACGGACATTCACTAATCCAGCGCCACTGAAAATCAAATATCATACAACACCAATCAGCAAATACAATCACATACAGATTCACAATTGCACACACGATAATCACACATCTGGAATTAGTCACTCTACTGATTTTTGCCTCCCCAAAACCTGCAGAAAAACATCACAACACAGCTACCCACATCACCTCCATCATACCCAGCAACAGCCGAATTCACATCACCAATTCCCCTTCATCCAAAGCCACCATCACAATCCCAATTTCATCGAACCTACCTCCATGCTCACCCCTGCGCACCATAGAAACGGAGGGAGACGCGAGGGATGCGAGGAGAAGAAAGTAAAAAAAAAGAGGGCAGATCGAACGGAAATAGAGAAATGAAGAGAGTGCACAGACTGAGAGAAGAAGGGGTTTTTGCTTCGGTTGAAGACAACGAGGGAGAGAAGACAAAAACGGGAGAGAAATCAGAGAAAATAAGGCCGGACGGAGGGAAAAAGACCAGAAAATCAGAGAAAGAGGAAAGAAAAGATAGGAAAGAAAAGATTGAGAGAGAAGGAAATAGAAGAAACAGCGAGAGAGAGAAGAAAAATGAGGGAGTCAGAGAAGAAACAAAGAAGAAGAAAGGAAGAGAAAGATGAGAGCAGAGAGAAAAGAAAGAGAAACCGGAAAAGAGAGATGGAAGGAAAAAAGAGAACGACGAAGCAGTAGAGAGAGAGAGAGAGAGAGAGAGAGAGAGAGAGAGAGAGAGAGAGGGGGGGGGATCAGAAAAAGAACAGAGAGGGGAGGAAGAAAATGGAAAAAGGAGGAAAACTAGAGAATAAGAAGAAAGAGAAAACAGAGGGAAGAAGAAAGAAGAAGTGAGGGAGGAAAAGAGTGAAGAAGATGACGATTTGGGAAAAAAAAAATTTTTTTTTTCTTCTATTTGGTCTTAGGAAGAACGATGAGCTGGGCTTGGGGGGATTTAATTTGGGAAGAACATATTTGGAGAAAGATGTTGAGTGTTTGGGAATTTTGTTGTTTTTTCTTCATTTTCTGGTTTGTTCATTTTTTTATTTATTTATGCAATTTAATCTAATTATGCTTTTCTTTTTTTTTTCTTTTGGAGGCTTGGGTTTTAGTCTAGTTAAGTAAAGTAGTTAATTAGATTAATTTAATTTGTTGATTCAAATTTGTTAAATTACTTGTGTTCGATTAATTCATGATTTGATTTTAATTAGGTAATCATTTTAGTTGATTTAGTTAATCTAGTTAGTTAGTTCAATGTTAATCCAACTTATCATTTTACCTTTTCAGATTTATTTAGGTAAAAATATAAAATTGTGTTTTTAAAGTTTTTGGTTTTTGGTTATTAGCATTGTGCTTTAGAAACCTTCTATTTTTCATGTCCTGCATTTTTAGTTCTTCATAATTATAGAGTCACCCTTCCAGATTTTGTTTCTTTCAATTTGGTCCTATAAATTGCAATTTGCTTTGCACTTGCTAGAATTTACTATTTACCCTATAATTTGCCTTAGTTTGCAATTTTACCCTTTCATTAGTTAGAATTTCCAATTTTTTACCCTCTAGCCCTTTTAGCTTTACAATGTTGCAATTTAGCTCCTCAATTTCTTAGAATTTACATTTTGCCCTCAATTTGATTAGTATTTTATGTTTTACGCTTTATTTCATTAAATAATGGTACCTTGACTCGTGTGTTCTCTTGTTAGCATTTAGCACCGGGTCTTCAAAGAGGCATCTCGATCTCTCATTATTTTTCCTTTATGTGCTCTAATGTGATATTTTACACATTTTTTATGCATTTCTTATTTTATGCACTTTTTGCGTATTTATTTATTTTGTGTTATTTAATTTTAAATTTTATTATTTTTTTGGCGAAGAATGTAATATTTTTGTATTTAGTTAGTCAATGTAATAGTTAGATTATTTTTCTCATATTTTAGCAAAGATTGTGTAATTAGATAGAAAATGTAATAGATAGGATATTTTTAAATTTTCCCCCTAAATTGTAAATCAAGCCCCCCGGTGTAATAGTTAGGGTTTATTTTCTTTTGCGTGTTTATGTGTTTATTTCTTTTACCGTTTTCCTTAGGATTTTGCATCTAGAATATTATGCTTATGTGTTATGTGTTCCTACGTGATATTAGATATTTTTATATATGCTTAATTTGTTTTTTAATTCATGCTTTAATGTTCAATTCATGATTTATAGTATTCCGTTACCACACTAGTCCAACGCTAGTTGTGGCTTCATTCTTTTCCCGCTAGTCCAACGCTAGTGGGATTTTTAGAACGGGCTAGCCCAACACTAGACCCTTAGGACATTTTAGTATTATGTGCATTCGTGTGCATTTTACATTTCACACACTTCTAGTTTTTCTTTCCATTTGGCATGATTTTATTATTATTATTATTATTATTATTATTATTATGACATATTTTTTTAAAAATGCATGACATTCAGGTTGCATTTCACTTAGAAATTAGGACATTTGTGTGTTTTGATTAAAAATAGTCGTCTACTCACGTGGGAAGCGGTGGCGTACATGCCGTTCCCCCCTCCGTGAGTAGAAACATTTAGTCATGAGATACTAGTCCCCCGTACCCGTCATGTTGCATACCTACGTTCTTTCTTCACTTACTCTATATTATTATTTTTTTTCTTTTTGCATCACATTTTGCATAAACTCGTGACTCCCTCGAGGTCTCGACTCGGGTTTCGTAATTAATGCGATAATTCCGACCAAGCCTCGACGGAATATGCCGACCCTTCCGATATCCGCATTTAGACTTAGGATTTGCATTCATATAGATACATCCGAACACGATAGAACTTAGGGTTGATTTAGGAAATTTTGATTAAACCTCGCAACTAGCTTCGGCTAGGTTGAAAGGGTGCCTTAGGCGCAAGCCTTTGCCTTCCCTTTCTTCAAATGTGACTCCCGGACCTTTTTCTCTCATTTTTCGTAGACCGGAGTCGGAAAAGGGTTTTAAATGATTTTTTTAAAATTTTTATTTTTAAACGATTTTTTCGGGTGACTTGGTACACCCTAACTCAGTACCAAGTGGCGACTTCCATTTTCTAAAATAAAACCCTTTTTCAAAAATTATTTGGCCAAATCTGTCGCACTTTTAGTCCCGGCCTTGTTTCCTTTTAAAATACCGTTTTTCTAAAATACACTTTTTTACTAAAATTTGATTTTTCTCATACATGCACGGTTTTTCCAAAAACTTAGTTTTTCAAAAGGGTCATCAGACTATATCGTCTTTTGGGACGCGACAGTCAACGACCCCACTAGCACCCTTTACCAATAATTTTTTAGGACGCGACAATATTATTATATGATGTTATATTAACGTTTAGCACATCACTTAATATTACAATAATGATTGGCAAATTTGTAAATATGAGATACAAAATATGTAAAACGGGAGAAGGAGGGCCAAAAAAGTAAATTCACATTGAATTTAAAAATGTAGAAGTGAATAGTCAATATGAATAAAATATAATATAATAGATTAAAATATCTGAAGGGAATATATTCTTATACATTAATATTTTAACGATTAGCATATCAATTAATATTATTATATCATGAGGCAAATTTATAAATACGAGATGTAAAATATGCAAAATGGGAGGAGGAGGGGCAAAAAAGTAAATTTGCGTTAAATTTTAGTGAATGGTTGATTTGAATAAAATATAATATAATGTATTAAAATATGCGAATAAAAGATATTATTATATTAATGTTTATTACATCACTTAGTATTATTATATCGAGCGGCAAATTGGCAAATATGAGACATAAACGAAACAAAATGGGAGGAGGATGGGCCAAAAAGTAAATTGGCATTGAATTTCATAATATTGAAGTGAATAAAATGTAATATAACATATTAAAATATTTGAATATAGTATATTGTTGTATTGTTATATTAACGTTTAAGTACATCACTTAATATTATTATATCGAGTGGTAAATTCGTAAATATAAGTTGTAAAATAGGCAAAATGGGAGGCGGAGTGGCAAATTTGTAAGTATGGGATGTAAAATATGCAAAATGGGAGTAGGATGGGCAAAAAGTAAATTCACGTTGAATTTACCAATATAGAAGTGAATAGTTGATATGAATAGAATATAACACAGTAGATTAGAATATCTGAATAGAATATATTATTTTGTATTATTATGTTAAACTTTTAGTACATCACTTAATATTGTTATATGGAGTGGCAAATTTGTGTGTATAGCATGTAAAATATGCAAAATGGGAGGGAAAGGGCGGGGGAAAAAATTAGATTTCCGTTAATTTAATGATATAGAAGTGAATAGTTGATATGAATAAAATACAATATAATACGTTAAAATGAATGTTATTATATTATATTATATTATTATATTGACATTTAGTACATCACTTAATATTGTTATATCAAGTGACAAATTCGTAAATACGAAATGTAAAATATGAAAAATGGGATGGGTGGGATAAAAAAGTAATTTCGCGTAGATATAGAAGTGAATAATTGATAAGACTGAAATGTAGTATAATACATTAAAATATTTGAATTAAGTATATCATGATATATTATTACATTAATGTTTAGCACACCACTTAATATTATTATATTGAGCAAAAAATTTGTAAATATGAGATTTAAACATGCAAAATGCGAGGGGAGGGGCAAAAAAGTAAATATGAGATATAAAATGTGCAAAATGGGAGGGGAGGGGCAAAAAAGTAAATTTGTGTTGAATTTAGTAATATAGAGGTGAATAGTTGATATGAATGGAATATAGTATAATACATTGAAATATTTGAATAAAATGTATTATATATTATTAAATCAATGTTTAATGCATCACTTATTATTGTTATATCGAGTGGCAAATTCGTAAATATAAGATTCAAAATATGCAAAATAGGATAGGGAGGGGGCAAAAAAGTAAATTCAAAGTTAAATTTAATAATATTGAAGTGAATAGTTTATATCCATAAAATATAATATAAAATATTAAAACATCTTAATGGAATATATTATTGTATATTAACATATTAACGCTTACAACATCACTTGATATTATTATATCAAGTGACAAATTTCTAAACATGAGATGTAAAATATGCAAAATGTGAAGGAGAGGGGCAAATTCGCAAATATAAGATGTAAAATATGAAAATGGGAGGGGAAGGGGCAAAAAAGAAAATTCACGTTGAATTTAATGCTATAGAAGTGAATCGTCAATATGAATAAAATATAATATGATACGTTAAAATATTTGAATAGAATACATTAATATACATTGATATAATAAAGTTTAGTTCATCACTTAATATTATTATATTGTGTGGTAAATTCTTAAATATTAGGTATAAATTATGCAAAATGGGAAAGGGATGGGCAAATTCATAAATATAAGATGTAAAATATGTAAAATGGAAGGGGAGAAGAAAAAAGTAAAATCCCGTTAAATGTAATAATATAGTGGTGAATAGTTGCTAAGAATGAAATATAACATAATCCATTAAAACATCTTAATGGAATACATTATTACATTAGTGTTTAATAATGTAGATTGTTATGTTTTAGTAATATAGAAGTGAATAGTTGACATGAATGAAATATAACATAATACTTTACAATATATGCATTGAATATATTGTTACATATTATTATGTTAACTTCATATTATTATATCAAGTGGCAAATTCGTAAATATGATGCGTAAAATATGCAAAATGGGAGGGGCGGGGCAAATTTGTAAATATGAGATGTAAAATAAGCAAAACCTAAGAAGGGGGCAATAAAAGTAAATTTGCGTTGAATTTAATAATATCGAAGTAAATAGTTGATATGAATGAAATATAATATAATACATTAAAATATCTGAATAGAATATGTTATTATTATTATTATTATTATTATTTGTAAACGTTTAGTACATCACTTAATATTAATATATCAAGTTGCAAATTTGTAAATATGAGATATAAGATATGCAAAATGGGAAGGGGGGCAAAAGAAAAAATTCGCGTTGAATTTAATAATAGACATGCAAATAGTTGATATTAATGAAATACAATATACTATATTAAAATATGTGAACAGAATATATCATTATGTTAACATTTAGTACATCACTTAATAATATTATATCGAGGGACAAGTTGGTAAATATGAGATGTAAAATTAGCAAAATGGGAGGGGAGGGGCAAAAAAATAAATTCGTGTTGAATTTGATAATATAGAAATGAATAGTTGATATGAATGAAATACAATATAAAATATTAAAAAATCTGAATAAATATATTATTATGTTAATGTTTAGTGCATCATCGAATATTATTATATCAAGTGGCAAATTAAAAAATGTGAGATGTAAAATATGCGAAATGTGAGAGAAAGGGGTAAAAAAGTAATTCGCATTGGTGATCAGTCTAAATGATTAAAATGTAATATAATATATTAAAATATCTTAATAGAATATATTACATATATTATTACATTAATGTTTAGTACTTTATTCTATATTATTATATCGAGTGACGAATTCGTAAACATGAGATGTCAAGATATGCAAAATGGAAAGTGAAGGGGCAAATTCCTAAATATCAAATGTAAAACATGGAAAATGAACAGTAATAATATATTATTGTATATATTATTACTAAATTCGTGTTGATATTATAATACATATGACATTCTAGACGTTACAATATAATATGGAAAAAGTAAATTCGTGTTGAATTTGAAAATATAGAAGTCACTAGTCGATATGAATGAAAAACAATAGAATACATTAAATTATGTGCATAGAATATATTATTACATATTATTATGTTAGCATTTACTATATCACTTAATATTATTATATTGGATGCCAAATTCGTAAATATGAGATGTAAAATATGCAAAATGGGAAAGGGAGGTGCGAAAAAGTAAATTCGAGTTGAATTTAATAATATAGAAGTGAATAGTTGATAAGAATGAAATCCAATTTAATACATTAAAATATCTAAGCAGAATATATTATTACATATCATCATGTTAATGTTTAGTATATCACTTAATATTATTATATCGAATGGCAAATTCGTGAATATGAGATGTAAAATATGCTAAATGGGAGAGGAAGGGGCGAAAAAGCAAATTTTCATTGCATTTAATAATATAAAAGTAGATAGTTGATATGAATGAAATATAATATAACACATTAAAATATCTGAGTAGAATATATCATTATATGTTATTATGTTAGTGCTAAGTACATCACTTAATATTATTATATCCAGTGACAAATTCGAAAATATGAGATGTAAATTATGCAAAATGGGAGGGAGACGGGCAAAAAAGTAAATTTAAGATGAAAGATATGCAAAATAGGAGGGGGGAGGGGGCAAAAACGTAAATTCGCGTTAAATTTAATAATATAGAAGTGGATAGTTGATATGATTGAAATATAATATAATACATTAAAATATCTAAATCGAATATATTATTATATGCTATTATGTTAACGTTTAGTACATCACTTAGCACTAGTATATCGAGTGACAAATTCGTAAATATGATATGTTAAATACGCAAAATGGGAGTGGGCGAGGCCAAAAACATTAATTTGCTTGAATTTAATAATATGGAAGTTAATAGTTAATATGAATGAAATATAATATAATACACAAAAATGTCAAAAAAGAATATATTTTTATATGTTAATATGTTAACGTTTAGTACATCACTTAATATTAATATTATATCTTGTGGCAGATTAGGCGTGTTTGACTTTGACACACAAGAATAGTTATAACATAAGCGGTACTCATTGGAGTTATCCTTGTTATAAAAAGTGAAAAAGAAAAATCTAAAACCTTTTTTTTTTGTTAAACAGAAAAAGCACATGTAGAAAGTACCAATCAAGGACATTACTTTTTTCTGTCTTATTAAATTATTTTCCAGTGTACATAGAATACATTATATTATATTTTGAGTTTGAAATTTTGAATTTGAATTATGAAAACATAAAAACTTAAGTAAACTTAAAAAAGTTCATAAATAAAAGTTTAAATTTAAATTTGAACAAGCATATAAGCTAGCTTTAGTGAGCTATAAAAAAATATAAAATTAACGGTTTCATTGTTTTCCACAAATTTAGACAAATTAAAAAGCTCATATATTAAAACGTAAAATATTGATCTTGGTGTATATTTATGTATATGTACTATAGTGAAATTATGCTAAATTACTAAGCGCATATATTAAAACGTATGATATTGATCTTGGTGTATATTTATGTATATGCACTATAGTGAAATTATGGTAAATTACTAAGGGAGTTTAACACAACTAAGTTTTTAAGGTAAAATTGTCTTTTTCGACAAAATTAATTACACAAGTAATCGTCACTGCTAGTCAAAAGGCCAAACTGGTACAAAATAAAATTAATAAGATGGTGTTTGGCTGAGGGGAAATAGTAAAGAGAATAGGTATCAATTGTAATGATAACTGTTGTTTATGTTTGAAAAATAATTTTTACTATTATTCAATCGAAATAAAAGTGATTAACTATGGCTTCTATGATTCCAAAATATTATTATATCAAACTCATTAACTTTTTTCTAGAAGGAATGATACCAATTTTATTACTGAAATGATACCAATTTCATTACTAAACAAAACATATTTGGGTAAATCGTCAGAACCTGAACTCATAATAAAGTTAACATTAGTGATAGTGGTGAAAGAATTCTAACTAAATGGCTCCTAAATATATCGCAAAACATAGGGGATTTAGTTCATTTAACCTGCAACGATTTCCTTTTGATAAATTGAGATCGACGCACGACAAAAAAAAAAAAAAAGGGGGGGGGGGGGAGAGTTAATTACATCTACTTGCATTGAGATTTGACCTTTTTTTTTTTTTAAAGGACCAAATTTTTAGTTAGCCCTTTAAGTTTGGCCGAGTTACAAATTAACCCCTCAATCTTACGGATTTATAACACACCGCTACCGTTAATTCAATGAGGTTAACTGCTTTGGCTTTCATGAATTTGGTATTCTTTTTTTTTTTTTTTGGACAAAACCCCGTACACGGGGAGGGGGAGCCAACCCCAAATTTTATTAATAATAAAAATAAAAGGGAAGGAGGGGGACTAGGCCAAAACCTCCATTACATGAAGAAAATAAATGAAAAGCTATAAAAAACGAGTACTACTCCCTTACAAAGCAATAAGGTAGGGAAAAGACTAAATAAATATAATACATTTTCATCTAGGGCGTTTTCGAATGTAAGGAATTCCTACTTCTATCAAACTCAAGAATAGCTCGAAACTTTTGAGGGAAAGTACTGGCTGATGAAGTGATGAAATCGTCCACTCTGTGCATTGTAGCCAAGAAATCAGTTGCAGCATTTGCTTCCCTATAAATATGATTAATTGAAGCAAAATGGCTAAGCTTAAGTTGTATTATTTTCCTCAACTGATGACATAGAGACCACCTTCTTAAGGAGTTTCCTTCAATGATGTGAACAAGACTGCTAGAATCACTTTCCACCATTATATTCCTGATGTTCTTGTCTGCACAAATCTGAATACCGAATTCCTCATGAATTCGGTATTCAAGCCAAGCTTCTTCCCTCCCGAATAAGATTTATACTACCCATTTTGATTTAGTTATAAACAACTAAATATTGACAAATTTCACCAAAAAATAACCGTTTTGTTTAGAAAGAGAAATGGGCTGTTTTCAAATTTGAGAAACACACAAGAATTTTCTTGGGAAATTCCAAGAATAAAAAAACTAAAAACCAGAAAAATAACAAAGTGAAAAAAAGGATTAAAAAAATATAAAATTTCAGCCCAAAAACAAATACATGCAGAACAAGGAATAAGGGATTTCCAAGAAGAGAAAAAAATAGAAAAATGAAAGCTTGGATGACGAATTTGGGATTTCATCACAGCGCCCAAATTCAAGCATCCCATATGTAGAC
Organism: Mitragyna speciosa; assembly: GCA_024721245.1. NCBI lineage: Eukaryota > Viridiplantae > Streptophyta > Magnoliopsida > Gentianales > Rubiaceae > Mitragyna > Mitragyna speciosa. Next base: position 29,828,878 of record CM045558.1, read on the forward strand.
CCCTCAATAACATCCAGCAAGGCCATTTCAAAAGCCATAAAATAATGGAAAAGACTTATTGAGATACCAACAACATGAGATTATGGGCTATCATATCCGACAAAAATGTAATTCAAATTTGGATGGCCTTGCCTGCATAGATACTTGCAGCAGATCTGTAGCATTGATGAATTGTGGAAGGATTGACGGAATGAGATCCAACAGCAAGACATCGGACATGAGAAGAAATGAAGAGAAAACTGAAGGAAGTGTTTGGAGAATTGCGGGGATCGAATGGTTTTTTATTTCCTTTATTTACCTCTTGATTTTCCTTCACTTTGTTGTTACCAGCCACTCTGTTTTTCTTTTTCCTTCTTTTATTAAAGTTTCCCTCCTTTATTGATTTTATTAGTTTATCGGGTTACTTTTTGTTTTTCTATTCTTTTTTAAATCTTTCTTCTTATGTCATTATGCTCTAGCTTTGTTATATTTTGAAAATTAATTGTCTAAGAACTCACAAGTTGAAACGGTTGATAATGGAGGGAAGTTTTCAATTCCTTTTCTTTTCTATTGCTTGTAGGGAAACGGCTCAAATACAGAATGGAGTGGTTTTCTGCAAATGAAGAAGGTCAATGGGAGCAAATGAAATAATGACAAGTGGATGGCAATTTTTCATGGTGGTTTTGGAGGGAATAAAGAAAATGGAATTACCTGCAAAAAATTGTAGAAGTAACCGGTTGGGAATTGTGAGGCAGCGGGACCCACCACAATGTCTTATTTCTATGATTATTTTAATTGAAGAGAGTAATTTTAGTAAATAACTAGTTAAATACAATGAAAAATAAATGTTTAGTTGATTGTGGAAATTTACATCATTTCAAATTATTAGAAGTTCAATAAGCAGTGTCTTAATTAATTTGTTTAGTAGTTATTAATCAAATACATGGCAATATGGAAAATATAAACATTTATTTTATATATCGCTATGTTGTTGTAATAATTTTTCACTTATACTCATGAGATTGAACATTTAGTTTTGTTTCATGTATTCAAATGAAAGTTAACATTATGTTAGTAGTTAAGAATATGATATGGCTTAATTATAAAATATTTTTTCATTGGAGTAGAGGGATTGATAACTAATTGATACAACTTAATTACACAATCATTAGCAAGATTTACTAATTTAATTAAAATTAAAATTACCATTATATTAAGAATATAATGTGTCCTAATTAGATAAAATGTGTTATTTACCAAGTGATACAACTTGATTGCACAATCATTAACACCAATCTTAAGATGTTACGAAGGGCAAGGAATATATTAGCAAGACTTACTAATTTAATTCAAATTAAAATTACTATTGTATTTGTAGTTAAGAATATAGTATGTCGTTTTTAAAACAAAAATTGATTATAATATACTATTTGCTTGCACAATCATTAACACTAATACTAAAATTGATTAAATTTAATAAAATAGTACAGTATTATCAGTGAATTCCATTAGATTTAGGAATAATTAGGATTGTAGAAGGGATTAATCTTAGCCATGTAACTTTTGATATAGTGAATTACACTGACAAATAACTACGATTGTGCTAATTTATTAAATTAATAATGAAGATTGTATAAGGGATTAATATTAGTCTTGTGACTTTTGTTATAGTGAATTACACTTAAATTAATATTGTGAAGTTTGGTATAGTGAATTAGATTTTGTCTTGTGACTTTTTGATATAATGAATTACACTTATAAATAACTAGGATTGTATTAGGAATCATGTGACTTTTGATATAATGAATTACACTTAGAAATAACTAAAATTATATCAGGAAGAATTAAATGTATTGAAATTTTGTATAGTGAATTAGATTTTGTCTTATTAGCCAATTGGTATAGTGATTTGTCTTGACAATGTTATTGGATAACATTGAATCATCAAAATTGTGTAAAGTAAGAAGCTCAATAGTTAGAACGAATAAGCAAGGTTTTATCAAAATATAATGAAGTTTGATATGGTGAATTGGATTTTGTCTTAATAACATTGAAGGACATTTTGTAAAAAAAGTGGCTGGCAAATTAAAAATAGCTTACTAGCCTCTTATATTTATTCATTGTTCAAAAGTTTATTATGAAATACTATTTGATTTAGAATCATTAACAAACAATTCCAAATGCCAAAAGGTTATCAAGAATAATGAATGTAATATTAACGAATGCTTGTTAATAAATAACAAGAACGTCACAGTAGAATTTACTAAATTTGTTTATTAACTAGTGTATGTTTATCAAATTTACAAAAAAAAAGTATGGAATTTATTAGTGTATATTAGAACAAAAATAATTTCTTCTTAATAACTTGAAGGGCAAGTTATCAAAAACGTTGTTAGTAAATAAAGAATACAAAATTTAGTAATGTATATTAGTCTGAAAATTGTAGTTGAGCTTATTGTCTAGAATTGTAGTTGAGCTTATTGGCTTTGTATAAAATGCTAATACTTTAACCAAATTTACTAAACTTAACGAAATAGTACAATTTTATCATTGAATCCCATTACACTTAAAAATAATTAGGATTTGCATTAAGGAGACCTAATAAAGTGAAGTTTAATATATAGTGAATTGGATTTCGTCTTAATAATATAGTGAAGTTTATTATTGTGATATTTTTGTACATAAAAAATTATTATGACATTTTGCATTTCCCGTGTTTGAATTGTTGTGTATTTGCTTCAATAAATTCTCTCAAATTCTTCCTCCTTTATATGTGTGGGTGTGAAAAATATAGAAAGATGGACAATGGGAAGAGACATTATTAGAGAAATTAAATCATAACAAGAGAGAACATGTAATTTACAATCCAAAAAAATGAATTTTCTCGTATACCAACTTGCAAAAAAATAAATAATAAAAAAGAATATAATATTAATTAACATTTTGTATGCCCTCTTGGAATTCGTGGGTGGGAAAAAAAAGGCTTCAATATCATCTAAAATTTTTCCCCAAAAATTTCAGACAAAAATTTAAACATGCCTCTCACCTACTCGATTTCTCTTCCCATATCCCTCAAACATTCTTCATTTGTATCTAAAATTTCCCCCCAAAAATTTCAGACAAAATTTTAAACATGCCTTTCACCTACTTGATTTCTCTTCCCATATCCCTCAAACATCCTTCATTTGTCTTCCAGTCTCAAATTGCCACTTCTGCATCACCTTAACTCCAACGCCTAGCCAGTGTACCACTAATTAAACTGGCTTTATTCTTTTTGCATGCTGTCAAACTGGCTTTAGTTGATTAATCAGTAAACAAGAATATTAAGGTTGATAGTTAGTGACAGTGACACTGGGACCCTATTTTTTTCTTGAGTACTTAGCCATAGTAACAGGAGATAAAATTATTTAGGAATAATAAGATCCAACTTTAATGACTAACCACAAATTTCTTTTATTTTCTTTTAGTCAATAATGGTCCCTCTTTCATTTTTTTTTATTTTTTCTCCATTTTTGGGTTCATAAAAATAAATTCGAGATAGATCTTGCAAACGTATGTGGAACAGGTGCTATTAATTTTAAAGCCAATTAATGTGAAGAAGCATAGGGTCTCCCACTTCGTTATCTTGGACTTGGAATAATTTGATCCACAATTGTTTTGTTTCGTTGGAATTATGTGCTCCCTCCATTTTTTTTAAGAGAAGAAATTTGTGGTGCAAGAATTATTTGTCCAAAACCATTTTTGTTATATTTCCTAAAATTTATTATAACCATAACTTTGTTTAATTTGATTTATTGATACCAACCAATTTAATTAATTGGTTCTCAATGGAGCAGAAACTAAAAATGTAATTTCGGGCATTTTATTTCTTTTTTGCAATTATAAGTTTTTGGGCATGTAATGCCCATCTCCAGATGAAAAGTTATGCTAACCCCACGAAGCACAAAAGAAAGTTAGCAAACTTATGGATATAGTGTCTTGAACATAAGAACAAACATTAGGTTCGTGAGGTCTTCCAATCTCAATTGATTACCACCAAACTGGCGCCTAACCCCATTCCATCCACGTTTTATTCTTTTCCTTTTTTGGACCATTTGGCTTTATTTTCCCATTTCTCCCTTTTACAACCACAGCCAGTAGCCCTCCTCAACATGGGCAAGCCAATACCACTAATCCAATGGTTGTAAGTGAATTGCTCAAACATTAATGGCTGTCATTCAATTTCTGTATTTGTAGAAAAACAACTAATTCTGCGATATAGAATGATCCTTGCTTGTAGCCCACACATCCACTGTTCAGGAATATTGCAGATGCAAAAAGTACGTTGACAGCGAGTGGTCAAAAGTCTACCTTTGGTGATGGTTCGTCGTTCAGTACGTCACACGCACGTGGTCATAATTAAAAAGCAAGAAGCTGAGGTGCCGTTTGGTCATTTCTATCCATGGGTTCATGTCATTTCTATCCATAAGTTTAGTTTGAGTTAGTTAATTAAAAAAATCCAAGTCACAAGTATTAATTTCAATTCATTTAAAATTCAAGTTACAGGTGAAAAAAAATTTAAATCCCAAGTAATAGAGGGCAAATTCTAACTATTACATTTCTATAAAATTATTTCTATAATTGTCAATTTAACAGCAGATGTGCATATCATTTAATTTTGATACTCATTTGTCCCCTCACATCCACAAACTAAATTCAACCAAACATCCCCTAGAGAATTAATTGTAGTGTTTTAACATACATCAAGTAATTCTATTCAATTATGAATCTGAGGTTGCATTCTCGATGGGTATTAAATGCTACTTATTATGTCAATATGTCATGTGAGCAACATTTGGAATAATGTTATGCATACAGAATATGCGTTCAACCATGGGACGAGTAGCTTGTAAGCCAACTAAATTGTTTTGAATCGTACTTCAACACTCAACATCGTCCTCCTTTAATCTTTAATTCTTTATAATCCTTGCTTCTTTATGGTAGTATCGCTAAATTACTTCTCGAGTGTGTATATAGATGTGTGTGTATGTGTTTCTATACACACACACACACACAATGTGTTCATGTTATGTATATTTGTGCACTTAAGAGAAATTTTAACATTTTTAAATTAATAATAATTGATGTTCTTGTTATAAATAATTCAGTTATATTAATTATTTAACTCAAAAATATAAGTAAATGTTTTAAAATTTCTGTATTTTTTGGCAATATAATTAACAATGAAAAATATTGTAATAAAAAAGCAAACACGTTTTCCAAATATTGTGTGAACGGGCATAGGAAATTATATATCATTTAATTTTTTATTTCTAGAATAAAGTGGTAAAGGTCTTTTCTTAAGTTTTGCTAAGGAATGGTATTTTCAAGAAAAATATGGAATGGCATCTTGGAGGAAAGAATTTTCTAACTTAGAAGAACTAAACATAAAAATATCATAAGAAAGCTACAGATATTTCAGGCCATTCACACTGCACTAAATCTAAGTCAATAGTCACTAGCCTTACTTCGAAATTTTTGCGCATTGCAAACTTAATTATGTGAACGAATCACTAGCCTCACTTCAAAATTTTTGCGCATTGCAAACTTAATTATGTGAACGAAGGGATATATTTTACTATTTGACAGAATTAACCTTGTGTGAACCTGTAGGAGACCATCAGCATTCAGTGCTCCGCACTGTTTAGACACATGCCGAGGCAACTTAATTATGTGAACGAAGGGATATATTTTACTATTTGACAGAATTAACCTTGCGTGAACCTGTAGGAGACCATCAGCATTCATTGCTCCGCACTATTTAGACACATGCCGAGGAAGCTAATGAATCATGAGGGTTTTGTAGTGGAAGTCGTAGCGTGCAGCAGACAAAAAGCAAACTATTATTCGGCAAACATGTCAAAGGTCAAAGCAGGGCCCACACTAAGGTAGAAAGATTATTGTCTTATTGTAAATATGAGCGTAATGTTAATTGTACCTTTTCAACAATAGAAAGTAATGTTAATTTAAAGTTTTTCATTCTTTAGTGTATAATTTTGATAAGTAATTTGCCGTTCAAGAAATGTAGCTTTTCATATTAATAATTCATCATTCAATTATCTTTCATACACTAATAATAAACAGTAGTGTGCCATCATTAATTGGTAATAGATTAAACTTCTATGGTGGTAACGTGATGACGTGGGATACTGATATGCTAACAGGTCAACATAAGACCATACATCAAGCCAAATATAATTCTCTTTTCATTATTTACAATAAGACATTTAAACTTTTTTATTATATCGTGCCAGTCTAAAAAGGGATTTCAAAAGACCGGGAGTTGTATTGATTATATTGTAACACACTACAAATGCAATAATTGTGATTAATAGTCAACTTATCTAGAGGATAATGTGGAAAAGCAAATGGATGAAATTGACAAAGAATTGTATCCCTTAATTTTTTTTAATCCTTGTTTTACTTAATTAAAACATTTGAAATATTTTAAAAAGCAGATTATGCATTAAAATCGTTACAATGGGAGAAGTGCAAGCTTAAACTTAAGTCAAATCAATATCAAACGTCGTACAAACTCATGAGGAGGGGAGAGAGACCCCCAGGGGGGTCCTCAAAAAAAAAAAAAAAAAAAGAGAGAGAGAGTGGGGGGGGGGGGGGGTTCTACAAACTCAAAAGTATTAGGAAACTGATTTTTCTATTGAACCGGATGGGCATTAGCTACGGTGGACGAAAAATTTTGAAAGAAAAACTTAAGGGTTGGCATAAAAATTTGAACTAAGGTACTACGTGTGATTTCAGTATGTGGCTTGTTGCCATTGATGGTATTATAATATAATGACACATATCGGTTACTATAAAGGTATTAGTATTTGCCAAATTGCACGAAGTAATATAAAATGAGAATTGTTTAAAGGGATAAATTTTGCTATGTAAGTTTTAATTTTTAATTTTTATTTTTCCATTCAATTTAATTTTTTTAAATTAAAATAATTCTCCAATAACCACTAATTTAAGAAGAAAATTATAACACATACATTGTACAGGATCGTGATTAGTTGATGTAATAATAAACATTTACACAAAATATCACCAACTATATGTTAAGTGAAATATTATGTTAGTCATATTCTACAAAAAATTTGATTTATATTTCGTCCATAATTGTTCACTGTATAGATTATTTGTTGTTTAATATCATTGACAACGTTAGTGTAAATTCTTTTTGTAGCTAGAGAGTTTGATGTTTACTATATGTACAATAACTATAACTTTTCTACATGTTTATGTGTTGGGAACGAATAAGGGTCGAGCGATTAGAGCTGTACGACTCCACCACAGAGGACTAGAGGTTCGAATCTCACCAAGTATTTTCCCTTCCCAAAATGCAATAAAATAGATTGATAAAAAAAAGTGCCATCTTTAAGTAATTATTATTTGTTTGGATGATTTGACCACCAGGTGGATCGAAAAATTATGGACCCGTAGACCCAATAGTTAGATTAAGCCACAAGAATTCAGAAGGTACCTTGAACCTTTGTAACTTAATCTAAGCCAGTTAGGTCTACAAGTGAAGCCTGTAGACTCGATCCACCTAAATATTTTCTCATTAGAATTAATTCGGTACTATAAATTGTTGTCCGTGCATAAATTGTTGCTGAAGTACTCAACACCCAGTAATTTACTTTTGGGTACAACGGTCACCTCTAACTCGAGGGATATCAAATGGCATTCGGAATTTACTTTTGGGTACCGCTGGGAGCGTGAAAACAACTACTTCTCAAATCCGAGGAAGGTCAAACACGGATTTCTTATTGCCAACAATGACGATAATGTATAATCAATAACTAGAATCACGCCAAACAGTAAAATGCACCAGCAGTGTTTTCAACTTAATTACGTGACAAAAATTGCAAATGCAAAAAATTGACCCACACAGAAACGCGACAAGGTTTACGTGGAAGAAGGAAAATTTCGGAAGGCTTCCTTTAACTCTTAAAAGTAATTTAAAGAGAAGAGCTTGGAAGCTACAGTATAATGATTATGGAAGCCTTCCTTTTAACTACTACGCTAATAAAAGTTTTTTGTTTTTTGAGATCCAAATAAAGTAATTTGATGGGATGAACATTTAGAGCTATGTTATCAGAATTACCATGAATAAGAGAAATCTGGGGAGGAGAAAAATAGATTAGATGCGGGTTAGAAGATGCAACCATCAAACGATCATAAATAAAACATGACCGAGGAGCCTCAACATAACAATAGTATCTTCAATAAAAACAAAAACGAAATCCAACGGCACCATCTATTATATTTAGCCGTTGCCGCATGACCTTTTGTAGATAATTTTCTATCAAATCATTTTCTTTTTTTTTTTTCCCTTTCTTTTATACCATACTTACATTCTTGACAGTTCAAATTTTTAGTATGTGATGAAATTTTAACATTTTGTGTGAAAATATGATTATCCTTTCACTTAATTTTTTCCTAATATTGTATCGTCTCCAAAGCAGGGATTACAGATCATCCTCTCATTTCACCCACGTCACCAATTGTCTTGTTTGTTTTAAAAAAAAAAAAAGAAAAATTATGGCTAGTTTTATTAGTTTTGGACAAAAAAAAAAAAAAGAAAAATTTTGAAGAAAAGAAAACGTTTTAATTTTTATGGCTAGTTTTATGAGTTTTGGACAAAAAAGAAAAAAGAAAAATTTTGAACAAAATAAAACGTTTTAATTTTTATGGCTAGCTTTATGAGTTTTGGACCAAAAAAAAAAAGATTTTGAAGAAAAGAAAATTTATTGTTTAAGAGTTTAGAAAAAAAGGGAGCATGGATTTGAATATATATTTCTATTTTATAGTCATTTATGGTTACGGGATGAGTTTTTTGGGTCGAGAGAGAGGAGAGAGGAGGGAAAGGAGAGTAGTTTTGGGATTTAATGAAGTATGCCATGTGGCAAATTGGGGTGGAGGGTAATTAACCCTTAATGGGCTAAATATAATCATAAAAAAAATCAACATAGCTCATGAATCTTTTAAAAATTATCGCAGGACTAGATGGTAGGAATACTAAAATGGCACTTCTAATTCAGGTATAACGAAATTGCAACTTTAATGATGAAAAGGTTAGGGACTTAGTCATAATTTAATGCAGTTTTTTTGGTCCATAAATGATTAGAAACTAGGCACGTCCTGCATGTGCTTGAATTAGTAAATTTGAAGGATTGATTCATGTATATAAGATAATAAAAGTTTAGAGTATTTTGTGATATTTCTAACATAAAATCTCCCTTATCCAAGTTCTACAAAGTACTTCTCCACGTACTTTTTTATTATATTTCTTGGGCGACTTTAATTCATGTTACCTCATCTTATTTGTATTGTAAATAAAGGAAAAATTTAACCTGGGTGTATTTAAGAAATAAAAAATAATAATTTTCCACGTGATTATAACGTACGCCGTTTCCGGATATTGCTGAGTGGAGGATAAAAAGAAAAGATGGGAAGGGAGGGCATTTTAAGTAAAACAAATTTGTCTTTTTGATGAGGTTTTCAAATTTGTCGTGACGTAGAGGCGAGAGGCGATTCACATGCTTCTGTGGTCTCCCATTTGAGATATTGAAGAACGTGCCGTGTGTGCATTGCTAAACGGACTTTTGCCACGCGTCTCAATAGCTTCAAGTGATGGTTGGGGCGTGAAGGCGGGTGAATTGGGACCCCACGAGGGAGCACCAGGAGCTAACATATAGCTTTGGCAAGCTAGTTTTCTGTCCTCTCAAATGTAGGATTGTCTTCGGCCCATAAAAAGTTCATAAACTTTATCATATATTGAACCTGAGTTGAGATTGTGACGAAATATTAGACCCGAAATATTTCTGAGCCGATTTTAGATTTCACAAGGTTCAAGTCCCGTTATAAGCACAACTCATAATATATATATATATATATATATATACATAGTTATAAACACAC